>JAHLJT010008756.1:50472082-51008013 GCA_031308135.1 Acheta domesticus
CTATTAGATTTCTTCGCTCAGAAGTAGTAATGTTGGCCTTTGTAAGGAATCAAAGGCTCCTGTGATAAGCCAATGTCAGTTCAGCCGATTTCGGGATAACTAAAATGATATATTCGGGTAAAGAACAGTCCAAATCAAAAGTTTACTAACTGAGTTCACTTGAACAAATAGAAATCTCGATTACATCAGTAACGTATCTAATAGCTTGAGTTGCTCATCAGAACTGATTTTGAGCACACTTTTTACGTCATTTTTCTTTGCTTTTAAGGCATTTTAAAAACATTTTAAGAGCATTTTATTGATCATTTTTGGCGATGTTTAGGTTCTCAAAATTCGCCGCTAGTCATGGTCTCTGCAACGAAAATATGTTCGTAAATAAGCTGATAACTATACTAATATATTTCTCTCCTTGGTTTATTTCAACTAATCTTCTAGCGTGAAAAAAGAGACAAGTTGAATTATTTGATTTTGATTAGTGATCTCGAATCATTGCGTAAATAACTAGACAAATCGACTTACCTTGTGAGGGTTTCTGACTTTAAGAAATTTACATGATGTTCGTAAATACATATGTCTATTACTCATCAACTAGAAGGAATTAAACTTGTCTGGTTATTCACAAAGGTAGATACTCTAAGAGAATTCAGGAGTATAATTATCTTTTTTTCATAAATATGTCGACTTATCAGCTATTCACCGGTGTCAAAGATCTACAGGTCACTGTTTAACCTTGCTGGTAACTATTCAATTAGGTAAGATGTGTACGAAAATGTGTCTTCTCTTCATTCCTGATTTTGTACAAGGAACCTTGTCAATATATTTATATTCGCCAAGGGCTCGTTCAATTTAATGTCCGTTCAGACTTACTACAATTTATTTGTATGATTACAAAATAATAAGTAATATCTGCATCGTCTTGATGTATCCCAACAACGCATTTTTAAAAGAAGTAAATGTTAATTCTTTTAGTTATATATTATTTCCTACCTAACTGATTCAGTTTAGTTACATTATAAAATACATTTTCACGAAGATTTGAGAGTTCATCGAAAATCAAACGTTCATTTCATTTCTTTTTGAGCTCTAGCTTTAGAACTCTCATCGTCAAAAGCAAGATAAATAGGGCACATTTCATAAGTGACATCAAACCATTTTTATTCGAAAAGAAAGCAGCAAACCGTAATATTTCATTTTCTTTTGAAGTGCAGGAACAACATGGATCAATAGCTATAAATAAAAAAAAACTGTTTCAAATTTATTGAATCCAGACATTTCATTTCAAATGGATTTTCGTGCCTTTGTGAGTCTGAACACGATTAACTGGTTTCGGGGCATTCAACACGGTTGTATGTTAATCCTGCGGACCATTGGCATTCAGAACTGACAGTAAATAATGAGCGAGGATGCGGCCCGGTTTCTGATGGCTCTGTAACCCGTTTTTCATCCGGAATACAATATCGCCTAGGACACACAGGGCGCGAAAATGTGCGAATGCTGTTCTAGCTTCTGAAGTCATGGGCTATACATTTGCGCGCTCGTTACCGAAAAACAGCGTGAATGCACGTGGGGGACCCCTGAACGAATTTTCGTACGTATTGGTTCGTTGCTAAAGAATACTAATAATTAATTATAAGCTAAGTGCTTTAGCTTGTATCCACAACTGAGACTGTAACTGAAATATCTCATTTTAGAAAATGTTGCATCGTTTTCAACTCGTTTTCGCTTTCGAGCCTCGACAATGTACAAGTTTTGAGACCCATTACTGCGCTTCGACAAATCCACTGCCTGGATGAGTATTCTAGAAACCTGCAACTGTGAGCGTTTTTTCCTTGGGTTTCTTTGGTCACTTCCATGTGAATGGTGAGGCAGTACGTCAAACAATATGAGACGGACCACGTGCAATACCGACCCTCCCATACTGATCCTACATGCAATGTCAGCCTCAAGGTACGAATTAGACTGAAGAAACTTGAACAAATATTTTAACCCAAAGAAATGTCTACAAAAAGAACGAATTATTTTAAAACATGTTACGAAGTATTTTAACGTGTTCACAAAGAGCGTAGTAAAAATAAATGTAAACCAGCAATCTGAAGGTTTATGAGAAATAGCTGTGTTGAAATTGTCGTACCTCTGTTTTAATGGAAACGTCGAATGTGAAAATAAAAAAACCTGTTTTATTCCTGTTCGGAAATAATTCAACAGTTCGAGTGGAATTGTAGAGATTTTTATTTATTTTCGATCGCTTTGCAACAACCTGGTCATTAGTGATACTTTTAACAGAAATTTAATTTACAGCGTTGTATTTTTCGAATATACTGAATAATATGGACAGTTTATAGAACCTGAGAAACAAGTGTTGTCTAGGCATCACTATTTTTAATTCTTAAGATATTTTCGATCGCGTAGCGATGAGCATCTGACACTAAATTTATATAATAAAGAAAATTAGAAAAGTATAATGTTACGTACTGTGACTGATGAGTAAGCAAACTGGATAGCATTCGTTTATTTCTTGCAACATCTGGACGGAAAACGAAATTCTGCTGTTTCTCGTGTGAGTGAGTTATGTTTAAGAGGAGAGGGTGATGGTCAGAACATGTGGGGGTGATGGTACGGCACGACAGAAGGATTGAGGTGAAGTTTGTGGAGTAGGAGGAAGGAAGGGGATTGGAGAATCGGGGCGAACCTCAGGGTGTAGTTAGAGGTACAGAGTAGGATAACCTTAACAGTGGGGATGAGAGTTCATGGATTTGTCGGTTAAGACATACTATGCTGGTTACGTACGTTGATATGTATTTGAATGGTTTCTAACTTTGGTCGATGCCAGTATCTATTTTCAATTTCTAGAATATGAAAATTACGTCTGAGTCGAATGTGTGTGTGTGTGTGTGTGATGTGAATGGTTTAACTTTGGTCGATGCCAGTATCCATTTTCAATTTCTAGAATATGGAAATTACGTGTGAATCGAATGTGTGTGTGTGTGTGTGTGTGTGTGTGTGAGAGAGAGAGAGAGAGAGAGAGAGAGAGAGAGAGAGAGAGAGATGTGAATTGTTTCTAATTTTGGTCGATGCCAGTATCTATTTTCAATTTCTAGAATATGGAAATTACGTGTAAGTCGAATGTGTGTGTGTGTGTGTGTGTGTGTGTTTTGTGTTAGGTGGTCAGCGACGTGTGATACGGTGGTGGTGGTGTTTTTCCATGCTTGCTCATGTTCTTTGATTTTCTGTGTGAATTTCTGGTCGGTTTGCCCTTTGTTTAAGAAGTAAGTGAAGGGTAGGTTGCACGTAAGGACAACCGGGTCTTTAGGTTTTTTTTATAATGTTTATAATGATTGTATAGTGCGGAAAGTAATGTTGGAGCCGGACGTGTTGAATATGGTGACTATTGAGAAAGAAGTTCTACATATGGGATAGTGTGGTACATTGTTTATGAAATATTTAACCGTAGTTATCTGACAAAAATACTCACCAATGCGACCCATCCATGTAAACAATATAAAATTTGGATAATTTTAGGAAGTAATACATTTTTGCGAAATTACTTCGAATCGCAAACTTAGTAACAGAAAGAAGTCAGACCCTTGGATGTGTGTTCTCAAACAACTCCCAAATAACTCGAATATTTTCATCGACTAAATCAAACACTGAAGTTTAAATTGTGCGTATATTGCATATCATTTCCAATCAAAGTAAATCGTAGTTTTCTCATTGAATTATACATTTGAATTCAAATTTATTTAAATGACAATTTCAAACAACTTTTTACATAACTGATATTTGCATTCAGGTTGCGTGGGGTGTTATGACCTCACCCAAACCTAATTTGTTTGCTTTTTTTCATTTAATTTATTCAGTAAAATTACAATACATTGATCGCTTTGCATTCCAAAGGAGTATTTCAATAATTGAAATCAATTTAATAACTTCAAAATTAATATGAAGACATATTTTAAAATTTTAAGCTAACGATTAAAACTAATTTATTATTATTATTTTAAAAATATGTTGTAAACGGGGGCAGGTCTCCAAACAAACTAGCAGCTTGAAATACTTTTGGATGTGCCTCTCCTTATAGAATGGTTGTGTTCGAAAACAAAATTGCTTCTACTTCATGGTATATAATTCACTCGTGTAAGAGGAAGAAATCTCATCTTTCTGTGAGAGCCCTACGGAAGATAAAGTCAAGCCAAAAGGAGCTGGAGATATCCAGAGACGCATTGCTGTAGACGATTTATATCTTTGATTTCAAGACTATCTACTTCGAGGCTACAGACGATGGTCAGGAAAGAAGTGGGTACGAAAGAAATACGAAAACAAATTCGTACGAATGTCGGTAAGACTTACAAAATTTTCGAAATAATAAATTTATTAAATAAATCTATTGTTTGTCTATTAACTTGTTCTGTGTAGCGAGCGTTACCTTGATTTTGTATCCGCTTCGCTTCTTAATTAGAATTCTTCTTTCTTGAATAAAAGAAATTAAAGTACAAGGAATAACATTAAATAAATATATTATACCATTTGAATTTATACACGTAAGAATAACAAAATGCGTCAGGAGAAGTAATTCCTGTCTATCTTCATCCAGTTTTTTATTTCGCTACTTCTTTCTAAAATTATCTCCGGGGCAACACGTCGTCATAATATTGCCATTGACGGTGTACACAAAATCCATGTTATGAATATATGGGTCGCCATATTTTGTGAATCTTTTTACCAACACTAAAATGTTAAAAATAATGAAATTAACTTGGGTGACTCTTTTGTAAACCAAATACCTACGGAAAACTGCAAACAAGAGAACAGATTTTGAACCATGCGATGAGAGCATATTCTTTTAAAAAAAAGTTGATTGCTGGGTCATAAAAAAACATTAAATATTAAGTGAAAGAAAGTAATACATTTTTTAGTAAAATCTAACAGTATTTAACTGAATTCAACTATTTGCATTATTCGATATTAGCTATTTTCATTAATTATAAAAAGTCGTAATTGAATAAATTAAAAATTTGATATCAATTAAACTATGCATTTCAACGTAAAATATATTTGAATTCTACAATTTTATTTATCTCAACTAATCGTTCGATCAAATTGAAATTTTACTTTACATAATTACAGCAGTCGTAGATCATTTTCATAAGCTTTCTGCTGTGCTCCACTAAAGTTGTGTTGTGTTGTTGTGTGTGTTGTGTCTAAATTGTCTAAAATGTCTAAACTACATTCAACAGTTACAACATTTTCCATGCACTAATATTTTTTTATAGTTTGGTGATACGAATTTGACAGGACACTTCTACTAATATTCAAATAATTTCCAGGATGAAGTCTTGTTCAACTCACCACTAGCTGTGAATATCCAAGTACTGCTTTACATATTATGTTTTAAAATTTTGTAATTTTATTTTTATGCTTCCAGACACAAAACTAACAGTTATGTTATCAACATGCATAGATTAGACTCATTTTCTCTCGGAATAATTAAAAAAAAACTTCATATGAGGTTCATTAGAAGGTGAGAAATATCTTATTTCCCCGCACCTTGCTCTCCAGCGAAAGGTAGCAATAAAGAATTAAATATTAGGCCAATTGCGCCCTCCCGAGCAACTCCTCGCGCAGCTTTAGCGGGTCCCTCCCGCCAGGGACCTCCGCTCGTGCGCGCACCCTAGCGGCGGGCGCGGTGTCGGCTCTGCCGGCGGGGGCGGGGGCGGGGCGGAGGAGGGGTGGGGCCGGCGGAGGCAGCGCGGCCGGGCCGGAATTAGAATTTGTGCACGCGCTAATTGTCCATTAGGGCTAAATGGGCGAGCGCGAGTCACGTGACTCGGCCATCGCGTCTCTGCGGCGCGTGTTTCGCTCCGCTCCACGCAACCTCCGCCCCGCCCCCGCCCCCACCCCCGCCTCCGCCATCGTCCTCTTGCTCACGCTCGCTGCTCCGCCCCGCCTTGGCAGCAATCCACTTTCACCCTGCACCTCCGCACCCCAAACGGCTCCCTCCATCCCTTTGCATCTGCCCCATCCACTCCGTACTTCTTCCGCGTCTGCCCTCCAATACAATCCCGTCCGCAAATACCTCCGTTCCCCTTCTGCGCCATTCTTGTGCGTTTCTAATCCTCTGCCTCCCCTCATTTCCCACCACCTCCACGCATCTACATCCATGCATCACTTCTATACCCCCCACCTCCGCTCCACCCTGACCCATTGGCATACACTCGCCAACCCATCCATTTACAGCCCCCGCTGCTTGCGCTACCCCTCGCTCGATTCCCCCGCCTCTGCCTACCCCCGCCCGCCCTCTCCCTTCCCCTCCCCGCTCGCGTTCGATTGATTGATTGATTCGTTTTTCCGGGCGCGTCAACTACTTAGGTCATTAGTCCCGTAAGTGTGGTGCATGTTTTTTTCTCGGGAGGTGGCGATGATCTTTTCCCCACTGGATGAGATCTGGCGTCGCCCTACCGTCAACTAGCGGGGTTTCCCCTCTACCAGGTATCTCCCACCAGCGGGGCACCGCCCCAGCCGGGTCAAGCTGTACGCTCCAGACCGGTCTCCCGACATGTGTGGTCGTGTAGTGCATGTTGGTGTGTGTGTAAGGGGTGAGGATAGGACAAGGAAGAGGAAGGAATGATCGCGCGCGGACCGTGGCCCGTTTGTTAGGATACTGCTCCGGTATTCGCCTGATGTTGATCGGAGAAACCACGAAAAACTATCGATCAGTGCAGCCGGCCGCTAGAATTCTCCTCCAGACAGCGACTGAATTGGACCTAGCTGACAAGCTAGCGACAAGCTGTCGAAAATCCTGCCGCCGTCGGGACTCGAAGCTAGGACCACCCAGTCAGAGGGACTGCAGTGACATCAGGTTGATGCACTAAGTCCTCTCTCCCGGTGCTGGCGTTCGATCCCCATTCCGCCCCGCCCCTCTTCTTCGCCCTTTCGTTCCACTGTCTCCGGCGCCCCGAGCCGGCCTTCTCTCCCTCCCCACCTCGGCCCTCTCCCTCCCAGCGCCAGGTTTCGCGGCGCGTCTCCGCCTCGACCTCTCTGCGGCCGCCCTTTTCCTCCGCTCGCGTTCCGCCCGCGCCATCGCGCCCGCCGCCCGCCAAACGGCGCTGCTCCCCCTGCAGGCGTCCACGCCGCCCACGCCGCCAAGCCTAACAGCTGATCCCTGGCGTACCGCCCTTTAAGCATTGGAATTCTCACTGTGCAAAAGCTTCAAAGCAAAGCCGGCCCCGTGGCCGAGATTGCTAAGGCAGTAGTGCCGTAGTGGTCTTGAACCGTGGGGTTGCGGGTTTGAGTCCCGCATGGTTGTATGTGTTCGTCCTTTCACCCCCAATCAGCACTATGTGATGTTATCTCATAACTACCATAACGTTAAACCTAATAGTGGTCGCTAATGACCGAGTAGTTGATGCGACCTTAAATAACAAAAAAAAAAAGCTTCAAATCGGAGATGATTGTATTTTTATATATCGCGTAAACCATTATCTACGATTTTAATTCGCACGTTTTTAACAATTACTAACTGGATACATATACAAAGTAGGTGTCTTGAAGTCTTAAACTTTCAATATGCTATTAAAATCCATTCATATTTTTCAGTCAAAGGCATTAATATTTATTTGGCACAAACACAGGGGAGAAAAAGGGCTAGGGAAAAGAAAACACATTATTTTCTCATCTAAGAGGAAAAAATTATATTTTAATTAATAAATAACTATAATAGTTTACAAAATTGTTTTCTTTTTAATGAAGCTAAATCTCTTCAGAAGTTTTTCAGTTTCTCAGAACGTCAGTAATTACAAAACAAAACTAATTACAAAACATAATCAAATATATCTATACAGGAACATAAAAGGAAAGTACGCTTTTGGTAAATTAATATAACTAATTAATAAACACATAATTTTTGTTGTTGGGTAACTTTTCTTTGCTACATAATGTTTAGAGAGCAAAAAGTCTCATCGAGCGGTTAATATTCATTTTACATCTTACCGTGATTTTTTAGCAACAGGAAACTAAAGCACGTGGACTTTTATTTTCTAGATTAATAGTATATTACTATTTACAACTATTTATTCTGTACTTAAACACACCCTCGCGAAGCGCTTTTAATTAAACTGCAACTTGCATTAAGCGCACCCTAACACACCCACGCCACACATATCACCTTTCGGAACCAATGTCAGAAACATCGTGATTCGCAATGTTGTATGTTGGTGAACAGAGCCTTCTGCGGAAAGCGTTTGATTTGAATTTCGTGTCGACACATTTAGAAGTTGGTAGGCTTTGTGTGTCTTGGTGTGTATCGGTGTTGTCACTCAGACTGTTGCCATAACTAGACGAGCTTCTTCCATTACATTACGCTGTCATACTCTCTTTGTCAGTGTGTCTAAAAGGTGGCACATTTCATGATAGCTACTTGTATTCGGTAACTATTCATGATATCTAATAATAAATATTTTCTTCTAGTGCATGTAGCGGTCTAACATGATCATTTTAATGAATTTGATTATTTTAATGAAATGCCTTTCTCGTTCTTTTCGCTTTAGGAAAATGCCGTTTAAAACAGAAATTCATTTCTTGTTATGACAAAAAGAAATGTCCCATTTTTGTACGTCATTTTTGTCTATTTCGACTAACAAGTCATTTTTTACCTTTCCCGTCATTTTGAACGCATTTTTTACTGATTTCATCGATTTTAATGTCATTTTAATGCTATTTCCTTCAAATAATATTTACAAGATGCAATAAATGTTCTACACAGAATTTCTGAGAACCTATATCTAGTATATTCGATTTCTTCACTCAAAAGTTGTAATTTTGAGTAAGTGATCTAAGGTACCTGTGACGTCTGTCAGCGCCATTGGCGTTTCAGCCGATTTCGGGATAACTAAAGAGAGATTTCCTGGTAAAGAACAATCCAAACGAATTGTTTGAAAGCTTAGTTCACTTCAACGGACTTAAGATCTCTTTCCCTCTCCCACTCTCCCTCCCTCTCCCTCTGCCTCTCTCCCTCTCCTTCCCTCTCACTCTCCCTCTCGCTCCTTTCTCCCTCTCTCCATTCTCTCACCACTCTCCCTCCCTCCTCTCTCCCTCCCTCCTCTCTCCCTCCCTCCTCTCTCCCTCCCTCCCTCCTCTCTCCCTCCCTCCTCTCTCCCCCTCCTCTCTCCCTCTGTTTCCTCTCTCCCTTTCCTTCTCTCCTCTCGTTCCTCTCCTCTGCTTATCCTCTGCTCTCCCCTGCTCCTCTGCTCTCCTCTGCTTATCCGGCAATAACAACACAAGGCAGCAATATCTACATCTTGTTACCTATATTACCTGTTTTTTTATTCCAAAAAAACGTCACATTAATTAAAGTCCGTAATTACTGCTGCGGATCCAATAGAAAGCACCTAAGGGCGTGTGCAGGTAGCAAGTACGACGCGCTGCAGGTTTTGCAGGCGCAGCGAAATGCAATTCCGGAGGCGCCGCCCTCCCCGCGCGGTACGAATTAGCCAAGCAAACAGCGGCGCGTCGCGGGCAAACAACGGCCGCGGAGGAGGGCGCGATTGAAAATTCAGAGAGAAGCCCGCCGCTCTTGGTGTGTGCCGTTCCGTTTGCTGCGTGGCATATGAAATGCTCGCGCTTTGTTTTGCTCCTCAGCGCCAACCTCGCGCCACTCCGCCCGCCTCCGCGAGCAGTTCGGATCATTCCCATTAACCGCAGCCATCCGTTTGGGCGTAACGCCGCGAAACGGATCCCCGCGCGCGCCTCACTCGCGCCCCTCTCACGCCGTGCACTCGCCCCGATCCCCGCGCACAGGCCCCGATCCCGGCCCGACCTCGCTCTGGTTCCCAACCGGCTTGCCAACCCGCTTGCTAACCCGCTTCCCAACCCGCTTGCCAACCCGCTTGCCAGCCCGCTTGCCAACCCGCTTGCCAACCCGCTTGCCAATCCGCTTCCCAACCCGCTTGCCAACCTGCTTCCCAACCCGCATGCCAACCTGCTTCCCAACCCGCTTGCCAGCCCGCTTGCCAACCCGCTTGCCAACCCGCTTGCTAACCCACTTCCCAACCCGCTTGCCAACCCGCTTCCCAAACCCACTTCCCCAACCCGCTTACCAACCTGCTTCCCAACCCGCATGCCAACCTGCTTCCCAACCCGCTTGCCAACCCGTTTCCCAAACCCACTTCCCCAACCTGCTTCCCAACCCGCTTCCCCAACCTGCTTTCCAACCCGCTTCCCAACCCGCTCTCCCATCCCTAACCTCATATCATGCTGGCTCCCTTCTCCCACCCCACTCTCGCCCCAATCGTACCCACTCCACCAGTTTCTCAGTTCGCTTTCATCCTTTCCTCACTCATTGTTTTGTTCTTTTCCGTTTCGTTTTGCACACTTCCACCTCGCTCCCATTTTCGTCGTACCTCGTCGCCACACCGCCCCCACCCCACCCTTACCATGCCTTCAACACGTACAACCCCTCTACTACCCCTCTTCAGCCTCTCCCACGCCGCCCGATAACTCCATTCCTACATTCGTCTGCCCCGCCACACTCCCACTCAGACCCCTCCGCACACCCTCACACCTCCCTCCCCATTTCCTCCTCGCTCCCATTTCCTTCCTTTCCTCCTCTCGCTTCCGTCCTTCTCCCCGCTGCCGGTGCTCCCTCACGCACCCGGAACTTGCCCTGCACTCTGCGATCGACCTCCCGCCGCCCCGCCACGGCCGTCGCAATTACTACTCTTAGCTCTCCCTCCCCTCCCCGCCCTTCACACCAATTGTCACAGCCACCGCAGCCGCTGCTGGAGGTAGAATCGATACGCGGAGCGCTATCGGAGGCGGCGCCGTGGCAGACAAGCAGCGGGGCGAACTTCATCCGATTTGACATTCGCAAGCGACTGTGTTATATTCACGCCCAGGTAGGACGGAAAAGCATACGCTAAGAGCGCTTTCAACCCGAAAACATATTAACCAACTGTATATAACAACATATTAGATGTTAGCATTCGCTGTGGAATGTTGCTCTCATCATAGGAAATATTTCCTTCAATATTGAATATTGAGAAGAACTACAGAGAAGTGAAGAATCGGGATTCAAAAGTGGCTTTGTTCTCTAGGAAAATAAGATTACAATAAAATGTGTGTATGTATGCAAAGGTGTATGTGATAGAATTACTAATACGTGATAATATAATAAATTATGTGAGAAATGTAAAATTTACGAATGCATTAATTCACGATGTTCTTAGATCCTTTTAAGATAATAAAATACTTTTTTTTGATAATTCATCTTGTGATGTAATATTGTTTAAAATGTCAAAAATCGAGTTATAGCTCGCACTTTACAATGTATAGTATAAGGAATATTACGTATTTCATTTTTCTGTCGAGTGATAATCTAGTGTATAAGGCTAGAAGAAACTTTGAGATACAACATGAATGTAATATCGTAGCTTAATTTATACAAGAACAACAATGTTACTGTATTATTCTGATACTGTAAAAGGCTCTTTAGATATTTCATCGTTTACGCGTATGTAATTATTACATTTAGAGTAATTACACATCATTGCAATAGAACTAGATCTGAGTTTCTGGTTAATTTAATTATAAGCGAACTTTACTCCTGGTTAGTTAACTACAGGTCAGAAGTTAGGGATAGTTCATAATTAAAACAAAAGTGCTGCATACGCACAGTGAGGAGACTGACCAAAACAGCTGGGGCTTCTATGATCCCTCCCCATCACAATTCGTAATGTACCGCGTTGGCTACTGCAATTACCACTCCGAACTACGCACTCCCTCCAGCCTCATCAAAACCCCCCTACCCTTCCCTTCCCCACCTTCTCTGTTCGTGCAATCGATGTATACTGCACAACGTTTGGTGCTAGGCAGGGACAGTGCGATGGCAGACTAACTACAGTGACTAACGATCCAGGATTCGACTGTCTGAAACTGCGCATGCGCACAATATCCAGAAGCGTGAATAGGTTCGTGGCATTGTTTCATCACGAACTAAAGACTTTTCAATTACTTGTGTACACAACGATAGTAATAACTATCTGAATATTATAACTCAGTTTGGGCCCAATAACATGATTACACTTTACTGCAGTTGTTGCAACTAGTTATGACGATGATAAACAATGACAAGTTAATGAAGTGACAATAAAAGGAATGTGATCTGAATACAGATACATTCACTTAGCGTGTTACATAAGTAATTGCAAAGAATACGTGACGATCGTAAGTGTATATTTCATCATGTTTGCCTTCAGATTTCATTTTTCGAATTTCTATTTGATTCATGGGCCCCAGGGTTGCACATTGACGACGTGCAATCCGGGCTTCGATTCTCGATGAGAGTAAAACAGAGCCGTATCTTTTCATTAAAATCGTCTCGATTTCTGTAGTTGTGTTACGAAGAGCACTTAAGCTGGCGGCGTTGCTATACACAGCGAAGAGAATATGTCATGCTTCCCAAATGTCTGCGTTAGCTAGCCGGTAAGGTCGGAAACTCGACCCAAATGCCACGTACTTTCATATTTAGTACAGTATTCGAATGAAACAATAGTGAAACTTCTTGGAAATTTAGAAATTTTTGAGTAAACAAATAAAACTGAACAATGGTTTGAATCCTGTTGGAATTTTTGTCATGAATGAAACGATGTCTTTTATATACCAAGTAAAATCAATAACTCGCTTTGCAGCGGAACACACACGATGTTATTTCAATTATTTATGTAAAAGAGAGAGAGAGAGAGATTTATGCTCAAATAACTTCATATGCTTTTCACATCTTGTTCTTAGTTCATTTCAAGAACATTCTGATATGAGGTAACAATTTAAAATATATTCCAAACTAAAATATTAAAACCTAAAAAACTTGACTTTCATAATTTTAGCTGCATCGATAAATACAATTTATATTTTATTCTCACTCAAATTGGTATTTATAACACTTCAATATTAATTGTGTTTAGGCCTAAAATTATAATTTATAAACTTAACATTAGAAATACTAAAAAGATATTTGCCTCGATTATCTGATGATGAATGTGAGAGTTTTGTCGAAATGAATATGTGGATTGAATTGTCACCTGAAAGCGTATTTTATTGTTTTCCTTGAAGTACAAATTGATGATTTACTAATAATTTTCCATTTCCTCGAAATATTAATAATATGCGTATCTATTTAATTTTAAATATTATATTGCTATTGCATTGTTTATTATTTACAAATCAAAATAAAATTAATTCTAGGAAAATGACCGCCAGTAAGGGGCCTCATTAAATGTATATAAAGCGTATTAATTTTTGTTTTGTTTAAATCTAACCATTATTTAATTTAGACGCGGTGTTCGAGAATAGCTGGGGCAATTCACAGTTGAGGTTCACCAGCCCAGTCATGAAAACCTGAACGAATCTACTTCCCAAGCTCTCAACCGACTCCATCTCGCCGGGAGGGTCGCAATAGTGGCAATTTAAACCAGCTCTACTAAAACGAACATTTTCTACCAAATGCAGTCGCTGCGATACAGATGCGAGGAGCGGCCCTCGCCTACCGCTTGCACCGGGGCGTTTGCGCGAGATTACGGGATTTCATTAAGACGATGGCAGCACCTCGCCTTCGCGGCTGGAGGGAGGGGGCAGCGGCGAGTAGGGTTGGAGGGGGGGAGCTATTACGCCGCATCATATAAAAGCGCGCGCTCCAATGAATGCTCGTGTTAATTTTACGACGCGGCAATGAAAACAGCCGCGGCGCGGCGCGGCGCGACCCTGGCGCGCTGGGTGGCGTCTTTGGGAAGCTCGTTGCGCGACTTCGTTTCCAGGTGCTAATTCCACGAGGGTGGGGCGGAAAGGGTGGGTGGCGAAAGGCGCGGGAGAGGGCAGAAGCGTGGTTGCGAGCGGGACGTTGCCGCTGATAATTCGGAGGAGAAATTGTGTCGGAATCATAAAGCTTTGGAATAAAGTCTGTATTGACAATGAGAAAGAAATTTAAAAGACATCAGAACTCTTCTGTCACGGTGTAATAAACGCTTTCGTTTTAGAAAGCGTATCATCGGAATCAATTTTGTTTTGTTTTGTTTTTCTTTTAATAAAACGTTATTGTCAAATAGTATCTTGATTTAAATATGCGTGCAATATTTACGTGTTTATAAATCGTAAAATTATTCAAATGTAAAATTCTAAGTTGTGATCATGGCTTATATGTTCGTAGCATTATGAGGTGTGCAGTATCGAATGAGCAGAGGAGTCATTTTCAGAAAATGTAAAACCTTTTTTATCTGATCTGTTTAAAATCTGTAACGTAAATCTATCTGATCTGTTTAATCGTTAAATCGTTTATCTGATCTGTTTAAAATTAGTAAACGTAAAATTATGTCATATGTCGTTTATATGACATCAATTAGATTTCTAGAATTATATTAAAACAACTAAGGTAATTATAACATATTTTCTAAATAAATACGCGTGCTCCATCCACCTTGCTAGAATAATTTATCACCATGGTGAAAAGTTATAAACGTCAATACTCCGCAAGTATGTTCAGCTCAAGTGATGAACATCGTTAATGGATCGAATTGGCCAATAATAGACTTAAGTTAATATTTATTGGAAGATAATCACCCATTACGAACTATGTTTGTTCAATATTTTGTGGCCACTTCCACAAATTTGTATTGGAGCGCCCGAAGTTTTGGCTGCAGTAAGTTAAATCCGGTTTGATGCTGTTCAGCAAATATATGCTAGAAATGTGTACACTTGACCAATCACACAAGAATAATCAGTTAATTTGTAATGTGTCATCCATAAAGAATTAAACATACAAATGATGAACTGTAGATTTTAACTAAACATCAGCACGTAGATATTTCGAGGCAGATGATTTTTGTAATTTGTTTGCTTTTTTGAAACTCAACTGTTTTACGTAAATGTTTTATTGTTAAATGGTTAGATGGTTCATCGAAAAAATAAAAAATGAAAAATGTATTCTTTCTTAAATAACGAACTATAACTATTATAAAGTTGTTAAATAAACGTCAGTAAAAGTTTCCGCCAAATTCGGACTACTCATATATTTTCAACGGCCTGTATGAAATCACATCAAAAGCAAACCATGCAATTTTGCGTGATTAAATGTTCTCTCTTAAACGAGAGCAAATGGCAGATGATTGAAAATAATGATCCACAAGGAAATAATATTACCAACTATTAATTTTAACTTTCACGAAACTATCAAGCAAAAATATTTTCTTGTAATCATTAAAACTAATAAAATCATATTTCACCATGAGCTGACTGTAGCCTGAGACATTTTACAAAATCTATAATACTAGGAAAACCCGTTGTTCTGCCCTTCATCTCCCTCTTTCGCCTTTCTCACTGGCGCTCCCTCCCTCACACTGTCCCTGTCTGTCTCTGCGGCTCTCTGTCCCTCTCATTCACATTTAATTGCAGATTCTGCAAATCTCTGAGGAGGTGAGGTAATATCGGGAAGCGCAGGACCAGCAAGAATGTAATAGAATGTTCAAGATTTCATTCTGTAGATTACGGTGTGAGAAAAGTTTCTTTGAGGACTTCGGCCTAAAAATTTTAGTATTTAAGGCCATAGAACGCATTGTTTAGGAGTTATTTAACGATATTGATTCAAAATCCTGTATGTGTATCATGTGTTTCATAATTAATGTCTTTTATAATTTGACGTCCTAAAAATTATGGATTTAGAATTAATGAAAATATCAAAAGATCGACATAATAGATACAAAACATTCATCAGTACATTTGGTCAGCGTCCATGTTAATAAATCTTCTTCAGGTGGATTTAACAGTACGTCACAGTCACAACCTATTCACACTTCACGATGTGCCCTAAACAGTAATATTAAATTCATTACATTTGATACGATTGTTAGCAGATGAATAGAGCCCACAATAGAGATTTGTATTGTTTCGGGGAGTCAAACAACCTTTGACCAATTTATTTGTCGGAAGTGTGGTAAGTGTATTACATTAACACTCCTTTGATGTTCTCGTTTAGCTATGATTGACTATGTAACATTACTCACCTTTAATTACCCATTCGTAATGAAAATTAATAATCCCTGTAGGCAGCTTTTAAACGATGATATAGCTAAAATTAGAAGGTACTGCCAACATGTCAAAGCTGAAAGGCCCGCACATCGATTTAACATTGTTGCACAAAATACATATTAGTGACGTCAAAGTGCATTCAACATAGTGCAGTAAATAGAGCATCGTAAAGAATTTAGATGATAAGGTTAGATTAATTACCAGCTAATGAAAACAAAATACTTTTCACTGACTCGAAATAATTCGGTAATAGAATGTCGTGTGAACCCATAATGCCGAAACAAGATATTTTTCAGTTTATTATGGGTACGATAAATTGGGAAAGTTTAATATTATTGGATTATTCTTTCTGCAGTACATAAAGTTACACCTTCCAACTAAAGTTATTAAATGAATAAATTAGGTCAATGGATAAAATTCCATACAAATCTAAATCGTATTTTGATTTGTCAGAGTAAAATGCTCCGACGATGGAAGGGGCACCTTTCATTTTTTCAATGGACACACGTTTAGTTGGTTTTTGTGCAATAGAAAGTGTGCTCCGTAAATTGCTCTACAGAATACTGGTGGAGTCATGGCTCCACTCTTCATAAGGAACTCATTGTCAATGTTTGGTTTTATGGCACTAAACTATTTTATATAAAAACGAAATATTGTTCGTTGACATTCGTTGTATGTTAGTATCGCTTCCAGCTAATTCCGAACAGAACGTTTATGATTCAGATACTTTGATTGCAAAATGAAGTATTCATCTCAATACCACTGACGTTCACCAACTACCTTTCAATACATAAATATAAGATTTTTCAAAAATGTCTTGCGAGGTTCGCTTCCTCTTAATTCTTTATACGTTGTTTCTGTCCAATGAAAGAAAATCCTGCAAAAACCTCCAATTTAAGAAGGCATGTTACAATTCTTAGAAATCCTGTGAATTACCCCTAAAGAAGTCGTTTTCAACTTCGACCAAATGGTATAAGGTACTGCAGATCTATTGGAAACCGATGAGCTCAAAATTGTTTTAGAAACACTGAAAAATAAGAAAGCAGCGGGAAGAGATGTGTTAAATAATGAGCACTTGAAGTATATTTTACAGAGAAAGAAAACGAGGTTTTTAAGACTACCAAGAGAATCCCTCGTCAATGAATGGCCCGTTATTGATAAAACCAAATATGAAAAGGAAAATTGCTCCATTTGTGTTAACTATAATATAGAGGAATATCGCTCCTAAACACCGCGTATAAAACCTACTCAAATATATATCTCACATGAACGGAGACTGCATAGTTTTCTTTGAAAATCAACGCACATTTAAAATTAATAATATTAAAAATCACATGATTTGAGAGAATTGCTTTTGTTTGTTGTTTTCCTCCTCGGCCCGTGCTGCGTGCGGAATGTCCCCGAGGGGCCGCGTGGGGCGCAGGGACGTGCGTGGAATGGGAGCGGCGCCGTTGACACTTCATTATGCCCCACACGCCCGCCCGCCCCGCCCTGTAGCTCGTCTCCCCTCCCCGCAACGCCCCGCCCCACCCCCTCCCCGCCCCCTCCTCCCCTCCCCACCCCTCCCCGCCCCACCTCCTCCCCCTCCCCGCCCCTCCCCGCCCCGCACCCTCCCCGCCCCACCCCGCACCATTCCCGCCCACCCCGCACCCTCCCCGCCCCACCCCGCACCCTCCCCGCCCACCCCGCACCCTCCCCCTCCCCGCCCCGCCTCGCCCTACCGCGCCCTGCGATCATCCCGCCCCGTCCTTCTTTACCCCTCCCCGCGCCCTGTCACTCGCGGCCCCGCCCCACCCCGCACCCTCCCCGCCCCACCCGCACCCTCCCCTCCCCGCCCCGCCTCGCCCTACCGCGCCCTGCGATCATCCCGCCCCGTCCTTCTTTACCCCTCCCCGCGCCCTGTCACTCGCGGCCCCGCCCCACCCCGCACCCGCCCGGCCCAGCTCAGCCCCGCTCTGCCCTGCCCGCCCCGCTCCACCAGACCCCTCCACGCCCCGCCCCACCCTGCTTCCCCAGTCCCGCTCCCCTCGCCCAGCCCCACCCACCCTCTAGCCCCACCCGACCCGAACCCCGCTCCGCACCGTCTCGCCCCGCACCGCTCGTCACCGCCCCGCCTCCCCTGGGCACTAACGCCCACGCGTCGCTGCCTCACGCGTGTGCGAGCTGGACGCCCGCAAAAGGCCGGCCCAAAATCCTGATTGATTAATGATTCCAAGAGCGTCAACTGCCAAGTTTATTAGTCCCGTAAGTGTATTACATTTGTATTCCTCGTGAGATGGTAACGGTATTTCCCCGCTGAATGGTGAGATCCGGCGCAGATCTATTTATGGCGGGTTTTCCCATCCAAATATCTCCTTCAACGGTGACCCGCCCTAGAGGGGAGAAGTTCTAAGCTCCCAACTGGTCCCCGACATAGTTGGTAGTGTATTACATGTGAATGTGTGTGTATGTAAGGGGTGAGGATAGGACAAGGAAGAGAAAGAATAGGTAGCGCGCAGACTGTGGCCTGTTTGTTGGTGTATTTGCCGGAATTGATTTGCCTGGTTGATTGGAAAACTTCCGATCATAACAGCCGGGATTGATTAGTGATTTCGGGAGAATTAACAGCTTAGATCATTAGAACCGTAAATGTAGTGCGTGTCTCTTCGTCGAGAGTTGGCGGTCTTCCCCTGCTGGATGGTGATATCCGGCGCCAACCTGCACTTGGACTAGTGAGTTTTCCAATAGCGGACCCTGCCACCATGTGGGCACCGCTCCATTCGGGCCCAAGATCTAAGACGGGTCTCTCGGCATATGTGGGGCCGACTGGTCTCGGCATATGTGGGCTTGTAGAAAAAGACGTGACCAAAAGGGCACGTTGAAGGGTGCGTATTTCGACCGTAGCAGCTAAGGCCCTCGATCACGGTCGCATGAACTGGGTTTTAAAATTATCCTTAATATGCGAACATTAGAAGTCGACTTCTAATTGAGGTACCGCGTTAGCTAAGCATTGTAAGCACTAAGTAAGCAATGTCGCTATCCTCGCTTACGAACTTATGAAGCAATGCAAACATTGTTCAGTGCATTTGGAAAAAATGTACGTTAATAAATTGTCCATATAATATTTTACATTATTTATCTCTGTAATATTTTAATGCAAATATGAACTCTTAAACGAGCGAGTTGGTGAATTCCGTTCACGAAACCGATTTTCTTACTCTTTCATTTCTAGAAATTCCAAAATACTCCTCGGTACTATTGGTATATTCCTTTCAACATCTGTTCGTGTTTTGATAATGTTTGAAGGTAAAGTGTTTCAATATTTAATATATTTTTATGAAAGACTGCATTGCGCGAACGGAATTCACCAGGTGCCAGTTCGTCCAAGTAAAACCTCTAGGTGGAAATACTTCTATACTGGATACCTTATTCTGCCTCTGACACAAATCAGCTGATTTGCTGCCATCCAATCGGGAGCTGAAATGGCGCTACAGTGGGGTGATATTCAAGCTCCCGATTGGATGAAACCGTCGACAGCTGATTTAAAATCATTATCGCAAAAGATAAAAAAGAAAGCTACCAAGAGAATTTTTCGTTTTCTCATAGACTGGAACTAATGAGTTTTCACTCATGACAAACTATATAAACACTGTGCTGAATCATATCTAAAACTATAATATTGTGTATAATGTATCAAATGATTCTTCTCATACTAATGTATATATCTTATGCGGCTGCAGAGGGCCAATGGCCAAGCTAGAATAAATTACTCGTAAAAAAAACAGCTGATTTGTGTCAACAGCAGAATAAAGAAAATCTCAGTATAGCTCTCGTACAGATTTTTTCTCGTGAATGCACTACTTAAGTTTTTTTTTAAACATACGGTTTCAGGTTGGATTTACACGTTGTTGGCGAGAAAATTGGTGCAGTGCAAAAACAGTTCGTTAATACATTTTGTGCGAATGGAAAAGCAATTGATGACGATGAAGTCGTTCTAAAATATTGTTGTAACTTTGTATGTAGACGACATTCACTTATAAATGTGCAAAGTATTAACATGAATTGATTGAACATCAATTTCTACGGACATTAGTTTCGTTAGTGTAGTGATTTTACTTTCTCGCCTTACGAATACTTCGTAAGAAGAGAAAGTTATGTAATCGTGCGGCGGAAAACGGGGAATTTTCGCCAGAAAATCTCTTGTAGCAGGGGTCTGGTGACAAAAAAGTGGATAAAACCTGTTGCTAAATTTAGAAAAAAAATCCTCTATCTCGTGATGTAGTCAAAATCCATGATTTGTTGCTTCTTCATACTTCAAAATCGATTGACGGCATTCCGTCCGTCTGTCCGTCTGTGGTCAACGCTAGCGCCTAAGCCGTTCGGTCGATTTTCTTCAAAATTGATATTCCCCGATGGTTTTTAATCGTCCTCAAGGCCTCTTGAATTTGAAACTGATATCTTAGTATTTGAGGATACTTTACATGAAGCCCATTTTGAGATTTTGTAAATTTAAAAAAATGGCTCCAAATTTTTTGATTATATTTTGTTGTTGAATAGTGCGAAGAACGTTGAAGGGAATGACGTAGGCATCATTTTCGTTGATAGGCCCTATTTTTTTATAGTGTTCGTCCACCGTTGGATGGGGAGGGCCCGTGCCGACACGTCGACTTCCGGGCAAGCTCCCCCTTCAGAAATCACCCCAGCGGGGCGCGGTTCCAGTTGGGATGTCTGAGCTTCCGTCACGTGTAGTCATGAAGTGTGTGTTTAAGTAAGCGGAAAGCAAAGGACAAGGGAGAGAAAGGAAAGATCGCGCATGATCCGTGTTTGTTAGGGTACTATTCCGTAATTCGCCTGATAATGATCGTAGAAACCACGGAAAACTACCGATCAGAGCAGGTAGCCTCTAATATTCGCCTGCCGATAGCGACTGAATCCAGCCTAGCTATCAAGCTAGTATAGAAAATCTGCCAACGTCGGGATTGGAACCTAGGACTTCCCGGTCAGAGTCAGCAATGGCTGGTTCTGAGCTAACGCAGTCGCTACAAAAATGAAGATGCAAACTTTTCAGAAAATATTAATAGAGAAATAATTAATACTAGTGAGAACCCGTGCGATTAAATCGCACGGTTAGTCAAATAACCAAACTGTTTTCTGCTTAAATTCTTTTTTTCTATTCCAGCATTATAAACGACCTAACCTCACTAAGATCACTAACCTCTCATATTTCAAGATTTCTATTCAATGTGAAAATCACGTTCACGTGCTTACACAACCTACACTAAATTTTTTTTTCATTTATTCTAGCTTGGCCATTGGCCCTCTGCAGCCGCATAAGATATATACATTAGAAAGAAATATATACATGAATATTCGGATACATTAGAGACACTATTCTAGTTTAAATATAATGCATTTGCGTGCTTATGTGATATGTCATGAGAAAAGACTCATCGGTTCTACATTATGGGGGATCGAAAAATTCTCTTGGAAGCTTTCTTTTTAGTCTTTTTCGATGAGGATTCTGTTTACCAATATGAAAGTGAATGGCTGATGGGATCTTTAATACCTTAGGATAGAATTTTGCGGCTAAGAGGGAGAAGTGGACGGGGATGGATGTAATGCCATGTTCGATATGTAATTGCGCATTTGGAATGTACCAGGGAGCTTTAGTAATGGTTCGAAGGAATCTATTTTGAAAAATTTGAATTTTGTTTATGTTTGTTTTGGCTGCGGCAGCCCAGATTGGGGAAGCATAAGAAAGTATGGGTCGTATCATTGCTTTATAGAGGTGAGTAGCCACATGTAACTGTAGGGGGATGATTTTTTTGAGAATCGGATACAATTGGTGGACTCTACTAGTCGCTAGAGCTATTCGGTGTTTAATATTTTGCTGCCACGTAAGTCTTTTGTCAAACAGAACTCCAAGATACTTGACAGTTTTATTGTGAGGAAGCCATGTGATGCTTTGGTTTTGGTATGTGAGATTTGGGGGGACGTCTGGTCTACGGAGGGTGAATATTTTTGCCTGGCTTTTACTTGGATTTATTTGGATGTGCCATTTTTTGGCCCAGCTGGAGAATAAAGTGAGGTGATGTTGCAAATCTTCCACGGCAGAATCGAGATTTCTATTAGAGGAATAAAGTACTGTATCATCAGCAAATAGTGCTATTGCTGTATTTTGAGTGATTGGTATATCCGATGTGTAAACGTTAAATAAAGTGGGGGAGAGGGTGGAGCCTTGGGGTACTCCTGCTTTGATGGTGAATGGTGCTGAGAGAGCTCCTGGGAGACGTACAGAAAAAGTACGCTTATTAAGAAAACTTTCAATGATGCGTGAGAGATATGATGGAGTACCTAAACTGCGTAATTTGAAAATTAACCCTGGGTGCCAAACGGTATCGAATGCTTTTGCTACATCTAGAAAAACTGCTGCGGTATGCTTGTGGTCATGGAATCCTTCGATGATATCTTCTGTTAGGCGTAAGATTTGATGATACGTAGACAAAAGGGGTTGGAATCCGAACTGATGAGGTGGTATGGCATTGATCGAGCTGAGGTAAGAATTTAGGCGAAAGAGTATACATTTTTCAAATAGCTTTCCCATTGTGGGTAGCAGGCTTATTGGGCGATAGCTAGATGGATCATTTTGTACTTTCCCTGGCTTTAGAATGGGAATAATGTGAGCATATTTCCATTTATCAGGGAAGTACGTTTGTCTCAAGGCGGCGTTAAGTATTGCTGTAATATGCACTATTACTTTTAAAGGAAGGCGTTTTAATAAAGATGTTGATATTTGGTCATGGCCATTTGATAATTTCGGGGTTGCTAGTGAAAGATACTTAATAATTTCGGCTGGTGAAATAAATTTAGGGCATTCAGGAACTGTTATTTCTGGTTGTGAAATTACTTCTTGAATATGATTATCGTATTGCCAATTATGAGAAGGATGAGAAGTAAAGGTTGATGCAAAGTAATTTCCCAGCATATCGCATTTAACGGAAGGAGAAGATGCTTCTCCAGTTGGAGTAACAAGGGTGGGTAGTTTGGTGGGTTTGCCGTTTGAGTTTGGAAATGAATCTTTTGCGAGTGAACGAAGGCCAAAAGTTGTCTCACAATTTTAGTTAGAAGATTTAAATAAGATTTTAAAAAAGGGGATCGATGTCTCAACCAGTGATTTCGAATATAACGTTTGTAACCTATCAGCATTTTCACTACAGGTGGTATTGTTGGAAGCGGCGTGTGTTGACGGGCTGTGGGGGCCGTTAAGTCTAGGGCGTCTAAAATGGTATGAGTAAGTGAATCAATGGCGCTGTCGATTTCCTGCGTAGTTCGAGGTAATGGCAATGGATGTAAAAGATGTGTAACTAGCATCTGATAATATGGCCAGTTTACCTTACGTAACTGATAAGGTTGAGCGGGTCGAATTTCTTCTGGGGTTGTGCCAAGTGAGAAAACTACAGGGCGATGATCAGATTGCAGGGCGATATGAATCTCGACTTGAATGTTATAACTAATGTTGTTAGAAATGCCGAAATCTAGGATATCAGCTTGCACTGACGCACAGTAGGGGTAGTAACTGGGCGCATCAGGAGCATGCACCGCCAGATTTAATCTTTGTGTATCGGCTAGCAGCAGATTACCAGCAGGTGAGTTTAGTCTGCTTCCCCACGCAATGTCTACACTAAATTGAAACAAACAAAAATGCTTGAGATTGCATTTCCCGCCACCGTCCGAGTGTAATTTTCTTCCGATAGATCGCGCGGCAATCAGATATTACAGATCCCGAATTACTACTTTTTTAATATTTAGCTATTTTTAACGCCCTTTTTCAATACGAATGTCCCATGTGCAGGTGAAAAGAAACACGATTTTTCAATCCATTGCTTCTTTATACAGATCGGTTTCGTATGTCGCCCAATTTATTGAAAAGACCAAACAGCCCTTTGAGAAATAATATATAAGATTAACCATTTCATGTGACCCCTCACTGTATGATTTTTTTGCAACTGAATATGTGTGTCGTATCGACGGGTTTGTAAAATATTCATAAGTTATGATTTTTTCTTGTTTCTCTCATACTTAGCGATAATACTGGTGAGTGAATAAGAAACCAAAACTTATTTTATATTCTTTGTTCTATAAGGTGGTGAACGCCCTCTGTAACGTAAGAAAAATGGAGCCGACCGCGGTAGGGTTAACACTTTAACACTCTTGTTTGATTAAAATCCGATGATTGAAATTAATTACACATGTCATCATTCGACTTAATTAGACGATATAATTAAAACATGCCGACCTGGACGGCCGAGGTGGCTAAGAGCGAAAACCAACTCAGAGCTTCGGTCCGAAGGGCCGTGGGTTCCACTCTCACCTTGGGCAAGGTTGTTTGTCCTTTGCCTCTCTTGTATGTGTTGTCGTGGAGGGCCTCTCATTCTGCTGACACCAGATCAGTGGAGCCCGTTGATGTCTATCGTAGAGATGTTGAGGTTGTTGTGGTAAGGTTGGTATGGTCGTTGGTCGGTATGGTATGTGGTGATGTGTATGGTCCATCGGAACGTAAAGGGTAACTCGCTATTGGCAAGATAAAAGCCGTAAAAAATTAAAACTATTAAACAATAGTTCATTATACTATTTTTTCGACAAGTGATAAAGAAAATCTGCACTTGATTGTGTACAGGGCGGCATATATCCTTATAACTAACAAGCCGCAGTGCTTTTAACGTTGTCGGAAAAGAAAATCTATAATTGTGGCCGACTTAGCATAGAGTTATAAAAGAAGGTAGTCGCGAGATGTTCGTTACCATCATAATTCCTTCACGGTGTCGCCACGCCTGGTTGCTGACAGTGAAAACTTCAAAATTTACCTTCCAGAATCCCACAACCTGCTTCACCTTCATAATTCGATTGAATTTAGATAGTCATTCATAATCATTTAAGAAAATATGGTAAAGAACAGAAGGCTAAAAAGAGTGAAGCAAACAGCTTATTAGCACGAATTGTATTTGTTGAAGTTCATCGACATGCCATGAGCAGCTTTTTATGCTATAGCTAAATTGTTTAAAATAATATCAGCAGTGTGATCACAAATATTCACATAAGTAAAAGTAACATTTAATTAAGTTCGTTGATCCGTTACTCGAGAAAACATATTAGTCATTTCTTATGTTCTCTCCTGTATCTGATATTGCCAACTTTCTATATTCATTGTCGTGAACCCCAATTGCATTTTCGTCACGAACGGGAACGCTAATGGCGTGGGTCCTAAACGTCACATAAAAACGATAAAGATAAATTTATTTACTTTGCATTAGGGTATAACCTAATGGCGGTGCCATCTAATTACATGAACAAGGTAATATAACTAACATGCAAATTAAGTAGTAATGGTACAATGATAAAAATAATAGTGTAATAATAATAATAATAATAATAATAATAATAATAATAATAATAATAATAAAATCGCTTTATTTGGAACAGCCCACATTTTGCGCCAAGTATTGTAGAGGCACCGACAGTCCCTAGATCTACTCCTTAGGTAGCTGGTTGCAACCTGGAATAGATTTTATATTCAGTCAACACATAACATCTTTAGTGGTGACATGGAGTAATAATAATAATAATAATAATAATAATAATAATAATAATAATAATAATAAAATCGCTTTATTTGGAACAGCCCACATTTTGCGCGAAGTACTGTAGAGGCACCGACAGTCTCTAGATTAACTCCTTAGGTAGCTGGTTGCAACCTGGCATAGATTTTATATTCAGCTGACATATAACATCTTTAGTGGTGACATAGAGTAATAATAATAATAATAATAATAATTATTATTATTATTATTATCTAAAAACTGAGTGACTTATAAAACATTATGTTACATTAAGAAAAAGAAACTTCTATAATCTAACTCCTCACTGAATATTTGTACAATTATGACCACACTTCACTGGCACTGTACTCCACTTCACTATAACCCTTAAAACACTTCCTTCGTTATTTCTCTGCACTACACGACACCTCACTTAACAATACAATACTTATGCATCGCTATATAGCCTACTATTTCCAGTTAACTCCCTTATTTACTTAGTAACACCCTCAATTAATTTCCTAAACTGTTGAACACTTCGAGGAAAGGGTTCAAAAGTTTTTGCAGACAATCTAGTCCATTGCGTTATTGTTCGATTTGTGAAAGAAAATTTCTCGACATCCGTTCTCGCCGGCCTTAAATTTATTTTGTGCATGTTATCCCCTATACTGATGTATGGTGGAATACTTAGCCGTACATTAATTTCTTTGCTAGCTGGACATACCCACTAACACAACCCTTGCTTCTTAAAACTTCAGGGTTTCAAATATTCTCCTTTTTAATCTCGTCTCTATCGTAATCCTCCTACCGTTCCTTCGCCTTCAAGAGTAATATTAATCGCACCGACTTGCGAATTTATCACTTCCGCTTCATCCGCGTCTTTGCAATTTTTCGTCAACGTCGAAATGTCTCTTTATCTTTGCGATGAGAGTTTGCCTCGTTAATCACTTTGATTATCCGGCCGCTTCAACGTTGTGTCTGTACATGAACACCTTCGTTCCATTTCTGTCTCTCCTTCTAACATGTCTGCTCCGTCACCCCATCCACATTCTCACATTAGTGTCGCCTCTGTGCTCGCGACTTTCATGCTTACGAGTTCGTTGCATGTGTCCTTGAATTCGGTTCCTGCAACATTATACTTTTCTGTTCGTGTTTTCCAAATTTTCCCGTTTATGTCTCAGTTTTATCTCACATTCCATTCTAAGATACTGTACATCATTTTCTACCTTTAATATATCAATCTTGAAAATCTTTTGTTGACTGGGTATTTTTTAGGGCTTTTGCTTCTTTATAACAATTTATAATCATGCTTCTACAAATCTTTTGTTTTAAGAGCACCATTGAAATAGTTTATCAATACAAACCTTCATTTCTACTTTGTCGACCTTGAAGCGGTCAAGCTTAGCTGGAGCATGTGTATATTAAATATTTGGCGTGACACCGAAAGTGTTTGAGATTCAGGTTCCTTGTTCACCCATCATTTCTCCAAACAAATGGAGAGAATATACGAAATAAAAATATTATTATTTAACCCGCCAATTAATACACAAAATAGTTCTTTTAACTAGTTTATTTGAACGTTCTTCAATTTCTATTAATCTGAAACAAATTTTAAAGTAAATAATATTAACTATGTGGTCTTCAGTAAGCATAGGTATCTGCTACGTTTACCAAATGTTTTTACCGTTACTTACGTTTACTGTAACCGTAAAATAACATCTGAGAAAGAACTTCTATTAATTTCTTGGGGAACTCCCGAGATGACGTGACATAAGTCATTAGATGTAGAATAATTTTAGCTATTTCATACTACCTCATAAAACGTGAGGATATCAATGAATATTAATCAAAGTAATTGAAAACTATGAGTAGCGAGACATGCAACTGCTAAGAAAATTAACAAGACTGATGTTTAGCAAGTTTTGAATATGGATACTCTTCTCTCTGAATGCTAAAACATTTTTATCATACGATTACATTCTTGCACTGGGTACTCCAACGACTTCTACAGAATACGTTTCATTATAATGCAGGCGTCCTTTACAACGCAATAAAAGTTATCATGAGGGCCTCGCCCAGCGGGATACGCCACTCTATTCGCAGGGGACTCGTGTTTCCAACAGCACCGTATATTTCATTTAATCAAAATAATATTCCACACCTCTGTGTTCTGTTTGGGCGGCGAACATACAGACGATAAATTCACAACGTCGTGCGTGTGATATGCTTTATAAACTGCCGTCTCGGCGCAGCGAATTCCAGCGGCATGCACAATCTTCCATGATGGCGTCACGCAGCGCGAATCCCTCCGGACCTCCGCCAGGAGTCGCTGTGAATTCGAAACAGCGCCGCCGCCGACGCTGCCCACACCACCGCACAGTGGACCGGAATGAGAGCAACCGGAAAAACGCAGAGCGTTTATGGGTTTTACTTTCCCGTTGAAGTATGTATATACGGAGTAATATGCGGAGTGAGGGAATGGTATGTAATGCTGCGAAAAAAAACCGGCAAATTTTCGGCAGAAAAAAATTCATTGCCGGGCCCTGAAAACTAAAAAGTGCATAAAACCAGTTGCTAAATTAAGAAAATAAACACGCGGTATAGCTAGAAACCCCGTTTCTTAACCTTTTTTCAAACGTTTTCTGTGAAAAATATTGTCCCTCAGTAAATGACCTGTTCTCTCTACTGCTGCGGCTGAGACCGCTGAGTTAGAGAATAAATAATTTCTGTACTAATCCGGCTTCAAAGGTCATGAACAATTTTTCGAAAGTATGATAACTTTTTACGCAAACTTTTTTGTGAAAATAAGACTATTTGAAAATATTTTCTCGAACACGGCTTCAATTTCTTTCTTGATATTATATCAAATAGAGCAAAGCATGCTTAAAAAATAGCACAGGTATAATTACAAACTCTCTGTACTTTTTAACATTTCAAATTGTAATTTTTTTCGTCGTGTTGTTAACTACAATAGTCAAGATAAGATTCTTCATGAAATCTGTCTTCAAAAATGCAAATGGGAATGTTGAACTTTTTTAAAGCACCGGGATGGGTGAGGCTAAGGCGAAAGGGTAACCTAAAATCTGAGTTCAAATCCTAATGTAGAAAATTGGTTCTTGGAAACGTTTTTGTCGGTTCAAGGAAAACATTGCGGTTTCGTTTCAGATAATGCGAGAAAACATGTTCTTGTGTGGTATTGCTAGTTTTTATTCCATTCTCCTGGACGTACGCTAACCCATCCGAAACGAATCTCACCCATACAAAGAATAGTTTGTGTTAACAACCTAAATAAATCGGACAGAAATGCACTGAGCTATAAAGTGTTTAACTTGAGATTGCTGCGTCTGAAGCAGGAATTTCATGTAATCACTTAAATCATTATTTCAATGATTCTTAATTCTCATAAATCGAGTTCATTTGTCTGTATTTACGTCCAAATAGTAAGTTCATAATAACTTTATAACTTGTATACAAATACTTTATTTCGGTGTATTTAAATTGTTTTGTATTATGAATTCACAGTTTCCACGTGACACTATTCTTAATCTTAATTCTTCTCGAAAGTTCAGTTTTTATACTTGCAATTATCAACTGCAAAAGACATTCATTCATTCAAATGATTTCTTCATTTATATTTCCACCATATTTGATTCGACATTTCAAATTTTTGAGTTTTGATTCCAATTTTGTGACCTGTAGTGCTAATGTAGATATCAAAATAGGAAAGATCTAGAGAGTTATGATTAAATTATTTCTTTTTTATGTTTACATCATCGTTAGTTTCAGAACCTTACCCTTGAAAGTTTGGGAAAAAATAGGTATTCACGATCTCTGCTATGCTTTTTGTTGTGTTTTTTTTTCATAAGTCTGTTTCTCCCTTTTCCTAATCCTGTTTTGGTAACTGATATTGACGACCAATTTTTTTAAAGGAACTTTCGATTCTGTCGATTCTTTCATAGATGACAACAGAATCTGGAAAACTAACATACTTTGGCTGCTGAACAAGCTTTCATTGTATTGTCAAATTTTTCAAAATAATTTCTCCCCGTTTTTGTTTAAATCTACACCAACAAAAGTGAATTCAAATGTCTTTGAATTCACTTTTGTTGTTTGTTTTTGAATGTAATTGACATCAATCCAAAAAAGAAATGTATGAACTGATACAAAGTTATTACAAGTTTTTATTCAGGATTATCGCAATGTCCTTGCAAAGTTTGGTAATGATTAATACTAAACAAATACGGTAAATAAATACTGTAAATAATATGTTGGTAGATTCACCGCAATCATTATCTTTCACCTGTCGCTAAGAGCAGATGTGTTCTTGATATTTTCTTCCAGAGGCCAGTAGCTGTTCGTGAGATAAATAATTTGAATCTAGTAGCAATATAGTAAAAAATGAAAGAAAATTACAGTATTTTATTAAAATTTGGACCAAACGCATTACAAATAATCTTAAACACTGTGGTTTATATGAAATTGATATGTCTTCTCTTTCACAAGGGTTGGATATGAAAAAAAGTCCAGGCAACGCCAGACATTTTGCTAGTACTTAATGTGAATGGATCGCCGTGTCTGTTACCCTCGGATATCTACGCTCGCCTCGGAAAACCAATTTCGCGAAATACGGTCCCCATCCATAAAGGCAGTTGGTGGTGATTCTCGGGACCATACGTTCCAGGGATTATACGTCACGTCAAGGATTCCGTGGAAGCCCTCGGCAAAATAAAATCGTCCAGTAAATCATGATATGATGGATTGCGGATAGATGCGGATAAAATATTATTAACTCCTTTACTTTTATGCACGTTATCCAATAATCAATTCACACTTCAACAACAGGCCTTACGCCCCTGGAAAAGGCAAAGACTGACCACTCCAAGTAGAAATGGTCATGTACATGTCAGGGAAGCAACTGGACACTGCCAATGAAACAGCGTGTCAAGACGTAAGCGGTGAGAAAGATTGTGTAGGACGTGATCAAATTGCGTAAAGAATTATTAGTATTGTGCACAACTGTTACATATGATAAGATAACGTTTGAGCTAAGTTGTTGGATCTTGCCACTGTGCACGGCCGCCTCCGCCGCTTCCTCCATCGCGTCGTTTCCGGTTCGGTCTTCCCAACCCTGCTCGCCGGCTGTATTTCACGCGAACCGAGGAGGGAAGGCTAGGGTGCTTCGCGAGGACGAAGCGTGTTTCATCTCTCTGCCCCGCGACGTGACGTCAGGGTCTGCAACCCGCTGCACATTGGTGATGTGGGTTGCCTACAACATTCCTTAAGAGGGCTATCGCAAGTAATCGCAAGACATGTTACAGGAGGCATTGTATCCTCAGTAATAGCAAGGGATTCCCCTCCCCCTGGTGCTTTTAGCCAGTTTTTATCCATTTATATTCGACCAGATACAACGTACCAACACACTTGCAAGCTCTTTTGATCTGGGGTCAGCAGAACGCGAGGCCCTACCTGACAACTTAAACATGAGAGTCAAGGGACAAACAACCATGCCCAAAGCGGAACTCGAACCCGCGACCCTTCGGCTCGAAGCGTCCAGTCGGTACACGCTCTTAACCACCTCGATCATCCAGGTCGGCGCATGAGTTGATAATTTTTAAGATTTATTATATTTTTTCGTGAATGTGTCTCAGGGAAGTAATGGGGGGCACAGCATTTGCTACAATCTTGCGTGCGGGTGCGTGTGTTGAGCAGTATTTGTATCAACAGAAAATTATCGTTAAAATGAAGGAAAATATCTAAATTTTTAGTTTCAACCAGACACCTAAAAAGTTACTATTTCGTGTTATTTCTATTAGGTTTGCTAATGAAACTTCCTGTAATACTTTTCTTTTTGGTTTTCTGAATTGGGAAATGTAGAGCAATGTTATAAATAGATGTACTAAAATTATATAATCAGTAAATTTGAAACCGTTTCTGTACCGTATAATTCATTTGATATTTTAATTTTCAGGTTTTTCAAAAACGAAAAAACATCAACAAGAAACCAATGTATCTAATGCATTTATTCTCGTTCATGTATATTCTCAATCATATATTATTTTCTTTTCCTTTCACTGGACAGACAGCCCGCTTCGGGGATAAGGGCCTTCATGTGGTTAACGCGAAGATATCATTTTACAGTATTTACTGGTCTTCTTAACCTTACGGTGGGCTTTCTCATCCTCACAAAGCAATAGATACTGCGTTGTTTGTAAAAAAATGCGTACATTTATAATTTTGCCCTGGCCGGGAATCGAACCCGGCCTGTAAGCCGGCTAGAAAGCGAGCACGCTAACCAACGAGCCACCGAAGACAATTTACTATTTCCTAAAAATTACAACCTTAATTTCCTAACAAATGCATGCATTGGCTTGAACGTTATCTGTAAAATCAATTTACAAATAAAATTTTGAAAAGTCGGACTTTAGGAAATGTAGTCAGTTAGAGCGAAAATGATCGTACTCGTGCAGAAGTAATTGTTTTATTTCGAAATTCGAAAATAAATCCAATTATTGAAGCAAAATTTTCTCGTACATGGACAACAGATAAATGAATGTAAAAATTGTAAATGTTGGTTTTGGAATATGAACTTTTTTTACCTCAGATAACTGTACTTACTCCCTTAGATTGGTTTCTGGAATGGTTCTTCTGCTGTATGCTACTGAGCCAATTCTTTTTTATCTTTTAAATTTTGAACGCAATAAAAATGTATATTTTGCGTTTGAATGGTATAGTAATTATTTTCTGAATTAAAGTAACTGAAATTCCTTTTTTTGAAGACAATATCTAAAACATAGGTGAACACGATAATTGCACAGATCATTCTTTTGATTTACCTGAAACTGCATTCAAAATTAAATGTGTATTTTTTAAACGAAATACTAATTATTTCTTGGTTTGGCAGCTCATTTCTGTGTGTTAATGGATCTGAAACAAAACACGTAACGGCATTCTTAATATCCTTGCAGGCGTTTCTGATTCTTTATCCTCACGCGTGCCTTTTGAATAATTTATGCCCGCTCTAATACCAACACAACAAATTCAACATTTTTATGAATTCGATTTATTCAAATTAAGACACAAGAAAATACAATAAATAAGTGACATTGCTCAAATAATTAAAATAACTCATGAAACTTAAATTGCTTCATTGATATGAAAATGTCAATTTTGGAATGTTCCCATGAATTTATAATTGCCATCAGTTAGTCACTCATATTTCACTGATACGTATCACCTTTTTTTCTAGAGACACTTATTCTTCTTGAGTAGCAGTACTACTAGTAGTAATAAGATGTATAAAACTCATTGACAAACATCCTCCAAACGTTATTATTTGATGTTACGATACCTTTTAAATAACTTTTCGCAATAGAGGCAAATAACCTAAAAGTACCGTTTCATCAGCGCAATTAATTTTATTATTTCCCATATTATTCTCAAATAGTTTTCATACATTTCTCGAGATTTTTTTATAAACAACTGGCCGCATCTTTATTAGCTTTTACAAGAATTTCCGCAGGCATTTCTCAAATATTGCTTCATTTTTACAAACAAATCAGTCCAAAAACGATTATGCAGTAATAATTAAATACACATTTTATTTCTTTTATTTCACGTCATGTTAATAAATGCATATTTTCACTTTAGATGAAGGAAAGTTATAGAAATTGTTTATTGTTTCGAATTTTCGTTTGATTCAGTAACGAACTAGTAAATCAAAATTTTGAATGCACAGAAGTTTTTTGCCCCCTCTGGTGACTTCCAACATCTAGTACCAGAAGCGCTTGGGTTTGGAAGTTGCCCTCGTGGCAAAAACATCTACTTTACCCCCTAGATACATAAATGACTGTTTGTTTCTCGGTTTACGTGATATCATGCTTGATGATGATGAAGCAGTTTTTCTTTTGTGCCGACAAAAACATTTTCGCCCTGAGCTCATTCAACGATATCAAAATAAGCCAAGTGTGGCAATGAATGCACAGAACGGGTATAATTGAGTCAGTTGTTACGTATCGCATGTAACTTTGTTCCCGGAAGGTGTGGCTTGTGAATAAAAGCTCGGCGCAGACTGCTCTCGTCAATTGTATTCATTAACGTTTATCAGGAATTGTTGAATAGACGGTGCGCTCTAATTGGTACTTTTTCTCATTCAATGGTTCACACACTTATGATATTAATGAATCGTTTGTGTTGGTGGAGGTGCATGTCGGGAGAATTAAATTGATATCGACCGTTTAGCTGTCCCTGACTCGTCGAGCTTGTGGATGCCAAATAAAGGGTGGAGTTGTTAGGACGTTTTGTTGGAAAGACAAATGAATGGTAGTAGTCGGTTCCAGTTGGACATGGCGTTACCGGCGTAATTACGTCCCATTTCCCCAAACATAGTATTTGGTAAATGAAGGTTGATATAATAGACGCAGGACTCGTACAGGAGTGCCAAACTCAAGGCATATTTTTGTCAAGTATGAAGTATGGAAAAAATTATAGAGTTAAGAAGGATGTAAAACATATAAATATCTCAATACAATATGCACTTGACAATACTTTCCGAGTGATATTTAAACTAGATTTTTATCAATATATCATTGAAAGTCTTTAGAAGTAAATAGAAAGGCTTAGTTCTGGTCCGGAACACTGCCCTTCCATTTCCTAGTAGACTCCACTCATAGTCTCTAAGCTCGCAATGGAGATCATTTTCAAAATAATATTAGAACAAATGATGTATACACACTCCGCTATATAGGTGACACCAAACATTCTCAATGGCCGATGGTAAGGCCGTATATACTACCAAGTTGAACGGCAATAGCTTGAAATGCCAAATGCAGCTCAATGACACTTTGATAGATTTTTACACGTTTAATACGTACACATTGTATGGGTTGGTATTGTTCCATCATAAGAAAGTGAAGCTGGAAATGTGAATATACATTTGAATTATAAATAAAAATACAAACAACACTGATGTAACTTCTACCATTGACATTTTTATTTCTCCTATAAAGTTTGTGACTTTTCTCAGTATAGGGTACTCAAATTTAAAAAATAATTTGTACTTTATTCGAATTTTTACAAAGAAGATAAAACGTACGGTATTCATATTGTAACATCTTCTTATATTTCTTAATTTATGATCAAACTTGGCCTAAGGGGCTTGTTAGGTACTTCTCCACTCATTAATTGTACGAGAAGTACGGTGTCTTACCATACTTATTCCGTAACAGGCTTTTAAGTTGGAGGATTACAGAACAATAATTCGTTAGAACTGAGCAATTCGTCCAAAGAATGATTACCTGATCAGCTTCTTTAAATAATAGATAATACAATACGGACGTAACTAAGACAATGGATCTACATATCATGAACTGATGTATGAAGTACAGAGGACGCTAAATTATTATAGTAAATTTATTGAATGAGCCAAAAATGTGTTTCCAAGCACAGATCATGACAATAAACTGTGTGTACAGATTGCTAATGTTTTATAAAAATATTTCATATTCATAATCAACATATTTGTTGTCAGTAATGCTGAAAATCGATTTTTAATCCTTTCTCTCAATTTGAGTATTTTTGCCAGATACGAATGAGTTGTTTTACGAGCTAGTTTGTACGCCTTTCTTTTCCTCAGTTTATTTTAACATTATTAGATCGAACATTTTCTATGGGATTCATGACAAATACTTACAGCTCAATGAAGCACAGAATATCAATTTCTTATTTTTCCATTGTTCTTTCCTATTGTATCACGGAGAGTAGTCATGCACCAATATGCATGGATTTTCTTCGAAACCATCATTTATTTGAGGGGATCATTGGTTCTTTACGACCTGTATTAATTAGTCGTGCCTCAGCTGGGCGAAGGGCGTGGTGGAGGGCGGGGCGGAGGGTGGGGCGGAGGGCGGGGCGGAGGGCGGGGCGGAGGGCGGGGCGGAGGGCGGGGCGGAGGGCGGGGCGGAGGGCGGGGCGGAGGGCGGGGCGGAGGGCGGGGCGGAGGGCGGGGCGGAGGGCGGGGCGGAGGGCGGGGCGGAGGGCGGGGCGGTGGGCGGGGCGGAGGGCGAGGCGGAGGGCGGGGCGGAGGGCGGGGCGGAGGGCGGGGCGGAGGGCGGGGCGGAGGGCGGGGCGGAGGGCGGGGCGGAGGGCGGGGCGGAGGGCGGGGCGGAGGGCGGGGCGGAGGGCGGGGCGGAGGGCGGGGCGGAGGGCGGGGCGGAGGGCGGGGCGGAGGGAGGGGCGGAGGGCGGGAGGAGGGCGGGGCGGAGGGACGCCGGAAACAACAGAGGCCGCCCGCCCCCGGGGGACCGGCAGACACAGACCTCGCGCCTCCCGGCCCTGCGGCGCCGAAGAGACTGCGCCAGCACGATAAGACGCAGGCGAAAAAAAGAACTAGCACTCACACAGTTTCGTAGAAAACACAGAAAGAAAGTGATACAATTATGCGGATTATGGCAGTAATCACGTAAGAGAAGACATTCTAATCTGTACTAATAAAAGTGAATTGAATGACATGTAACCGACATGTATACCACAAATAGAAGTTGGTAGATACGAAATTTTTACAGGTTATTCTCCAGGATTGACGTAGTGTCCTTGAAAGTTTGGTAAAGATTAATACAACACAAATGCGGAAAATAAATAATTTAAATAATATTTTGTAGATGCGTCATGATCATCATCATCATTAAGTTTTTTCACTAAGAGCAGATTGGTTTCTAATATATTCAGTCGAGGGCAGTAGCGGTGCGGCAGACCTGGTATCCAGTGGATTCGCTAGAGGCAAGTAGCAGTGCGTTTTAATCTAATAGCAATCGACTGTAAAATATAATGGAAAAAATTACATTTTATTTCAATTTGAACCAATTACATTAAAAATAATAATAAAACACCGTGGTTCATACACAATTGATATTTTTTCTCTTTCACCAGAGTTGGATATGTCGCGTGGGCCGCAGACGGCTGGCGCCCGCGTAAGCATAATGACGTAGCTCCGCCGCGGAAAGAGCGTCTCAGCAGAAAAGGCCTATATAACAGCTTAACCTCCGCTTAGCGGGGGGACGAATGCTACTCGTGAGCTCGTCGCCCGTGTGTACGGACCTTCCACTCCCCGTCGGTTCAGATCGGCCCAAACTGGCCCTGCCGACTTCCCTTCACCCCTAGTCGGTTCAGATCGGCCCAAACTGGCCCTACCGACTTCCCTTCACCCCTAGTCGGTTCAGATCGGCCCTAACTGGCTCTGCCGACACTTCTCAATCCCGCTAGTCCAGACAGACCCTCCGGGGTCCTGCTAGCAGCTTCCCGCCCTTGCCCCTGATCACCGTGCACTTCGAGTGTCGCCATGGCCACTGCAAAGTCGCTCTTCCGAAGAACCGTCCTCGCCAAGGCTGGGCTACGTCAGGTGCCAGTGTAAGTTACACCTCTCCAATAAACTGCTGTTTGCCATGACTGGGGTCATCCCTGTTCTTATTGCTCCCTCTCATCCGCCTTAGGCCTTTAATAGAATAGGGAATGGCCCAGAGGACACCTTCCGCCCTTACCGTCCTTCCACTCCCCTGCACGTGGCGCCAGACCCCTTCCCCCACGACAGATATGATGAAAGCCCGGGCAACAGCAAATATTTTGCTAGTAATACATAAAATAAAAGTAAATGCTTTATGTTAAAAAAACACTTCACTCAAACAGCAAAACTGTGATTATATAGAAATACGGTAAGCCTCATACTCTCTTACGCACCCGGAGTTAAACAATATTCGTCAACTATCTGATTACCCAGCGTTGCTCGGGTATTGAATTATTATTAAGCAGCCTCGTACGCTCTCCGCACTTCTACATACTGTGGCGTCATGCGAGTGTAATCAGAACACAGACGAGAGTGGGTTGTAAGAACAGTAGGTTTATTCATAATCTAGGCCGTAGTCACAAATAACTAATTGCGCTGCTTACAATTAACTAAATAAATAGAACCCACTGCTAGGAGAGATATTTTACCGAACGGCTGCCACGCCACAACATACGACCAATATTCCCCTGTGCGGAGCACCGCTGTACTCTGAGACCGACTACATGTCTCGCTCGACAATGAATTGCAGGCCCCTTGCCCTCGTGCAGCACTAGCACAAACTCACGCACAACCTGTCGCCGACGCTTGCTGGAATCCAAGAAGATCGAGGTATTGTTCTCGTGGCCTTATATAGGCCCTTCGGCGCTACCCGCCGCCCCCATGGCCTCCGTCCTACCACGCCACGTCCACACATGAACGGAAAGTCTCGGTGCGACATCGCTCCGCGCTTAGGTACAGCCTTTGTTAAACATCCGGCGTTGCCCGGCATCTGCCACGTGCTTGTCTTCGCGCACCACGACGCTACAATACCTGGTCCGTCCTGCAGCTCCTCCGCTTCGCTCACGTTTTACAGTTCCTGCAACACTTCCGCTTCGCCCAGTATTTACAGCTCATACCAGTTAACACAATCCTTTTATTTTACTGTTAAATAATATTTATATTAACCTTCCGGTGGGCGCGCCTTTGTTACGTATGCGGACGCGTAGGAGCACTACGTGCTGCCTCAAGATAAGTCTTTTGCACCTTCAAAACTTCTATTATTTAATTGAAGAAGGAAGACGAGGAATTGAAGAGTCTACTGTCCTTAAACTTTAGAGTTATTTGGTTTTCAACAAACCGTTTCCAATTACTCAAGAAGATGCCTGATTTTTTCTTCAGTTACACAAGTATCAGCAATGAGGAACAAAAATAAGACTGCAAGTAATAAAAAAAATCAACAAAAACAATTTGAATATCATTGATTTGTCTTACAGTGATCGAAAAAACATGTAAACTAATAATCTGAATTAGTAAAATGTTCGTTTGGAATAATAAAAATAGTTACATGCGTAGGCGCGATAGAGAACGGAATGCTTCAGTTAGAACATTTTTAACTTCAAACCTTCTTTACGACTGATAGGGAGAAGGAGGAACGGAGATTCCTGCGTTTCGTTTAGAATGTTGCCAAATGAGAATACTGAAGCCCCCTGACATGTCAAATACACGTTCTCCGTTTGAGAACAACGACAGAGCAACGACAGGTCAAATACACGAAGGTAGCAACGGAGTGCTGCCGCATCCATCGGAAGGTTAAGAAATCAATGTTTGATAAGAAAACTAGTTTTTTTTACAATTTCTCAATTTTTGTCCCAGAATAGTATAAAGAAAATGTGACTTAAAGAATATCATAGAGGGATGAAACCTTTGCATGCGAATTTTCATTAAAACATTTGGAGCCATTTGTGAGAAAATGTGAATTGCGCGTTCCAAAATCTGCGCAATTTTGAGCTCATTTTCACATAAATGTTTTGTTTTTAAGAAACTTCATTAAAAATTATTTAAAACAATTGTGCTTACAAATGCAAGAACAGATGTAAATATGAACTTAATGTAAATATGAACGATGCGGGAGATATTAAAAAAATCTGTATATTAATTATAAATCCATTCGTATCCTCCGTACGTACACGTGAAAGAAAAATCTTTTCATTCAGTAGCAAAGCGTCTTTTAAAGTACATTCCTTTTCGATGCAATATTATGCCTTGAAAAATAACTCGGAGGAAACCATTGATAAACACAAATTTCGTGAAAAAGCTTGCAGGCAGGCCAGAAATTAAGCGTTCCCGAGTGACGGACAGACCGTCCGCCGTGCCAGGGCAGCGAGAGTGCTCTTTATAGTCGGGCCAAGCGACGCGCGCGTATGCGCCGGAAAGGCGAGCTCTTCTCTTTGAGGGTGAGCTGATCCGTGGAGTTCTGACGTTTAAAAACAGCACGCACCAGCGAGCGGGTGGATGAGTGAACTGGTGGGCGGACGGGGGAGTGGCCGGTGGGTGAGTGGGGCGGTGGGTGAGTGGTGTTCTGGGGGAGTAGGGCGACGGGCGAGTGGGGCGGCGGGCGAGTAGAGCGACGGGCAAGTGGGACGGCAGACGAGTACAGAGTCGGGCGCGTGGGGTGGCGGACGAGTGGGGCGTCGGACGAGTAGGGCGACAGGTAAGTGGGGCGGCGGGCGAGTGGGGAGGCGAGCGAGTGGGGCGGCGGACGAGTGGGGCGAGGGATGAGTGGGGCGGCGGACAAGTAGGGAGTCGGACGAGTAGGGCGGCGGACAATGGGGCGGGGAACGAGTGGGGCGGGGGACGAGTGGGGCGGGAAACGAGTGGGGCGGGGGACGAGTGGGGCGGGGGACGAGTGGGGCGGGGGACGAGTGGGGCGGGGACGAGTGGGGCGGGGGACGAGTGGGGCGGGGGACGAGTGGGGCGGGGGACGAGTGGGGCGGGGGACGAGTGGGGCGGGGGACGAGTGGGGCGGGGGACGAGTGGGGCGGGGGACGAGTGGGGCGGGGGACGAGTGGGGCGGGGGACGAGTGGGGCGGGGGACGAGTGGGGCGGGGGACGAGTGGGGCGGCGGTCGAGTAGGGCGACGGGTAAGTGGAACGTGGGAGGAGCAGGAACTGGCTGTCGAAGTGAGAATGAGCACGTAGGTGGGCCGGTATACGGGCGGGCATGTGGGAAGACGGGCATGTGAGTGGGTGGGTGAGTGGGTTGGTGACAGGCAGTCTATTCCGAGGATGAGCACGCTGGCAGGCGATTGTGAAAGTGAAATACTGAACGAGTGGCGAACACAAGAGATGAGCGAGGAAGGGGCGTGGCAGGCAAGCCCACGCTCTCAAACAAAAGACGAATGAGTGGGCAGATGGACGAGTGAGTGGGCAGAGGGCGTGAAGCGATTGGATGGGCAGGCGAATGGGTGCGGGAGAGACGATTAATAGAATGGATTATGGATAATGGGTGCGAACGGGAATGACGAGTCGGAGTGAAGAGTGGGGAGCGGATGAGGCAAGAAATTATGTGACAGTGAGCACTCGCACATGCGCGCGGGCCAGAGAGAGGCGGGAGTATTGCCAGCGTCTTGACAAGCGGAGGCGACGAACGTGTCAATGGCAGAACAACCAGGCCAGATGTCACGGGCGCTCGGTGAGCGGGCACGAACAAGTTGACGAGGGAGCGAATCCGCAGCAGGCGGGTCTGGCGAGCTCACCCTTCGGCCGGCAGAGCGGTCCGCCGTCAAGCGGGCGAGTAGAGGAGTGGATGGGAGAAGGCCTTTTTTATCAGAAACACTCTGGGACAAAGAGAACACAGAGAGCTGCAACAAAAAGACACTACGACGTGGTCGCCTCTCGTTCTCTCTCCCTACCTCTCTCTCCCTCGCTCTCGCTTTCGCTCTCTCCCACTCTCGCTCCCTCCCTCGCTCTCTCTGTTGGTGGTATGAGCGAGAATCTGAATTGGCGAACACTCTCGTACAAGAGAGAAGCTTTCCAAAGGTACTGAGAACAGTAAGAGCGATTCTGTGTTTGCTCGGATGTTCCATACTGCTGAAAGACAACGGCCGGTAGCAGACTATGACCAGTGTGAAGTTCCTGTTGAGTTGTTATCTTTTTTGAGGTGCACCGTCCAAAGAGTTCGTTGCTAAGTGTTCCTTCAACTGTTTCCGTCACAGTGTAAGAAAACTTGCTCATTTCTAAAATTTACTCTTTGTATTTTTCTCCAAATTCAACATTTTTTTACTCTAATTTTTTTTTCCATTGAATTTTTCTTTTCAACAACCATGTGATTTTTTCGTGTCATACCACATTTTCAACGTCTGTGCATTTTAATTCCACGTCAAAGACCTGTGTTGACTCCTGGTTATTCAGGAATTAAACATAAGCAATCTGTTATTCTCAGACCAAAATATAGTATTGTCATAACGTTAGCTGTTCTACAACGAGTCTGCTTTCCCATTTGGCTCGACCTGTAATTCGAATGGGAATAATTATATTTCGAGTCGTTTCATTTCAATGTTTTTATTTTCTAATTATCGTTGCCAACACCCGCGCTCTGGTGTTGGACGCCTCATTACTTTCCGCCCCCACAGTGTGGGACGCGGGGGCGTGGAAGGCTACTACAGTGCGGATCGAAAGTGTGGATTCGATGCTCGTTCTTTCGTTTTCGATTTCGTTCAGTGAAAATTATCACTTGAAAAATCAATGTGCAAAATATACAAATTAAATAGATGGTCGATGAAACAATCGGTTTAAAAAGTTTGCTGTCCGAAATGCTGATTAACAGGTCACAGATTTTTTTTATAGATTTATTTATAGTCGCATCAACATCTTGGTTATTAGCGACTATCCAAGTATTGTATTACATTGCATGTGATTATAGAGTTTATGCCAAACATTGTATTACAGTTTAACTTTACAATATACTTTAACTGGTCTTAATCATACTTGGGAGGAAAATTCATATAAGAAAATGGGATTAAATTTCATTAAATATGTTGATAGATTTACAAAATTTGATTATTTTAACTTGATCTTCTGATGAATGCAGGATGGCTTCGTATTTGAATCCAAATGACTGCCTCTGGTAGTTGTATCTGGGGAAGTCACAGATTTTCCAGAGAATATTTAAGAAATTTAAATAATTCATTCATTAAAAGATTATTATTGCGTTTACTTGAATGAAAAAACAGTAATACAAACAGACCGTTATATATACGGCTCTATGAGTAGTGTTTGTCTTCTTTTCTGGGAGTTAAAAGGATCTGTATAATTTCGAATGTTTCCTGTCTTCTTCAGTTTTATTAACTTATTATTTGTGTTTAAATCTATAAAATTTGTTTCGGAAATCGACCATTGCAATAAAACACGGGTTTATTAAAACGTGCAAAGTCTCTTAAATTTGTTTTTTGAAGGATTCTGTATTAGAATAAAAAATCCTATTTCACAGTAGTTCGTTCTCTCATTTGTTCGCAAGTCCAAACTGATCGAACCGACAAGCCAAACAGAGGAGGTCAGGAAAAAATGAAATCGATGAACGCGGGTGTAAAATTCTATCGGCATATTTGTGACCCATATAGTACGTCAATTCAATACGGGTATGTCAAATGTAATCCAAAGTATAATACTGTAATGTGAAAATATTGGTACACATGCAAAACGTTTAGTGTGTAGTCAATTATTTCAAATAAAGAAGTTTGTAACATACAAAAACAGTATGGAACGAAACATAAGATTGAATATGAAAACGTAGTTGGTGAAGAAAGATAAAATTTACTACAGAGTTTGAGGCAACAATTTTCAAATGTAAGTAAAAATATAAATAAAAAACAACAACAAACGTTCTTAAATTTATTTATCTAAATCCTGCCTAATAGTATTTCACGTGTAAAGCGTAAAAGCGTTCAGAGCGACTTTAATTAGCTAGTGCCCTCTTGTGACGAGGAGATCAACTACCTGGAGGGGTGATTTCGTCGTGCTACCCGTGTGCAAGGACTACTATCTGTGGCATCACTGTTTTACACCTTTGTGTTGTCCAGTCTTAGCAGGTAATCCAGAGCTTCTGCATTCTAATCGGTAATACTTAAGACGATCATGAGCGGTTAATGATATAAAAGGATAAATGAAGGGATGGGATGAGAGTTCAGTTGTAATTTTTGGGGCAGGTGGGAGGGGGGCAGAAAAAGCCTAGTGTAAAGTCTAACAGCTATGTTGCTAAATTATACTACTAGAGCGCTCCAAAGCGCCAACTGCTGATAATATGTGGTGATAAATGGTGGTTTGAGGGCCTTGAAAATGCACATACCTTACGTCAGGTTTGAATTCTCGGCTTTTGGCTCCCCGTACTTGGGTGATGTGACAAGTCCAGCGCCTATTGAATAAAAATTGTCATATAAATTTTATTAATGTGCATTTTGTATGGTAAACTTAATTAAATCCAAACGTATACTTAACATTTTATTAAATTGTCATTTTTTGCATTCTGGCAATACCCTTGTCTAATTAACGCAAATTTCAGCTGCCATTATGTTCCACTGGTTTGTTTCTAAATATAAACCTAACACTGAGCCACTGAGAAATGCTTATGCTGCAGTTTGTTTTAAATGTTCACAAACATTAGTTTATATTTTCTGGACATATCATGCAGCAAACGGGGTATTTCAATATCGTAACCCATAGGCCTACAATAAATATAAGTATATTGTACAAAATAATATATTATACAATTTTTTACTTACTGTAGACACATTTTTTTCTTTCTTTTAAGTGAGAGTATTTATTTTTAAACTGATAATTTTGTCTTATCTTCAGACATATAAAATAGATTGAAAGATTGTATTCAAGTATTGTAGTTTAAGTACTTATTGCATATAAGACCATTAAACAACATAACAGTGCATTCCGAATTAGTATCTCATTGACTTATTTTCTTAAGCAATTGAAAACAACTTTTTTTGTAATATGGAAGAATAATGACACTACACTTTTAGTCAATTGTTTGAAAAGTAAAACGTGCAGATAGGATTCTGGCTGTTAATACTGTGTTAACAAAGTTTCTCCTTCTGTTTTTGAAGTGAGAGTAAATTAATTTTTATTACTTGTGAGCAAAGTTTCTTCTCTTTATCATTTTACCCTACGATGGAAAATTATTATTTTCTAAATACGTTAACAGTATTGATTATGATTTCCTTCATATGATTTTTCGATTAGTTCATTTATTGATGTCCTGTAGGTAAACTTAATTATAATACGATCATTTGAAATGAATATATTAATCCACTTTCTATCTGAAATGATGGAAAATGGATAATACTTTCTTGCATTACTATAGATACGATTCAAAACATTTCTGTTTTATGTTTGTGAAATATTCAGATAAAACGATTTTAAATAATCCCATACTGATAACACATTTTATTTGATCAGAGTACAGTAGAAGAAACTACAGAATTGAATTAACCCTTCATTTTGGAGTCCCTGTCATGGTAATTTGTATCACAGTATTCATCCAGGATGATACATTTACTGAAATTAATTTCAATTTTGTCGCGACGTTACAGAACAGCTTTCTGAAAGTCTGGATTTGAAAAACAAATACATCTAGACATGCTTTGCTCGAATTTCATCGCGTGTGAAAGAAGCAGTGTAGCAAATAGAAGCGTAAACACAATGCGTGAGGTCACACTGACCGCTGCGAACTTTCGTGCACCTATATAAGAAACTACTCGTACTAGCAGACGACGATTAAGATGGACAGGTCTAAACAGCCTTGCACTTAGATATTTACAATAAGGAGTTTCAGAAAAAAAGCCATTTGCACTTCGACTCGCAAAGGACGATTTTGAATTTGCTGCGGTGACAGTTCCCACACTACGGTGGTGGAGGGTAAATGAACTATCTTGGATACGCACTTCGTCCAAATCAAACACTATGTGGTACAGAGTTGAAAGAATTAGTACGGGTATTAACTATTAAATCACTATTTCCATAATAAAAATAAATAGATATATAAATATGATTATATACATAACTATATATAAATCCAGATCACTGTCGATCGCCAGAGTTTGTTCGTGAACGGTAGCAGGTCCTTTACGGTACTTTTAATGTCTATTAATGCACAAAGAAGTGCCAGTTGTAACTCTTGTACAACCTGTGAGTCAATATGTCACGTCGTGAACAAGAAAAAAAATAAGGTCGCAGCCTTAATCGAATTTTCTTGGCTCCCTCACCCCGCCGGTAACACAACTCCATTTGTCACCGCTAGATCGCGCAAGAAATTCGGCAGAGAACTTCGAGTGAGAAATAAATGGAATTCGGATGCAATCACCTTGGAAGGTAATATCTGAAGATGATTTTGATCTAGTAAATAACGAGAACAGAGAAAAGTAGTGATCTGCAGCACCAAAAATGCCTCTGAACAAAAGCTCAAAATATGGTTTTCCAAAAAGCAGATTGTACTTTGCTCAAGAACTACAAATAAAATTATCTCGTGTAGCACTGCAATGAATTAAATATTATAACAAAAACAGTCTTAACGAATACTGCAATAACACAGCATGTGTATTCGCAGTACAACAATTCTTTACGTCCTACCAAGGATATCAAATAATTAACTGTTCCTTAACACAACTCGCAAATTGCAAATATTTAATGTCTGGTGGCATATTCCTGAAGCCTTGCTGATGCATGACATCACCTCAGTCGCAAGTAGTAACGCAGTAAGCATGAGAGTTCCGTCGTCCCTCGCAATATAAGAAGAGGCAAAATAACACAATCAAATATACTTGGCTCCGGTTATAGTGAGCTTCTGGGGACTAAAGGTTTTGGTTCACTGTATCCGAGGTTCCCTATAACCGGTGTTGTCAAAATTAAATGAATTTCTCCACATTGATTGATTTTATTAATACAGAGATTCAGAAAAATACATTAACTGTACAAACTGAAAATGTTGCCCTTAGAAAGTCAATAATTTTCAATTGTTTGCTTCGTAGGGTTGTGATTAGTAATTTCTCTAGATCTTTCTTCGGAGTTCCTGCTCTCTCCATATCTGATTCTGCATTATCCTCTGTCTTTAAGTAACGTAATAAAGTCTTGACACCCTTCAATTTTTGTTGCACTGTTGGAATACCGTCCCTTTCTCCATATGCTCTTTTACTCGCCTTATTACATACGAGGTCTCGAGAAATTATCGTCTCCTATATTATTTCAGTAGTATACATTCCCTTTGCAGCTCTCACACGCAACCAGTCTTTATAAGTGAGGTATCTAAAGAAAGATAATTTCACGGAGACGTGACAAATTGCACTTTGATTTTAAATATATGAAGGATTTGTTAAAAAAAACGCATATAAATATTCATGTAAAATGCAACCCGCAACGCCCGTCTGGAGTTTCGAATCTATATCGTTAAATAACTTCTAAACGAAGCGTTCTAGGCACTAAAAATTAAAATTTTGAGGCCAAAGGTCTCAAATAAACGTTCCTTACACCGTAATCTACAGGTTGAGATGTTCTTGACCATTCTATTACATTTTTGGTGGTTCGACTGTTCTCGATTCTACCTCACTTGTTCAAAGGCTGTAGACTGTAGACTGCAACTGTATGTGAAATTACTAATTACTTGATATTATATGCGGTTGAATTACACGAGTATGCCTCTTTTCTCGATTATACAATTAAATAAGCATAGTTTGTATCAACAAGGGTGTATTAAATTGTTATCATTTAGGTGAGAAAGAACAAGTGACGGAGGATAAGAGGGTCTTGAAAAAAATATATATTACAAGCATTATATGGAAATGGAAAAATAAAGAAGAGGGCATGCTAGAGTTCTCGCATGGGTACCTTAGTTAATATAAATTGTGAACGTTTGAACGATTGAATGACCCTTTGGACGTGCCATGTCAGCTATTATTGAGCTAAAAGTTGACTTGGCTAACTGACCAATATTTTTTTTTATTTTGAAAGTTACAACTGATTACTCTTATATTATCAAGAAATGTAGTAGATAGGTAAAATTACTCTTCATTGGTTCATTCATTTATTCATTTAGATATTTGAGAGAAAAGTACGGATAGGGTAAAATATAATTATAATTATATTTTTAGCTAAATATTAGAGATTTTATATAATTATATATTATTACGTATATGGAATCCCTTATTTGTAGTAGTAAAAGTTCATTTTTTTTCTCGACTTGAGAATTTAATGTTTGTCATTAACTGACGATTATGTCTCGTATAAATATTTGTGGCTAATTTGTTATTAATATTTATCTTAATTAAAAATATCTCCTTTATTTGCACATAGTCAGCTAAGAAAGACGGAAACGAGTATTGCTGTTAACATGTTTTTGTGTTTCTAACTGCTTATGGCACTGAATCATTTATCATATTTTTCTTATATTGCTTGAATGTTTCGATGTCATTTCTTTGTTAGAACATTGAACTCAACTCCGTGTTTTTAAATTGTCAGAGATTGAAAGTTTGTTAATATTCCTCCGTAGAAAAGCTTGAAAAATAAATCTTTAAAAACACCTTTGAATTAATTCCGCGCTGAAGTTTTCGAGCTGGCTCTGAATATGGATATACATAAAATTGGAGCGGCTTCGGAGTCTGGAAATAATAAATGCATGAAACTGATATTCAGAGCGCAAATTTACTTTCGCGGTGATTTGAAATTTAATTAGTTTGGCCCCAGTCAGGGACGGCGACGGCGGTGGCGGTAGCGCCAGCTGTGGCATTGCGTGGAGCCAGTGGTGACATGGCGTCGAAAGGCGTTACTAGAACGCAAAAAGGGTACACAGTGAGCCCGTTGATCGGTGGAGAATGTGTCGGATGTGAAAATTAAAATTGTCAGTGTATAGATTGTATGTAATGGCATACTCATTTCAATTTTAAAAAAAAACGAAGCTCTCATTTTTGTTGAACTCTCTAAATTTTAAAAAAAATTTGCAAAAGTTCGAAATAATGCGAGAAAGTATGTGCGTTTGTAGTCCACTATTTTTTAAAGAACTAGTTAACATTAATATTTTGTTCTGGTTGCACAACTATTATCTTCATGACAGATGCTAAAATAGGGAAAATGATGCACTACACTTGTGGAATAATTATCTTGCAGTTGACTAATCAAATGCAACCTATTTATAGGCATGTTTGGCTGCGGAAGAACGCCGAAGTTTTTACAAAGCGATTGCGCATTTCGAATGTTTTTAAAACACTCGGTTAGTTTTAAAAGACAAAACAATCTCTTAGTGTTAGGAAAGATCTAATATTAAAAACCCTAAACGATGGACTTATCCAAATCCTTACCTAAACAAAGATAGAAGAAAATATTACGCTGGTGACCGTCGTTGACCGCCTCCGTTGGAATTCAAATGTGAATGAAAGTAAAGGTGAAATGAATATTTTTCTAAATTTAAAGTTCAATTCCTCTATCTTTGTTTGCCCACAAAACAGTCTAAACAGTCTAAAATTTAAGGGCGAAACTGCTCTCAAAACAGTCTAATCAGTGTTGTGATAACATCATATACGTTTCTCGTAAAAATTGTATGGAAATGTTTTCAGGGTAAAACATTTGTATTTCCAGTGATTCCAGTCGGTAGAGTAGTCTAGATAAAAGAAGATCCCAAGCTATATTCCTTCAGAATCTATACCTTAATTCTTGGCAATCCATTTTCAGAACTCGAAATGAGATCGGTCATTACATTTTAAAATAAATAAATCAAAGTTTTCACGCCCACATATCAAATTCAGTTTTAAAATGAATTTTCCCTCCTGATGCCTCCGAAATGAGTCGGAATGGAATTTTCGTTCAGGGAGTGTCGGAGACGGGTGGGCTGCGTTGGAGCTCTGAGAGGTGGGAGGGAAGGCACAGCGCGGAGGCAGCAAGGAATGGGCGGAGAGGGCGAAGTGGAAGCGGAGAAAGAGCTCGAGAAGGAAGTGTTGCAAAAGAAAGAGACGGGTAGGATGGTGGGAGGAACGTCAAATACGAAATTGGGCAACTGTGAAGAGGGGAGGGGGAGAGTGATGTAGAAAATGGGAGGGAGAGGGAGTTCAATAATATATTCAGGGAGAAAAAGAGATATGTCATGTTGGGAAACAGATACGATGTGTTTGTAAAAGACGAGGACATTGGAAAATGGAAAGGGGTGTTGGAAGCAGATACTATATGTTGGAAAAGGGAGTTGTGAATAAGATGGAACATTGGAAATGGATATGGTGTTGTAAAAGGGATGGTGTTGGGAAAGGGATATAATGTTGGAAAAGGGATATGTTGTTGGAAAAGGGATATGTTGTTGGAAAAGGGATATGTTGTTGGAAAAGGGATATGTTGTTGGAAAAGGGATATGTGGTTGGAAAAGGGATATGGTGTTGGAAAAGGAACATGGTGCTAAAAAAGGGATATGGTGTTTGAAAAGGGATACGGTGTTTGAAAAGGGATATGGTGTTGGAAAAGGGATATAGTGTTGAAAACGGGATGTGGTTTTGGGAAAGAAACAGAGTTCTGGGAAAGAGAAAGGGGGTTGGAAAAGAGAAAGAGCATTAGGAAATGGAGAGGGGAATTGTGAAAGAAGACGGACGTTGTAAAGGCAGATGGATGTGAAAAGCGGATGAAAGGGAAAAGCGTTGCGATAGAGTGGGCAGAGCTGGGAAAAGAAAGAATGAGGGCAGGCAAAGGATGAGAAGCATCGATGGACAGGAGCAGCGTCAAGTGAAGGGTGCGGTTGTGCCCAGGGCAGAGAGGAAGGAGCCAGGAGAGGTGGTCACGTGCCCCGCTGCGGAGCCATCCGCGCACAGAGTGCGGTTGCGCCCCGCAGGTGGCTAGCGGCGGGCGAGTGGGCGAGTGGGCGCCTCTCCATTATTTGGGCGGGCGGGAGGGCCCCGAATACTTCGGCTGGATTTCATGCGCATGCAGATTAATTCGGCATTGTGAAGCATGGGCGAACGCGGGCGCGAGCGGCGTGGGCGCGGCCGTGTCAAACAATGGTTCCGACCATTGAGCGGCCATTGCTGCGCGGGCAATCTGAAGTTGAGATTAATGAATGCCTCCATTAGCCAATGTTATTAACAAAGGTATTAATGTGCATTGTGTTCTTCTTTCCTGCTGTGCGAGTACATCAATTTTCTGGCGTTTGAAGTACTTCTATTCTGTAGGGGTTGCCGGCTATATGACATTCTTTTAAAGAGGGTGTTACATCTCGATAATTTACTGACATTTTTTTGTTTAAGAGCCGTTTGTACTTTATTAGCTCTTCTACACAATTCACCAGGATAAAAATAAAACGAGGAAAAAGGAAATAGTTGCACGAATGTGATTGTGCCGTTTTGCCAAACGAACTAAATTACTCTTATTTAGTACGTTTGTGATATGGTTCATCTACGAGATGAGATAAAAAACGTTATCCTTCCGGTGCCGCTACAAAAGTGCTTATTATTTTAATAGTGTTTTCTTTATAAGTTTTTTTTAAACTCCGCCACATATTCCAGAGTATTGATTTTTCAGTACTTGTTAGAAGACATGTTATTCACATTATTGATAAACTGTTATGTGCCGATAATGTGGAGTGTTCCACATTATCGATAATAATGTGAGACACTCCACAAAAAAAAACTGTTGTTTATGTGAAAGAATTTCACATTTTCAGTTCATTCTGATGAGCTCGATGAACATATACTAAACACATTCCGTTTTTCGATCTGCGGTTGGGTTCAAATTATAATATTTTAAATAACATGCGTGTCTTTAGTCGACTTCGAACGAGTTCATAATTTGCTGAAAATTAAAATCTCAACTGACTTAATTTTTTACAATACTGGCTATTTATGTTATGTCCCACTTTCGTGCTGAAAGATTTTCAAAAAATATATTCCCTTTTACCCAAAAACAGACTTTGAATGACTTTCGCTTCCTGACATTTGTAAAAGTATTTATTTACTTGACAGTCCATAAATGCATCTTCAGTTCCTGGGCCACAGTCCTGGTTGAAAGGACGAGGATCTTGCGGACCGGCCGCAGATGGTGTCTCAAAGGTGTCGATTTTACATCCTCACGCCCGAGGAGAAGCTGGACACTTGGACGGTGTAGTCAACGCTCCCCTCTCGTTCCCACATTCAACACTTCCCTCTTTCTCATTACCCCTCTCTCTCCCCGTTTACCTACTGCACGTCTCTCGCGCTTTCCATTTCTCACGCTTTGCGTCTCTCTCGTTCTTTTCGTCTCTCTCGCTTTTTTGTCTCTCTCGCTTTCTTCGCCTCTCTCACTTGTTTCGTCTCTCGCGCTTGTTTCGTCTCTCTCGCTTTTTTCGTCTCTCTCGCTTTTTTGTCTTTCGGTTTCCGACTTTTCTCTGTCTCTGTCTCTCTCTCTCTCTCTCTCTCTTTCCGTCGCTCTTGCTTTCTTTCCGTCCCTCTCGCTTTCCATCCATCTTGCTTTCCGTCTCTCTCGCTTTCCGTCCCCCTCTCTTTCCATCTCTCTCGCTTTCCGTCCCTCTTACTTTCCGTTTCTCTGGCTTTTCGGGTCTCTCGCATTCCGCCCTTTTCGTTTCCCTTCATCTCCTGACAGAGTCCCCTTGCCTTTCCTATCCTCTACTCAAAAGATCTCGCTCCTCCACCCCTTCCTCATCTATCTTTCCCTCCCAATTCTTGATTTTCCTAGTACCTCATCTTCACTCGCTCATTTCCCTGCAACAGCCCCTTCCAGCCCCGGTCTGTTCTGACTGTTGCACACGCTCAGCTATTGGATTACACGGTCGCACTCAGCGTCACGTCAATTTTCCTTTCCATGCATCCCCTCATCCCTTTACTTTCCACCCTCTTCACCCAAATTAATTGTGCCCAGTTCACATAAGTCACAAAAAAACAGGAATGCGCCTCTCATACCTCTGACTCACGGTCTCTTGTATCTCCCTCTCTTTCGTGGGTCTTCCCCAATACCCATCTTCTCCTCTCCGCACCGCCTCTCTCCGCGCATCACTCCCTATACCACATTCAACTTCTAACACAGTCACACATACCCCGCACCCCACACGCAGGAAGAGATGGCTCGTGACTTAGCCAGTGCAGTGCTTCTGACGAGGATTTCGTGTTCGAGTCGCGACGAGTTCGACGATGCTAACATAGGTCGAATTCAGTCATTGCCTGGAGCAGAATTCTGGGGCCGGCTGATCAGAAGTTTTCCCATTTTTTCTATTAAATTCCAGGAAAATGAGCGAGCGGTAACTTAACCAACGAATTACGGACCTCGCACCATCATTCCTGATCCATCCATCCCTGATCCATTGAGCGAATGCTGAGATAGCTCCTCTTTTTGCTTCTATACATAAATGTAGCTTGAGTATGCGCACAATTAGTTGAGCTCTTCTTTTTGTGATGGAAGTAGATCCGGAGGTAAGGGTTATTATTTTCTTATATATAGTAACAACTCAGTTCTGTAGTTCGTTTACCAATGAATGCAATTTACAATGATAGTGTGGAATTAAGAAAGTTTATGGTTAAAAGGCCGGGAAGGGATTCCAAAGCTCAAGAAAACCTGCGCAGATTGTACTTCGTCCCCATATGCCACGTGAAGTTTTTACTGTTCATTGACAAAATAAATCAAGTAAAAACAAAAAAAATAACTAAGTCAAATCACTCAACCCGCATGCGACACTCTTGCTCTGGTCCTTGCCTCCGCCTCGCGGTCTCCGCTGTCCTTCCGCCGCTCGCGAGGCGGTCGTCGGCGCGTCCATTCGCAGCCGCCGGGGCGCCGTTCCTCGCCGCAGTCGCTTCACGCGCCATTGACTCGTCGCTGCTGACGACGCCGCCAACGCCAACGCCGACGCCGACGCCGTCGCCGTCGCCGCCGCCCCCCGCCGCCCCCGCCGCCCCCGCCGCCCCCGCCGCAGCCCCCGCCGTCGCCGCTGCCGCCGCCGTCGTCGTCGCCGCCGCCGCCGCCGTCGTCGCCGCCGTCGCCGCCGTCGTCGCCGTCGCCGTCGCCGTCGCCGTCGCCGTCGCCGTCGCCGTCGCCGTCGCCGTCGCCGTCGCCGTCCCCGTCCCCGTCCCCGTCCCCGTCGCCGTCGCCGTCGCCATCGCTAGCCTCTGCCATCGACACACGCACGCGTGTCTGAAACACACCTTCACTCTCGACTCTACCAATGGTGCCCCTTCTCTTCACAGTAATCTTCACAGTGGTCTGCATTCGCCGTAGCTAGCACCTGGGCCTTGCAACTCTCCATCAAAACCGGAAATAAAGCTTGAGGGTGCTACTGTAGGATGCGCTAATGTCGCCGGGTACTGCTGCGGGTTAGGATCGCCAACATACTCTCATAAAAATTGGCTAATTTGTGAGAACTACGAAAAGTGTCTTCTAAATGTTCAATTATTCGTAATATACACTTATAAAAAACCGCTGAAGAAAGCACGAACATTGACGCTATCTTTTGTAACATTACGCGCCTGCTTGCGTCTCGCGGACCTACTCAGCAGCCACGCACATTTGAAGTATCGTTGGCAGCAGTTCGTATTTTAGTTCCGGTAAGGAGGTGATAGGGGAGAGCGCGCCACTGTAATGGTCTCCACCACGGTATATGGGAGTTAAAATGCCCCGGGGCACCCCCTCGAGGCATGCCCCCAGCGCCCGTTGCTCATGACCCATACTCCAGCCCCCCGCTCAAGTTCCCTGTCCCGTGTCGACGTCATAAGCCCATCGTACGACGCCACCGGCTTCGCTGGCTCAGGGCATTAATTGATATGACTGTAGTGCCTCTGCCCGGGAGGTCCTTGAGTCCCGGCAGGATTGTCGACACTAGCTGGATAGCTAGCTTGAATGGAGCTGTGTATGGAGGAGAATCCTAGCGGCTGGCTGATCTGATCGGTAGTTTTCCGTGGTTTCTACCAGGAATTACCAGCCATTAATACCAGGTTAATACCAGGTTTCTACCATTAATACCAGGTTAATACCAGCAAATACCATAAAGACAATACAGGACACTTCGCGATATATTGAGAAACACTGAGCTTAGGGTGTACCAGGTTCTGCCACCAGATGGAGCGTGCATCAGTGCTCTGTTGGTGTTTGTTGTCTGCTTGATTTCTTTTCATTTTATTGTCTTTCTGGTCGATTTCCGGAAAACATATTTTACAACACTATTCTTTACATCATTCTACGTATGGTAGGAAAAAGTTCTGTAGTTTTTGGCTGTTTTATGATAAAATACAGGAGAACTTGCGTTCGTTCTTCACACTTCCTCGTGATAAAAAGTAAAAATTGAAAGAGTCTTGAACATGAATGAAGCTAGTTTAATACAATTCGACTTCTCTTTGTAATAAAATGCATTAAAAACTTTAACATAACTTAATTGGGAGACTACTTGCACATTGTCATTTCCAATTGAATCATATGTAACGAACATTGCAGAAATGGATAACACTGAAGATAGTCCTACAAGTTTAGTACAGAAAAATGCTGAGTCCAGTGTATGTGGCTGGTTGTGTAGTACTGTGCCATATGATGGTTGTAGAAATGCTTAACAGAATTTGGATGAAAAGTATAAATTAAGAAACTCGCATATTCTAATTAAACAGTACGTGAATGCCACGCTTTTCTACCGAAATGAATTCGCTATTAGTTTTCTAAGACTGAATATGTTTTCAATAAACACTTTTTGAATTATTTACGTCAAAGCTAACTTGACGTAAAAAAACAATTAATGCAAATCATTAATATTCACTTACAGAATATTTTACGTAAGGGCAGTAATAATCTGTATGAAAGCAGAGGTATCAATGTATTGATACAGTGCTTTTTAAAGGAAGTAAGTGGAAAAAAGGTCAAATGTATCAGTGGAAGTGTTATGGCAAGAAAAATCTTGCATTTGAAACAACTTTATTCGTGAAAATAATGTTCATTATATGTTCATTAAATTTGCAATGTTCTCATGTCCATTATAACACATTGTACATTATAATTTTCCGTAATTTGAGCCCTTCAATATAATTAAATCACAGTGAGAGTAGGTAAAAATAAGTCTTACTTCGTTAGGTAGATTTAAAAATATTTGTTTCTTCCGTAAGAATCACATTGACATTTCTATTTGGCGCTACATTACCAGGTTCTGACACTAGGATCGCTAGTGGGAACTTGTTTCCATCGGTTGCGTGGAAGAACTGGGAACTGTCCTGTATTGTCTTTATAGTATTTGATACCAGAGCAGTGCCCTAACAAAAGGGGCCACGGACCACATGCGATCATTCCTCCCTCGTTCCTGTCCTATCCTCACCCCTTACTCATACACCTTCACGCACTACACTACCACACATGTAGGGAGGCCAGTCGAGAGTTTAGAGCTTGTGCCCCGCTGGCGGGAGATATCTGGTTGAGGAGAATCTCGGAAGCCGACTAGTGGGTCGAGGCCGAATCTCATCATCCCGCGCTTACTGTCATCTCCTGAGATACAAAATACACTACACATACGGTACATGATTGCAGCAATTGACACTCCCGGAATCTCTAATCAATCAAGCAAAAGCCTGACGTCTCCCGCTGCCCCCGCTTTGATCACTCTATTTCCTTGTCGCCACTTCATCGTTTTAGCTTACTTTTTTTCCTACTCTCGTCATGGCCTGTTTTCAAACCAGAAGTTTTATTATTCTGAAGTCATTGCGTGTGAGGATATTCCACCATAACAAGACACTCGGTGCGTTTTTTGTATACAGTGCTGCTCTTTGAAGTATTTTATTGTCGTTTTCGTCTTCTCGTCCCTTAGAATGTAATATTTATCATCACGCCTGTGTTTTATTACTGTCTGTAATGTTTTATGCTTTTATTGTACTCATTTTTCGGCACCCTTATTTTTATTGCTTTTTTTCCTACGAATCTTCCCTTCCCACCTTTGAATTCCTTCTCCAACATAAATTTATATATTTCTAATAGTACGTGCGAAATGTAGTTCTCCTTGCCGTTCGACCCTCGTTCTCGCTTTCCTCTCGTCTCAGGGCCTCTCGGCGGCTTGAGTGTCCTTCCGCCGTGCGTCCTGTCGCGAAGCCTGTTACGGCGCTCGACGTAAACCGACGACGACGCCGGCAGAGTCGTTGACCGCACGATGGCCCTCTCCGCCACCCCCCCGCCCAGCCCCTCCCCCCGCGCCGCTGTAACACTCTCCCGATTGTCCTTGGCGCGTCTTCCCCACGCCTCTCGCCCTATCCTTTCTCCGCCTCATCCCTTTCCTCTTTCCTTCTCATCCCTTTCCCCTCACCGTTTCACCCCTTTGCCTTGACCGTCTCATCCCTTTCCCCTCACCGTCTCATCCCTTTCCCCTGACAGTCTCAACCCCCCTTTGCCTTGACCGTCTCATCCCTTTCCCCTCACCGTCTCAACCCCTTTGCCTTGACCGTCTCATCCCTTTCCCCTGACAGTCTCAACCCCTTTGCCTTGACTGTCTCATCCCTTTCCCTTGCACCCCGCTGCTTATCACGTGCCGATACGCCATTCTCTCAGCGATGAACGTTCGCCCCGGTATTCGTTTAGTCACGCACTCTCGATTCGCATAAGTCTCATCTTGCTTAGATCCCCTTAATACAGAATTATTTGTTGATCTTCGCTTCCTTTCTCCCTTCCCACCTTGTTCAATATTCTTTGGGGTACGTCTTTCGTGCTTTCGCCCTTCCATTACACAAGCCTCTTCTTCGGGCCTTGTACAGATCGTTCGGTGCTTAACCTGCTACCCTTTCTGCCCATTCGCGACCTCCTCCCCGTATCCTTCGCAAAATTCCCCGCCGCCTCCCACCTCTCGTCCCTGTTTCCCCTCTTGCAATTCCCCTCACAACACCAGCTCTCCACCAAGTCCCGCCTTCGCTCCACCCACCCTATCGACTTGTTAGATCCCAAACCTCCTTCGCGTTCGCTGGCCCCTCGACATTCTTTCCATCCCTTTCCTCCTCACCAAAACCTCCGCTCTCTTCTCCTCTAGCTCCGGTGCCTTTGCTCGCCGCCTGCGGAGAAGCAGGGCGCGCGCCGTCTCCGAGGCGGCCGGCGCCTGCGATGGCACCGAACGCGACGCGCGCGGAAAGAGGCCTCTGGACCGTTTCACGCGTCGTTGCCGCGCGCGCGATCAAAGCCGCAACGCGCGTATTGAAGAAGCCTCCTACAGTGGGTCGAAATTGCAGAGAATATAATAAATTTCAACTACGGGCTTTCTTAATCTCTTGAACGGAATGGAATTATTTGGAAACGCCCGAATATTCCTAATGGAGTAAATAGCGGATTTAAAATAGAAAATTCGAACTTATTAAAATATGTATTCGAACGTTTCTGATATCCATGTGCAACGTAATGGAAGTATCCTTATAAAATGCATCCAAAAAGTCGTTGTGAGATCAAAGCCGCAACGCGCGTATTGAAGTGCGCAACACAGTGGGTCGAAGTCGCGAGGATTATGATAAACTGGACGGTGTTATGCATCAACCGGCTATGCGACATCATACAAGTTTTGAGATAATCGTTTTCAAAGGTTTTATTACATTTTCAGCGCTAAAAACTGTAATTTAATTATTTCATTCATTGAAGCGCCAAACTACACAAATACGAGAGGAATATGTGGCGCTGACCTCCATAATGTGAAAGTAAGAACAGCAGATTCGAAGATCTAGATTTATAGCCGGTTGTTGTGAAACATAAAATCCCTGATGTGACTGATGGCGTTTACATTTTTCATTAATTATAAGACTGTTTTTACAGATTTGGAGCCAAAATTTTGCGTACACTTAGAACATGGTCCAATGCAACTGATGGCGTCCATATCTCATTTTTTTTAAAATGGCGCTTAACCGGTTGATGCATAACACATCCAATTAAAACTACTCGTGATCTCTTACATACGATGTAATTTTTGGGACACATCCGAATGTTGCTCACTCATTAAATGAAATTTCATTCAGAAGATACATTTAAAATAATTTTACAAGTTTTTAAACTATGCCCTTTCATGGAACAAATGGAATTGCCTCTTGAATGGAACAAAGTTATTTGGATGCCTCTGAATATTTCTCATTTACCAAAATTCGATTGTTTTAGAAGATACCTTGAAACGTTTTGGATATTCTGGACAATGTAGTGGAAGTCTCCTCCAAAAATGCAATAGAAGGCCGAAGAGGGCGTTGCCGCTTGCGAGATCAAAGTCGATACGTGTGTATTGAAGGGCGCCTTCAACAGTGGGTCGAAATTGCAGAGAATATAATAAATTTCAACTACGGGCTTTCTTGATCTCTTGAATGGAATGGACTTATTTGGAAACGCCCGAATATTCCTAATGGAGTAAATAGTGGATTTAAAATAGAAAATTCGAACATATTAAAATATGTTTTGGAATGTTTCTGATACCCATGTGCAACGTCATGGAAGCATCCTTCTAAAATGCAATAGAACGTCCAAAAAGTCGTTTGAGATCAAAGTCGCAACGTGCGTATTGAAGTGCGTGACACACAGTGGGTCGGAATTGCAGAGGAGGTCTTAAATTTAAACTACTGTATTTTTTCTCTAGGATATAAGAATTATTGTGACCCGTGCGAACATTCCCCATTTTGTAAATAAATGTTATTAAAATTAAAGTAGCTTATTACTCGACCCCAACTATGAATTGGCAGGCTTAAATTTTATATCGGCACTCGTCATGGGTAAAACATTTTATATTGCCAACTCTTAGACTCCTGCAATTAGATTGCACTGGATTTCAGATAATCAATTTAATTGTATACACATTCGAAATTCTGCTTTTTTGGACGGTACTGCGCTCTGCTAGCTACGTTGCAAAGCAGTTTAAAAGTGTTGCTCTTAGAAACGTTTCTTTCTCTCTGTAACGATGTTCGTTGTTTTTTGAAGAAATTATTCTTGGGCGCGCCACGTTTGAAATGCACACCCTTATAATTCGGATTATTTAGAGCTGCCCCTGACAGGTCATCACATGTTACGGTATCATCCAGTCGGGAGCTTACACGTCACTACAGTGACGCCACTATGACGTTTAAGCTCCCGATTGGATGAAACCGTCAACAGCTGATTTACTTCAAGTGCAGCTCTAAATAAATACAAGTATATCTGTTAATTTATGCCAAAGAGGGCTCATAACTGATTTATTTGGAGTTAGGCGTTAAAATTGAATTATTTTCGGCGCTTGTGTTAATTATGTCTGAGAAATGTGTGGCCGCTGGAAACACATATACAGGGTTTTAGAACCTAGAGTGCACATTTTCCGAGCTGTGCCTGTTGAGAACACATGTTTAAGATTACATGTGCGTCTTCCGATGTGGTTATATCATGATCTGCAATTTTTTAAAGTTTTCGTCTAAAGAGTATTTACTTAGTCCTTGAGGGGTACTGCTGTTTCCATCAGCAGCGTATTTACGGAAATTTTTGTCGATATGTCGATAGATAAGTTTCATATTCACTTGTACCCACGAAAGATTCCAAGGAAGATTTCCAAAGAATTAGTATTTTTCTTTTTGTTAAATCTCCTTAGTTGTATTTGCGGTTGAAATGTTCATAGTGTCGAAACGATTGTTTCACTCTTTAAGAGATACACAAATATGAACGTATATTAATAAAAATAAGCTGTCAAAATAAAGATGTTTTTGTTATTACATTTATTCAAAACTTTTATCATTGATTTCTTAACGTACGATGCGTTATAGGTTTACGATAGTCATTCAAGTCAAAATGTCAATATGGTTTATTGCCTCCTGTTCAGAAGAATACTACAGTAATATGTGTTTCTACAAAATTCAGCAAAATTGAATTTTGAGAGATAATTTGGTAGAACAAATAACGATATAAATATTTCCGCCAATTCTTTATTATTGTTGTCAGTTCAACAATTAAAATGCTCAACGTTTTGTTTAATATTACTGGAGTTGTAGCTCCTTATGCAGTATTTATGGCACGCGTTTATAACGAGTAAATATATGTTGATTGTAATTACTTGGCAACTGTATCTAAGAGGAGTTTTAATACAATTTATCGGGCATCCGAAAGAAAATTTGTTACTCATAGATTATACAAATGTTTGGTATTCTTTTGAACGATAAATTGGTATTGACAAAAGCGAAAAATTAATTTTGCTCTTTCCAATGTTGTTGAGAATAAAAATAATATTGTTACAAAGTAATAATATAAGCATAATTAATAATAATTATTATATCTAAACACGAGAAAGAAGGTGAAATATTAATTTACATAGTGCTTCAAAAGAAAAAACATCAAAAGTATTAAAACTGAACAGAAATTAATTCTTGGAAGAATAATCAATCTGCCTTAGCTCGCCGTATATACAGAAATTTATTTATTTAACTGGCGCAGAAAATAATTACATGAACATTGATTTTCCATAAATATTCTTTTAGTGCTTGATCCTCGGAAGCCCGTTATTTATGGGCCATTTCCCGGGAACGATTTATTTGATTTGCCTGCTTGTGTTCTGTCCTGTGGCCTGCACAGGGTGGAATCCAGTTTGCATTCTGGAAGTTTCAGCTGCATGAACTGAAAACACATGTTTAGATATGCAGGTGTGAAAAAGTATGAAAACGTTTCGGAAATAATTGATTTTAACAAATGAACAGAAATAGTTCTCGGAGCAATGTATAAATGGAAGATAAAATACTTTCCCAAAACTGTATCCATTGGTTAAGTGCATGACCTTATACTCCCCCCTCCTCACCCCCAAAAAATGTATCTACGAAATGGCTGGTAAATTTTCATCTTCTTAACATTCTTATTCACTTTCCTCCAATCTGTTGAGTTAGCAATGCAGTGTTCCCTTTTCTCTTTTGACACTAAATGACTATTCACAGGCATAAAAAAACTACGGTTCAGAACAGTTATACAACAGTACGTATTTATTTAATGTAAATTACCATCATTATTTGATTATCATCTAAACTTTCAATATTTTTACTTTCCCGTACTATATACGTAGGATGGGGAAATTTATGTATTGCTGCGCGAAAAAACGGCGAATTTTCGGCAGAAAAGCTCTTATTACAGGGCACTGGCAACGAAAAGAAGGATAAATGCAGTTGCTAAATTAAGAAAAAAGTCCTCTAACACGTGATGCAACCATAATCCACGTTTTATTAGCTCCTTAATATCGAAAAATAGAATGACGGCAAAACGTCTGTCCGTCCGTTGTCTGTCTGTGAAGAACGCTAGCGACCAAATCGTTCAGCCGATTTTCTCCAAAATTGATATTCCTCGTTCGTCCTGACTGATCTCGTGGCCTCTTGAATTTGATATTTTAATTTGGGGGTTACTTAACATGAAGCCCGTGGGTCATTTTCAAAATTTTCAAAAGAATGGGGCCAACAATTTTGACTAAATTTTGTTTTTGGATAGTCTGAAGTTCGTTTAAGAGAATGACGCTGTCTCATGTTGGTTGAAAACTAATTTTTCGAAACTTGAAAGTATTCAAAATTTTTTCGGCGTCTTGCTTTAACTACAATTATGAAGATACAATTTTTTTCTTAATGAAATGTGTTCATAAACACTAGATTTTCAAATAAGGTCATGTTCAATTTTTCAAAGACGTGGGTATTCTTTGCAAAATTTTGTGTCATAGGCAGTTTTTATTTTCTTTAAACCATTTTTTCTTAAAAGCTAAATATTTTTTTATTAAATTGGGACCTTACATAGCAGAAAGGAAGCTTAAGAGAATGGTTCATGTTCGTTAAAACGCCTGATTTTTCAAAAACTTTTAAAAACGTTTAAAAATTTCGGCCTCTTCGTACTCCTAATACAATTGTTTTTCTTAATGAAATATGCTCATCAAATACAGATCTTCAAATAAGGTCATGTTGAATTTTTAGAAAATATGCGTATTTGTGGAGTCAAAATTAGTCGGCCTTACGTGGCGTCAAAATTAGTCGCCCGCTCTCCTAAGAGAACCTTATCGAGAATTTTAAAACAGTGCTAAAAAGTTGTTTGGTAACCGATTTTAGGATCCTGAGATATAGAGAATAGATAACGAAAGATCATTTATTGTAAATACATAAAATTTTATAAAATGTAAAATAACAGGCTGCCTTAGCTTAAATATAAAGAATGGACGATTATGAACCAAATAGGATTCGACGAGATAAATGTATCGAACAAAAAATTTTATAATACATAATTACAATTTTTAATATATCAAAATTTCTTTCAAGCAATCCCCAAATTGCTTGATGCAAAATGCCGCAATGGATATTTGAAAAGTACATTGTTGGTGAACTACGAGATGGTGGCAGTGATAAGATAAAGATGTTTTATTTAGTAGTTTGTGTTTATAAATTAAATTTTTAGAAATTATTCGAAAACTATTTGATAATCATTATTTTTGTCAATGTTGCGAGGTATAGAACATACATATATTCACTGAACGAACACATATCTACGCATATGTTAGCATTGCATCAGTAATATATTCTATATTATATTCTTTCAAAATTTCAAAGATTATAAAACCATTCCGTAGGAAGTCGATTACCCGTTTTTTTATAAAATGAGGTTCTCTTTTTGGGTAAACATTTTGAGAGTTGAAAAAATTAACAAGAATTTCCAAAACTTAAGGATTTAATTTATATATTTACATAATAAACACGTTGCTGTTTCTCTGCTATAGAACGTTAATGATTACATTTAACTTTTTAAAATCTCTTCAAACTTACTTTTATGACTTATGAAATTGCATCTTACTTTTAGGTAGCTCATATAAAAGATTATGCACATAAATCATTGCAATTTATATTGAGTAGGTAAATGTTGAATTCATTTTATCAAAATCTGTTAAATTAAACTAGTTGAATTGATAATAAATGTGTCTAGAAGTCTTGTAAGCATTACTCTAGTTTAAGTTGGCATAGGTTTTCTATGAAAAAATTATCATTTTTTTCACCAAGATTAGTAAATAGTATGCTAATGTTTATAGTTCCTTTTATTAATTAATGTATTTAACGTAAAAACAATTTAAAACTTTGTGATTTAAAGTGCTTAAAATTACTTCTAATGAAGTTTTTTTGAGAAAACTCAAAAGTTTTCAGTGAAATAGAGCTTCAAATTTCCCATTTATAGTAGCATTTAAACGCCATTTTCTAAAACAAAAGGCTCCAATTTTTTCAAAGAAACTTGGCATTTAAGACGTGGTTTTAATGTTATTTAATATTGTGGTTTTACTGTTATTTAATATTCTTAAAATAATAATCCCGTTCTACTATTACGAAACCGGCAAATTAAGAAAATGTCAAAAAATGTAGTGGGGACGGCGATAGATGGCAGCTGGCAAGAGTATGTAGCAAGCCTCAATAAGGTCTTGTTGACCCCTACTTGACCGAAGGAAATAGAAAACTAATACGGGAAAGTCAGTGCTATTCTGTAGCACCATTAGTTATTAAATTATATGCCTCTAGCATGGCTCATTAGCAGCATCCCGAGGTATAGATTCGGAATCCATTCCCGGTCGAGGCAAAAATATAGTTGTAGCTTCCCTTTAAATCCCAGTCCCAGTTTACTGTAGCTGTGTGACAAAGAAAAGCTCCGGTAGGCGGATCTTGCTAGTTACAGTGAAAGGGAAAGTCATGTTCACCATATGTCACTGCCAAGCATAAATATTTAGCTGGACTCGGGCCCGGGGGACGTCGTTAACTGGCCGGCAAAGTCTATCAACCCAAAATGGCATATACATTAAAATATATCAGGAGATCATAACTAAAAGTAATATTTCCATTAGAACACTTCTTTGGATAAATGAGAAAAAGTTAATAATGTAATGTTTACTTTTAGTTGGATTGTGTGTATTTGGCATATAACATATATAATGTCCTACTAATGAGCTTTCGCTCGGTGGCAGGGTTTATACAAATGATATAAAGATACAAATATAACTTAAAAATATATATTAAAGGAAACTAAACTAAGTAAGTAAGAAATATAACACACCCAAATATTTAGCATAAATGGGAATTAAAACACTTTGTCGAGTTTTATAAGATGAAGAAGGTAGATTTCAATTTAAAGACTACGTTTTCTTACAAAAAATAAAGAAACCGTAGAAAATGGAAATTTTGCGTTTTGTTATGGACCTCCTTAGATTTCGACGAAATATTTCGATAAAATATCTGTAAAAATCTTAGTTAAAATATTCAAAAACTATATAATCTGTATTACATTTCTGTATTACGTCACTCGACGAGGAAGGCAGAAAACAAAGCCCGGAAGTGAAGAAAGCAGTAGGCGGACGTGGGCCGCGCGCTGCCGGGGCGCCACGGCGAGCGGAGCTGCTTGCGAAGCGCCGCTTCCGAAATTCATGATGTGTGCGTTAACCGACCCACAACGGCGCGGGGCAATTCCGCAGGGGCTGCGCGACAGGGGATATTGTCGGGCCATCGAGGGCGGCGGGCAGAGCACATAGCGCCCCTGCCGGCGGAATGGAGGGCAGCGCCGGCTCAATGCTCGGAGGTCGGGCGTGCGGCGGAGGCCCCTGTAATGAGAGACGGAGGGAGAGGGGGCGAGCAGGGAAGACTTTAGGGATGAGTGAAGGCGAAGAAGAAAGACGCAAATAAATGAGTGGTGTGGAAACAGCTCATATTTTCTCACAGTAATTGTGACTTTTACAATTTTTGAAAATTAAGAGAATTCAACGGGGGGGTGTCAAGGAGGGAAGAATCGGGAAGGTGAGTGAAGGCGAAGAAGAAAGACACAAAGAAATAAGTGGTGTGGTAACAGCACATATTTTCTCGCAGTAATTGTAACTTTTACAATCTTCGAAAATCCAGAGAGTTCAAGGGGGGAGGGGTCAAGGAGGGAAGAAGAGTGAAGGCGAAGAAGGAAGACACAAAGAAATGAATGGTGTGGTAACAGCACATAGTTTCTCGCAGTAATTGTAACTTTTACAATTTTTGAAAATCCAGATAATTCAACGAAAATCGAATCTGCGCCTTTTTAAAAGCTTACTTCGCACTATCCTAGGAAAAGTATGAAAAAACTTGGAGCCGTTTTTGAGAAAATCTTTAATTGCCTTTGTTTAATGCAAAACTACACTTATTTTGAATAAACTCATGCAGTGCGTGATCTCATTTGAATATATAATTCTAAAGAACTTATTTCATTAAGAAAATAATCTCTGTCTTCAAATATATAGATATTAAAAGAGGCGAAACATTTTTTAAGTTTTTCAATTTTCGAAAATTTAGAGAATTCAACGAAAAAGACATATATTACTTTGTTACTTTTTTCTTTCTATCCCAGAAAAAATTTAATAAAAAATTTGCAGCTAATTTTTGAGAAAATTATGAAAATTTTGTTGAGTAACTCTGCTTCCTCCAAATCGATCACAGGATATCAACTTCGGAGAAAAACGTGTGACTGGATAACATGGCATTTGGCCCAAGTACAAAATTCCTTCAACAGAAGTAGAGTCAACTGACCCATAGCTAATAGTTATCACTAAAAAGGGTTTTTGTTATCTTACACTTTAAATTGTGTATGACGATCACTTCTTTTCTATCCCATTTTCCTTCTTGGAGATGCAGTTCCTTTCAATACTACTAGTCATTATTATATTGTAATTTAACTTTAATGCATCGTCAAAGATTTCTTCTGTAGTCAGCAAAATTCAAAGAATTATTTTCCTCATTTCCTTAATGATATTCAATAATCATTATTTATTATTGACCTAACAAATACACGGAACATGAAGCGACTTGCGTACTACGAGTATTACACAAATCCACCCCACACGTTGCGTTTGCAGTTAGTTTCTGCAGTTGAATTAAATTCAAGTGAACCAGTCATTTACATTAATATCGTGCACAATTTATCTGAACCCAATGATAGGGCCGCCTGTTCGCGGTTTGGGGCGAGGCGCGGGCCCCGTATTTCAGCGGAAGCGTGTCTCGGTGCCGCGACCGCCAACAGCCTGCGCCCGCGCGCAACTGCGAACGCGCCTTCATCGAGGCACCCGCAACCCAGCCCGCGCCCCCGCCACAGCCCGCGCCCGCACCCCCGTCCCCGCCCGTGCCTCCGCCCGCACCCCCCCCGCCCGAGCTGCCGACCGAGCTCTCGCCCGCGCCCAGCCCGCGCCCAGCCCGCGCCCCCACCCGCCCCCCCACCCGCCCTCCCACCCGCGCCCTCGCCCGCGCCCTCGCCCGCGCCCGCGCCCTCGCCCGCGCCCTCGCCCGCGCCCTCGCCCGCGCCCTCGCCCGCGCCCTCGCCCGCAGCCCTGCTAGCACCCCCGCCAGCGCCAGTGCCCCGTGCATTCGCCCTCGCCCCCGCCCGTGCCACCGCCCTTGTTTCAGCGAATCCCCTACTTGACCGATTTCCTTGATTAGATCCCCTTTTGATCGATTTGCTTGAATAAATCCCCTACTTGATCGTCTTGTTTGAGTGGATCACCTCCTTGATCGGACTTGCTTGAATGGTTCCCCGACTTGCTCGCCTTGTTTGAGTGGATCCCCTCTTTGATCGACTTGCTTGACACGATCCCCTACGTGATCCACTTTCGTGAGTAGATCCGCTCCTTGATCGATTTGCTTGATAAGATCCCCTACCTCATCGACTTGCTTGAGTGGATCCCCAACTTGATCGAATTGTTTTGAGTGGACACCCTACTTGATCGACTTCTTTGATAAGATCCCCTGCTTAATCGACTTTCTTGAGTGGATCTCCTACTTGATCGACTTGCTTGAGTGGATCCCTACTTAATTACCCTGCTTGAGTAGATCCCCTACTTGATCGACTTTTCTTGAGTGGCTCCTCTTCTTGATCAGCTTGTTTGATAGCATTCTCTACTTCATCAACCTTCTTCATGTTCAACATGTTTGAATGGATCCTCTACTTAATGGACTTGCTTGAGTGTATCTCCTACTTGATCGACTTGCTTGAGTGGACCCCTCACTTGATCGACTTACTTGAGTAGATCTCTTACTTGATTGACTTGCTTGAGTGGATCTCTCACTTGATCGCCTTGTGTGATTAGATCCCCTGCTTGATCGACTTGCTTGAGTGGATCCCCTACTTGACCGACTTGCTGAGTCCATACCTTACTTGATCGCCTTGTTTGAGTGGATCCCCTACTTGATCGACTTGCTTGACACGATCCCCTACTTTATCGTCTTGCTTGAGTGGATCTCCTACTTGATCGACTTGCTTCAGTGGATCTCTCACTTGATCGACTTACTTGACAAGATCTCCTGCTTGATGGACTTGCTTGAGTGGATCACTTACTTGAGTGGATCCCGACTGGATCGCTTTGTTTTTGTGGATCCCCTGCTTGGTCGACTTTTCTTGAGTGGATCCTCTTGTTGATCAACTTGCTTGATAACATTCCCTACTTAATCGACTTTGCTTGAGTGGATCTCCTACATGTTCTACTTGCTTGAATGTATCCCCTACTTAATCGTCTTACTTGAGTGGATATCTCACTTGATCGACTAGCTTGACAAGATCCTGTGCTTGATCGACTTGCTTGAGTGGATCTCTTACTTGATTGACTTGCTTGAGTGAATCCTTACTTGATCGACTCGCTTGAACGATTGGCTAGATCCCTTACTTGATCGACGCGCTTGAAAGACTGGCTTGATCCCTTACTTAATCGACTGGCTCGAGTGTATCCTGCGACCGTCGGTATTCTTGAATGGATCTCCTATTTCTTGTCAGAATAGAGTACAATACACTTATGAAGGTGGTATATGTTCGATTGTCACATGTAACTGAATTTTCGAAAATTGGAAAAGTTTGAACTTTTTCCTGGGTCTCCCTACAGCAAAAAAATTAATGATATCGATTTTTGCTGCAAATGAAATTTGTTCTCCGTAGTGAGTTATTTCATTATGGTTATTTACATTTTTGCGAAAATTGTAATAGCTTTCGTGCAATATTGTGTGCTATACGTGCTATTTTAAACAAACAAACAGACACCGAAAAATTGAGAAAATGTAAAAAAAAATATATTTTGTGCGGCGACAGGCAGCACCCATGTCCAAGGCAGGGCTCGAACCCGCGACCCTTCCGTTCGAAATTGCCACGGCACTGGCACTACTCCCTTGCGATCTCGACAATCCAGACCGGCAATTATTTTTACTATTATTATTATTATTATTATTATTATTATTATTGTTGTTGTTGTTGTTGTTATTATTATTACTGTTATTATTTATCAGTATGAAGAAGGATTAGGATGAGACGTGATAAAGAAGGAAGTGAACATGCCTTTCCTTTCTTGGTATCACAATTTATATTCTGTGCTCCCTCTAGGTAGAATTTGTGGCTCGTTGCAGGTGCTATTCGTCCTATTAGCTGCTCCATATCCATTATTTCCCATTTCATCAAATCATACTTCATTTCCGCTAAGCCATCTTTTATCCTGGGCTTATATCCTAACATATCCGGACTTTATCAATTTCATTACCAACTGTAATGGTCTCTATGATGAGAATGTATGTACCGTGGATGAGCTAAATTTTTGTTTTATTTTCGTTGTAAATATGATTTCCAGTCCTAGTTCCGATATTGACTGTAGATCAATCATAGAGTAAAGCACAATTCACATACATGCATCTACGCAGAAATAGGGAACAGCATTTAAAAGAACTAGCATCTTGTTGCAAAGATGACGGAAAATATTATGTATATAAAAATGAAGCGTTTTTTAATTGTGTAATTTAATGATGTAAATTAAATAAAAAGAATATAACCGGTGTAACCGGTGTTGCCTGTTCCTGCCCTATTCGGCCCTGCCTCATCCAACCGTTTCTCCGGCGGCAATTCCATACAAAAACGCGACCGGCAACAATGGCTCGCCTTGGGGGAACATTTTGGGTTCACAAAACTCTGCCGACCATTTCCCTAGATTTTTCAGAAGAGTTTTGTGCAAAAATTTGAAAGCAATCGTTCACGAGGTGAATTTTTTTATGGAACACATACATACTGTACGTGTATTTAATTTTCTGCATTAACTTTTGTTATTTTAATGCAGACAAAGAGTTGTCTACTGTATTTGAGAAACATTTGTCTGTACGTTGCAAGGAATTTAAGTTAACAGTTGGTTACGTCCTGCTATTAAAATATGTTGGATTCTCGGATGAGACAAAACTTTAATTCTCGAATGAGGCTTTTCACTGTTATTCCAACCCGTACCGATACCTGTGTGACAATGAGACAGCTTCTCGTCAATGCATAAAGATAGCTTCTCGTCAAGTGGCAAATAAATGGCGCAAGGGGTCGCGACCTTCTTGCCACAGGCCTTCCGAGCACGTTGCCGTCAGGCTGGGCTGCCGTGGAAGGACCCTGGTCTTAACGGGTTTTATATAGTTCTACAGTACGTACAAAATTTAGTCACGGTCTTACAAATATGATTTCCGTTGTTCCAGATGACGTTTTGTAGTAAGCCTTTTTAAAGTTGAATAAATTACTATATTGTTAGTGCAGAGTTTAGTTGCATCCACTCGATCCGCACGGTGAGGTAATTCCGTGATGAAAGTTGAGATCTTATGGTAATCTATTATAGGTTAAATTTATTTATCCTCTAACGAAGTGGTTGAATTTTTCAGTAAATCGCAAAGGTACTTGAAAAAATAAAATTTCTCATCATACTGTACAATAGATATTGCAACACATTCTCTGTTTTTGTAGAGAATATTTTATGTAGAAGTCAATTATCAACACCTCGTAAGGGAATAAACTTTTAATTTGCCTATGTTTCATGAATACCTACTGTTTTTTTTGCCAACTTGAAAAAGGATATTAGATTTGTATTAGTAGATCACTAAAGAATTTCAATTGAGATTTGTGTTTGCTCGACGAAAAACACCGAAGTGAAAATGTCAACGAAGTCAAGCAACATACCTAATTCAAGGAATTTCAAAGGAAATCATATGCCCACACGCAAACCTTGGGTCGAAAACTTCTAAAAATAGCGTGGAATATATGCCGTGTTTTATGACACTGGCGGAGATATGTTCAGACTTCTTTTTTAGGAAGATGCTCACCTTTTGTGGACTATGCGAGTGTCATTTCAAGTTTCTTTGAGGTGGACAGAAGCTGTGAAGTTTCAGATACATGGAAATAGCACAGTACGGCAGTTTGACTTTATACCAGATAGTTTTCTGTATGAAGAACTTTTGTATAAAGAAGAAAGAAAAGTGTTGTTGACTTTTGCATATGCCTTTATTTCTTTTGAAATTTATATCATAATATGATATGCACACTTACTGAAGAATGTCAGACAATCATCGTTATTCAATAACTAGCAACCTTCAGCCGACCTTATTTGGTTGATGTTTTAAATCACCTCTCTCCAGTCCAGATTTCGCATCTGGTGACTATATCTTTCTCTAAATTAAAGGAACATCTAGGTGGAAAATTCTTTTTCGATGACGGTGAGTTTTAAAATCGAAGTGGGGAGGTGGCTAGGGATGATCACGGGACACTTTTACGACGAAAGAATAACAGAACGCGTTCCACCAGTTCAATGATTAGTTGATTTGAAGTATTTTAATTTAGTGGGACGGCCAATGGAATCATCAGGATCAGCTCATATCTATAATTAGGATTTTTCGTTTCAGAGTTGGAGAATTTTGTTTCATTGGAGAGGTTATTTGGGGAAATTCCGAAGATAGATAGATATTATTTCCGCAGATAGGTTTATGCAACCTGGTGGCAGAACACTAAAATTTACGTATTATAATTAGAAATTAAATACAGTGTAACTGAAAATTATTTTAAGACAATAATAATATTAATAATGATTGTGATGTTCATGTGTTTAGGTCAAGTCTTACATTGCCGACGTTTCGGTCGTATATTTGACCTTCATCAGGGCTGTAATATTACAGTTGGAACAAGAAGAAAATATACTATAATATTGTAGCCCTGTAACTGTAACTATACTTTGTATAGCAACTATAATATTACAGCCCTGATGAAGGTCAAATATACGACCGAAACGTCGGCAATTTAAGACTTCTTATTATCCAGTTGACCTACACTCGTGAACATCACAATCATTATTACCACGGGTCAAGAATCATTGAAAATATTGTGATAACAATGATGCCAATAAAGGCATTAACAACAATAAAGATGTGATGAGGAAGAAGCTCTCAACGCATCTGGCAACCCTGAAAGCGTACACGCAAGCTTCCGCGGCTCGAGTTCATTACTTCTATCCTGATCATTCATATCTTCTGCCCTGAGGAAGCCTACGACATGTTAGGCGAAACGTCGGCCTCTCTGCCAACGGATCGGGCGTCACCCGGAAGTAACCCTGAAAGCGTCGTCGCCGCCTTCCCCACCTGTCCCCAACCTCCGCCCACCACGCGTCAGCTGCCTCTCTTTAGCCCAGGCGCCTCCCGACCTTTCGGAGGCGGCGTCTGCACAGGTGCCCTCGCCCACCACTCCGCCGTCGCCTCGCGTGGTCGGCGGCCGCCGCCCGGGCCACACGCGCCGGGGCCCCACGACATCAAAGCGCCGCGCGAAGAACGACGGGCGAGGAGGGGCGTGCGGGTGGGTCGCACGCCCGCGCCAAAGACACAAAGAGGCTTTCCGGCAGGAAACTCGTATCTCATTTCGACGCGCGGCGCGGCGCGGCGACGCCAAAGTGCCCGCGCCGATCTTCCGGGCGCGCGGCGGCGGAACCCAAGGCCCCGACGACGCCGCGACGCCTCCGGACACACACGCACACCACCGGCGGCGCTGCCCGTCCCTGGCCACCTGCTTGCCTACTCAACCAGGCCCCCACAAATTTTCACTTCACCGCACTGGACACCCACACAACTTGCCTTGCCGTCCCTGGCCACCTGCCTGCCTACGCAACTCAGTCCCACACACATTCACTTCACCGCACTCGACACCCACACAACTTGCCTTGCCCGTCCCTGCCTACTCACCTCGAGAGGTCGAGATGTTGGAACTTTGGGTCCAACGCGTCCGACCCAACATCGCCAGGAACTGGAAGCTGCATCACGACAATGCACCCACGCACACCAGCTTTGTTGTAAGCGATTACCTGGCCAAGACAGTCGTCACAACAATCGCACAACCTCTCTACAGTCCGGACGTCGCCCCCAGACTTTTTTATATTCCCACGTCTGAAAACTCCGCATTTCGGGTCGGTCGACAACATTAAGGTGGCTACAACGCGCGCCTTGAAGGACATCCCGGAAAAGACTTTTGCGCCGCCTTTGACGCATGGAAATCGTGCTGGCAGCGGTGTATCAATGCAGGATGGACGTACTTTGAAGAGTATTAACCCGGGAGAGATGGCGGTTGCCAGAGTTACGTTAGAGAGGGCGCGGGGTTCTTTCTGATCCCCTGAAAGTTATTTCTTTATAAAATTATATTTAGCAAGAAATAAGTGCGAAATTAGTTATTTTAATAAGAATCAATCATTAATAAGGTCGTATTAACGTAATGCACTATTATAAACAAACATGCAAATGAGAAATTGAAACAAATAAAAGCGCAAAATTATCATTTATCTTTCATTTTATGTAGTGACTCCATTTACATTTTCCTGAATATTTCAACGACAAAGGTTTCAGAAAATTCAGTAAGCTTCATTTTCTAACATTGTCTCACATAAAAACAAACAATTCATTGAAAATGTTTTAAAGCCTATCCCCACAACTTACAAAAAGTGACAAAGTGAAGATGTTGGTATTGGTTTCACAAATATTAATAAATGATTTATTACATATAAAATTTTGAAAATCTTTCAGACAAAAGCTAATGAATCTGGCGAAAGGTATGTGAAATGTAAAGCTTCTGACTTGCAAAATTAGGCAACTGCAGCTAAGCAAAGATACGAGGGGTCACAAGAGACCCCGTGCCACCTCTCTCGGGTTAAGGGGTTGTACCGATCCGATCAATAAATTCTTCGTTCAGAAATCATTGACATTACTTTTCGGACAAACCATGTACAATACATTGCTTCTCCCGGCCACCTCCTTGCCCAGTCGCCCGCTTTCACGTCCACTAACCACCCGCCTATTCGAACGTTCTCATGCCTGCCCGAGCAACTGACGACCGTCGACCAATCGACCTTTCGCCCCTCCGGCCTACCTCTCGTACGCCTTCGCCCCTCCCTCCTCGCTCCACACCTACGCCTCCACATGCCCTTCAGCCTCCACACGCCTCCACAAGTAAGTTGCGCACTCCCGCCTCCCCATACGCCTCCGCCTTCACACAGGCCGCCCAGTCGCGTCCTCTTTGCGTGCTAGGGCGCCCCGTTTGCAAGGGACGGGCGTTTTGAGGCGACCGGCCTTTGCGGTCGGCCTTTGCGGGCCCTCGCTGTGCCTTTCAAGTGCGTCGCCGCACTTCCGGTCTGTGGCGCCCTTCGTCACAGGACACGTCCAGCCTTACAAACGAATAGGTAGAGGTGTCACGGCGGGGTCTGCTCTAAACTGTTTTTACTGAACTTCTGAGAGGAACCTGGGTTGTTCGAAAAAATGTGTTTTTCGATACTTTGAGGGTTTCTTCCTGCTCTCTTCACTTTTAGAGCAATCAACATATTTTGATTGTGGAAGAACCAAAGATACGTTTTCAGTATAGCAAGTGCAGAATTAAATAACCAACATACCAGATGAAGTATTCAAGACTGTAACGCGTAATAACATTAGTCTGCGACCCCAAAACTGCATAAGATTTATTGACCAATTCTAATGTCTCCTGGTGCGCTGAAATCTAAAATAATTTAGTGTTTCTGCATCACATAAAATTATTTTAAAACCGGTATAATGATGTTTACCTGTAAACCTGTCAAGTAAAAGTAATGCTATTTTTGTTTGCAACCTCAATCAATTATTGATTGGGGTTTTCCTTTGAATCTGCTTCCTTATTTTGCCTCCTTTCATGGCCATTAAAGTATGCGATGTTGTCGAGTCAGGTTTAATCTACCTCAATCGTTTCAACACACTTCATCTTCAGTTGTCTTCAAGTTAACAATCACACATACCCTTTCACCTTCAAAAATGTCTAATAGGGATTATGTTGATGCGCCTAACCATTTTGTTTCATTTGTGGCGAATAATCTAATAAAAAGAAACTAATAAATATAAGTTGCTAAAGAAGCATTTTTAACTTACTTTTAAATGTGAATTGCTATAAAAGCATTTTTAACTTACTTTGGAGAAAATTGGGTGCTTACGTCAAAAAATGGACTTTTCAGAACGTGTGCACAAAATGCCATAAAAGAAGGACATATCTTTTACTGCAATATTTTCGGTCACTTGAAGAAATTTGAAATACACTATAATTCTAGATTTTGAAACAATACGTTTAAAATCGAGGAACCCTTAGACCCAATACAAATTCCTGCTTTTTTTGCTTCCGTAATAGAACAGTCGTACAAAAAATGTATACTTTCAAAAAGAAAACTGGTCTCTTCAAAGTTTTGTCAGTCTAAGCGAGAAAATGGCATTGTACGCATAGTGTTTTGAAACAACTCGTAAAATTGACCACAAAATAATGGAGAACGTTTCAGATATGTGCTCCATATTCCAAAATTGTCTGAAGCTGATCTGAAAAAGGTCATTTTTGGAGGACCGTGATATTCGTAAACTTAAGTTAGATGAATTCTTTAGTCAAAAAGTGAATGAAAATGGAAATGAAGCTTTGAAATCGTTCAAATAGGTCATTAATAGGGTTCTATAAAAAACCAAAACCCCTACTATGAAATCTGCGCGAAAAGTATGCAAAGAGCAGTTACAACTGAAGCTTGTAAAATAAGCTTGAAATTATATTTTTTACATTCTTATGTAAACTACTTCCCATATTTGAAAGATCAGTGAAGAGAAAGGGGAGAGATTCCACCGGGATTTAAAAGATACTGAGAGACTTTACTGTGGGAAATGGGATGTGCCTATGTTAAAGGATTAATGCTGGAATAAAAGGCGAGGAACTTTAAGCACCCATGAAGTAAAACGGAAAAGAAGTACGAAGGAAAAGGGAAATGGTATCATAAGCAAGACTACTACTAAAAATGCCAAAAAAATGTGTTATTTTAGTCTTAAGGTTACAATAAAAAATTCATTCTTGAGAGACAATAATTAATATTTTTGCTCTTCAAAACCGAGTTCATATCCCCGCTGTCTGCCATTGTAAAAAAATGAACGTGAGAAAAACTTTTAAAAAAATTGATATCAGTACACCATAAGGCATACAATTTAGTTGAAACATTGCATGCAACTCTCCGAATTGTTTTCTCTACCTGCGTAACTTAATCTTTGTTTATTATATTCACTTAGTATCTTAGGGACATTGTGAAGATTTTATGACAATTTGAATGTCATGACAACAAATTTCCCACACTCTGCATATACACCGATCTAACATTCACAAAAAAATTTAAGTGTTATTGTTATATACCGTTACTACTTCATATTCAGATCAATTTACATTACTTTACAGTTATGACAGCGATACAGCTACAATATCGTTGATAGATATGTGTGATGTAGTGAAATTCGTTTGTGATTTTTACCACTGCGTCATGTGATATTAATTTCATTTTTTTTCAACCTCGTTCCAATGGTTTGACCTGAATTCAGTGCACAGAACCGTGGAAAATGTCCACTCCCTTCCGGACCTGAAGTGAAACAAGCAGTGGCGCTTCGATGTTGTTGTTTTTTTGTTTGTTTGTTTCCACTGCATTGGACGATGATCAGTAGGTTCGAATCATTCGATTGGATTTTATAAATAACTATGTAAAGTGTCAGACGTTATCCGTTCATTTATTTATCACATTTATTATAGAGAAAAAAAGAATGGTTCTATTTATAGTTTAAAACCAAATTAATTTTACTTTCATCTCCACTCTCCAGTTTCCCTCTCCGCTCTTTCTCTCATTCCGCCCCGCCCTCACCTATCCCGTGTATATGCAGCCCTACAGACTTCTCGGGCTAGCTTCTAACTAGATTAGAAGGCTGTGGCGGAGTTTGTGGCTTCTCCGCGCCTTGGATAGCCATCACGTACCTGCAGGTTAGTGCAGCCAGATTCAGTTCTGGTCGACTGGGCTGCGACGATTCTGCGAATCTTCAATCGCAGCCTTTTCAGAGACATGCTACGAATATCAAGAGTCCCTCTTGTCTTGAATGCCTGAACACATTCGTAGAATCCTTTAGATGTCGGGATGCAAAATACTTAACGTTCTTGGAGCCAATTCTATGGACAATGGAGTGGGATTGAAAAATTTCATTGAGAATGTTGTTAAAAAGCTAATTTTATATTTTATAAAGGTGTGTATTTTTACATAAATGATTTTTTTTAGAGAAATTGTTATTTTTTTATTCTGGTCTTTCGTTACTAATATCAATTATTAATTTTATTATTTGTCTTCCAGCTTTAATATTTCATCTAACTTACGTCCTTTTACTTACTAAAAATTCAACCAAAATGTTTTTGTAAATTGAAATGGTATATAAAACAGCGATATTATACCCTTTCCTTTAAATAAAACGTATTCTGCTTGCTCCTATTTTTTAGGGAGTTCTTTGTGTAATCAAAATAAAGAAGCTCAAAATATTCAGCGTTCAGAGTGTGAAAGCAAATATTGACAAAATGAATTCTTATGAACGTATACTTTTAGTTAGAATATGAATTTACCATTCATGATTTTATTCCAGCCACTGTATGATATATGTATGTGAACGTAAGAAATGGTTCCTCGTAGAAATATTACTTCAAATAAAGTGAAGATATAATTCTCTTCACAAGAACATTCCTCTCTGCATTGCTGCACGAGTTACTCCCATACAGAGCACTCGTTAAATATATACTAGCATCGGCACGAGATAAAAGATGTTGAACAATGGAGTGAAGGTCTGTTATAGACCATTCTCGAACATGAACACTAATTAAGTGCAGTACCAAAGCATATGAAACCGCAACTTTCCTCGTTTATACGGCCAGATTTCATCTCGCCCAATGACTTTCTTACGTGCTTAAACGTACGCAAACACTACTTGAAATCATTCTCGAGAAGTCCATGAAGCTCTATGAAACAGGCCGTAACGCAGGGTTGAAGGACTCGTCTGGCGCTAAAATCCAAAACATTACATTTAATGGGGTCGTGTAAAAATTCCTCCGTCGAGATATCTACGCAAGGAAACAGAGCGGCAGCGGCACGGAACGACTCTCTCAGGGAGGAAGACAGCCGAGCCTCCGCCGGGAACCCTCAGCTCTCTAGATTTCATTCCTTGGGCCGTGCTGGAAGGCGGAACGGGGAGACGTTAGCTGAGACGGCAAAAGGTTGAGAACTCGAGACCCGGGGATGGTGATTGTGGTAATGATGGAGCTAGTAGGTGGGATCTGGAAGGCAAAGGAAACGAAGAGAATGTAAGGTGCCGACAGTTTCATTAAGATTTAACAACGAGCACTACAGCTACGTAAAATTGGTCATGACAGGTTAGAGTAAATGATGAATGGCGAAATGGAATATGTGTCTTGGGATAATGGTGACAACCCACATGGAACGAAGAGTTTCGTATTAACATGCTTTCAAAGTGGTGATATCCACTCGTTTTGTGGATTTTGTGAAAGAGGAATAAAGGAGAGGAGATCCATAGCTTGTATGGCACCGTATATGTGTAACGCCGCCCTGTCTATAACACGGGGTTGACAAAGTAAGGCCTAAGAACCCCAACTTCAGCGGCATTGAGGTGTGGCTATGGCCTAGTTCCTTTCCTCCCACACAATAAAACGCTATGTAGCATACGATCCCATACAACTTGCATTTTACCAGGAAATGGGGTTCACATCCATGGCCACCTATCCAATGGTTCTTGAAGTTACAAAAAAGATCTTAAACTTATCTTTGTATTTGGAGCGTGGTTGATGCGTTTTATTAATCTTCAATCATTAAATAATTATTCAATATTCACAATAAAACAACTTTATTTATTCAAGTTATTGAGGCGTACAATTCATCTCACTTCTCGCATTGCCTTTTCCTCTGTTCGTCTTTCGTCAAGAACCCTTAGTAATCCATTTTAAATGACCCATGACAACTGCAGATACACTCAGTGCAACACGTATGATCTTCACTTCCCGTGGAAGCGTAAGTACCCCCGTTGGACTGGTACCCGGGACGCGATACGCACATTATACGCGATCACTTGTGTGGGGCCGCCTCCCCACCTCGAGGCTTGCCTGCTTTGATGATACTGGAATTGCTGAACGTCACTCACGTCATAGAGCAGTGATGTCAAGGTCTTCTACTGGTGGCTGTGGCACGCGTCGTGGCACCGTAGCGACGAACTTCTCTGCGCAACTAGCGTAGGAAAAGGGAACTATTAGTAACCCCGCCGTTCAACAATAGGGATGGCGTTGTCTCTGATGGCGGGGTGATGAACTGCGTGGAGGGACGATTTCGTCGTGGTACTCGTGCCACGGAATCCCGCTCGTGGCATCGACCTTGACAACACTGACGTAGGGTCACGTCCCTCCTAATTACCAATGAGTATCGGGCCCTGTCATGGTGAAACCAAGAAGCCAACCGGGGTCCTCTGGGGAATGACCCAAAGAACACTGAATCTCAGCCCGTCTCCTCCCTGCAGTCACCTTTATGAGAAAGATGTCAGAACCACCGGTAATCTAGGAATCCAGGCGGGATATTCCCATTCCCTACAAGAACATTTCTGTATGTGGGACCGCAACGAAAGGCCGCAACCGAAATCTCGCCCACGGGGAAATACATTCTCTAATACAAGACAAATAGCGATTGGCTCACAATTCGCACAAATCTGCGTTTCTCCAATATAATACGTGCCAAGACAGGTATTGGCTCACGAAACCCATCCCCATCGAGAATGTGAAGACTAGTGATACCACGGAAGTTGCACATTGAGGAAGCACTCAGCCAGACGGCGGAACGTCTGTAGGCATCGAAAGTGCTAGACGTAGAACTTCATACTCATTTTCAAAAGTACATCAGTGCTTAGTCAAGATCTATCTACTTTGTACCGTTGTCACTAAATTCACAGCATACGTACGGAAATAAAGAACCGAATCAACGAAGCCTAAACTGCCAGGGGAAAATGATAAAGAGTGGCTACAGAAGACTGCGGTGGGATCTGGGCGGGCTGTTTTGAAGACGAAACAAAGTGGGAGTGGGAGGCAATAATATAAACAGTGATGGTTGAGGCAGAGAGCGGCAGATGCAGTAAAGACGGTGTTAGATGGGAACATACGAGAGTAAAAGGTAAAATTATATGGTAGAAAGTTCTGAGTTCCGTTCAGAAGAAGTAGTTGGCGTTAAAGAGAACGGTAGAAGGCGGAATGGTAATAGAGGGCAAAAGGATGTTAGAGAATTAGAGAGAAGTGTAGAGCTACGAAATGACTACAGAGAGCGGTCAGAAGCAAAAGACGGCCGTTGGCGCAGTGAGAGCAACGGAGGGAGGGACTGCGGCGGAGGGAGGGCGAAGCAGGGAGAGAGGCGATTAAAGGAGGGAGGCTGAGGAAGAAGGGGGGAGTGCGAAAGAAGAAGAGAGGGAGGGAATGTCGGAGGGTGGGATGGCGAGTGAGGGTGGGTGGTTGACGGAGGGTGGATAGGTGAGGGAGGGAGGGAGGGCGGTGGGGGGAGTTGGAGGGAGTGCAGCGGAGAGAGGGTTGTGGACAGAGGTGGTAGAAGAGACGGCGGAGCGTGAGGGGGTGTGACGGACGGAGGGCGATGGACGAGAGGCAGAGGTTGCGGGGCGTGGTCGCCGTTCTGCCTCGCGGGCAGGCAGCGCATTCCGTTCACGACCCTCCGCGCTCGTAAAGAACTCGTAATGCCCGGCTTGACGTCATTCAAAATGGCGGCGGCGGCGCGGCGACCGCCCGCGGGGACTGACGCGGCAATCGGAGGACACCGCCCCCGCCGCCCCCACCGCCTCACCGCCCCCGCCTCCCACGCCACCCCCACCGCCACGCCGCCCCCGCCGCCCCCGCCGCCCCCCGCCCGCCCCCGCCCCCCGCCGCCCCTCCGCCGCCCCGCCGCCCCCGCCGCCCCCGCCGCCCCCGCCGCCCCCGCCGCCCCCGCCGCCCCCGCCGCCCCGCCGCCCCCGCCGCCCCGCCGCCCCGCCGCCCCCCGCCGCCCCGCCGCCCCCGCCGCCCCCGCCGCCCCCGCCGCCCCCGCCGCCCCCGCCGCCCCCGCCGCCCCGCCGCCCCCGCCGCCCCCGCCGCCCCCGCCGCCCCCGCCGCCCCCGCCGCCCCCGCCGCCCCCGCCGCCCCCGCCGCCCCCGCCGCCCCCGCCGCCCCCGCCGCCCCCGCCGCCCCCGCCGCCCCCGCCGCCCCGCCGCCCCCGCCGCCCCCGCCGCCCCCGCCGCCCCCGCCGCCCCCGCCGCCCCCGCCGCCCCCGCCGCCCCCGCCGCCCCCGCCGCCCCCGCCGCCCCCGCCGCCCCCGCCGCCCCCGCCGCCCCCGCCGCCCCCGCCGCCCCGCCGCCCCCGCCGCCCCGCCCCGCCCCCGCCGCCCCCGCCGCCCCCGCCGCCCCCGCCGCCCCCGCCGCCCCCGCCGCCCCCGCCGCCCCCGCCGCCCCCGCCGCCCCCGCCGCCCCCGCCGCCACGCAGAGCAGGAGTTGGGAGCAGGAGATAGTGCAGGGAACCGACTCCTCCTTGTAAGGAAGTGACTCGGAGGGAATAAAACGCCATTGAGGATGCGCAGCAACGAGCGGGGAGCTTAAAAATACGGAAGTTGGAAGGGAGAAGGGAACGCCAGGGTTAGAAACTCGCTTTGGCGCTAATACTGAAGATAGACCACGAACGTATTGGTGATTTTCAAACAGAAATTGTTGGGGCGTAGCAACAATGTCTATTTACGAACACATTAAATACATTAATAATATAGTATTTTTTTAATGATGAGGTAAATGGTATGGTTATTGAAGTAATAAATAAAAACAAGGGGATTCTGAGTGCTTTTAAACATAAGCTAGAGAAACAGTATTTTAAATGTCAATTTATTTTTTATGAGACACGAGATGTGAAAATAACCCTTTTCCACAAGACACTATTTAAGGCGCTGATTCGGATAATTCGGTCTATTATCAATGCACTCCTAAAGAAATGGTGTACTGAAAGCGACAGCGAAGGAATGAAGATACAACGATAAGATTTGTATCTTTCTAGTTACATTTCTATACACAAACTATCCAAAGGGGGCGGGAGTAACATGCCTACCCTAGGTGAAAAACTAGAACTATGTTACGACTAGGAAAACCCAACAGACGTTCTGCCCTTCATCTCCCTCTTTCCCCTCCCATCTCCCTTCCTCACTGTCTCTTCCTCTCACCCTCACCCTGTCCCTATCTGTCTCTGTGTGTCTCTGTCTCTGCCGCTCTCTGTCCCTCTCATTCATATTTACTTGCAGATTCTGCACGTCTCTGAGCACGTGAGGTAATATCGGGAAGCGCCGGACCAGCGAAAATGTAAAGAATGTTCAGGAAGAGTTCATTCTGTAGATTACGATGTGAGAAAACGTTTCTTTCAGGCCTTGAAGCTCAAAATTGTAGTTTTTAAGGCCCTTGAACGCCTCGTTTAGGAGTTATTTAACGATATAGATTCAAAATGCTGCCGAGTGTGTTGGAGGTTTCATTCGACGTGAATATATAGCGCCATGCAGTGGAGTTACAACAGAATTAACAACACATAAACCTTCTCGGTGAAAAAACACGTAGAAGTGCCAACTTTCAGGGAGATTGGACCAATGGTGTTGGAGTTTTGCTCTTATATACATACCAACATCGTGTTATATATATATGAATTTTTCTTTTGGCCTACATAACTTTATTCAGTGTTCGAATGAATTATTCAGTTAATTCAGTGAATTTTAAAACATTTAGCAATCTGGAAATCCAAAAACGCTACACAAATATGGGATATTTCCATTTCCCTGCTTGGTAACAGAAAGATTAAAAGATTTGTTAAACAAGGATGGTGTACTGAAAGCCACAGCGAAGGAATGAAGTCGTTGGCTTCCGCGGTCAGAGTCATGTGAATGATCATGGCTGTCCGGGTGACACCGCGTCGAAGTATTGGTTTAGTGGTGAAATGTCGTTGACATTTAAAACATTGTTGGCAATGACAACACCTGTGATCATTTAACCGCGTCGAAGGCTGTGTTACCGACGTTTCGACGACCACTTGGTCGAAACGTCGGCAACACAGCCTTCGACGCGGCGTCGAAGAGAGCGGCAGCCAAGATCATTCACTGCGAAGGAATGTTCGCGAAAGAGCAGGAGGTTTGGCTTTCAAGAATTTGAGTCCGCACCGCAGTGGGAGGTTCCGATGCGACTTGGGTCCTGTTGAGAGTCCTGTTGGGGACAACGTGCAGATGATCGATGAGTCTGCTGGACGCTTGACCACTCACGAACGCCAGCGGGGGAGGGGCCGTGATCGATTCGGCACACGACAGAAAACGAGAGCGAACAAGGTGGGACGGGCAGAAATCTTTAGACCGTCCATCACAGCGTTTCTTTACAGCGTGGTATGAGAAATCATCGTTTAAACGCCGAAAGTTGTGTAGGTCATTTATGATAAACGTCATTTCGATGTGTGTATAGTCATCAGCCCAAATACTAGTTGGATCCTCAATGTACCAGAGAGTAGCAGCGATTTGGCTCACTAGGTTATTTCAAAGAAGTGCTATTGTTGGTTATAGCTTTCCGCGCCCAGCCAGAAAGTATTGTGTGTGTCGATTCCAACCACTGCCTGAAGTAGAATTCTAGAGTCCAGCTGCCATGATCGGTGGTTTTCCGTAGTTTGTACTATTAATTCTAGGAGAATGCAAGGGCAGTACCCAAACATATGGGCCACGTCCGTGCGTGTTCATGCCTTCCTCATACTTAGAGCCTCCAATCCCTTTACACATTCACACACACACGCACACGCGCACACACACACACACGCACACACACACAAGATATGTGTCAGCTCTTTCGAGACTAATGACCCCAGTAGTTAACGCACCTGTAATTTACGTCGGATCTGCAGAAGCAGCATCCGGTCCTACGAATAACAATATTTTACAGCACAAATGCTATCACTCAGCACCACCCAGATGCACAGCGGCTTCCCGTTGTCCCAGCCAAAAATAGCGCAGATTGCGGCATAAATGACATACTTCAAAATTCTCTTGCGCCTACTGCGAATCCAAACCTAGCTCTAGCTCTGTGAATTTTAGCATTTTTGCGAGCCATCCAAAGACTTCTCACTTCAAGAAAAACTTAAAATTTCTTCTGAATTTTAAATACGTACTTATTTACTTTGCCCGACTAGGTGGCTCGTTGGTTAGTGTCCTCGCTTTCCAAGGCGCAACCCGGGTTTGATTCCCGACCGGGTAATTATAACTGTGCGCTTTTCTTACAAATGTCTCATTATCTATTGCTGTGTGACTATGAAAATGCCCACCCTAAGGTTAGGAAGACCAGTATATATGGTGAAGGGACGTCTTCGTGCAAACCACACGAACCCCTTATTCCATGGCTGAGAGGCTGGGCCACCGCTGGTCGGCCAAGGCCCTTAGCGGGCTGTCGAGACATAGAAATAAAGGAAAATTACTTTTTTGCTTCGTTTGACATCGTTGTAAAAATGAAGTAAGAAGAATTCATAAAAGTTAGTGTATTAATTACAAAGTTCTGTGAATTACAAATGGAAAGATTTATTAAATAAGACTTTACGGATAGATCGATGGTGATGGAGGGAGGTAGATGGAGAAACACATAAATTTTTGTGCGGCCATCAGTACTCGCAAATTTCTATGTTGCTTGTTGCAGGGTTATCATTGCTAAATCTACACAAGTTAAAAATTGGTTTTTGATTAGCTTTGCACAAGTCTCGAATCACTTAACTTGTAAATTTATTTCTCTAGGTAGTAACTGATGTAAAGTAAATGTAAATTTTAAATTTCATACTGATAATTGTACTGAATTTCACTCAATTTGAGTTGTGATATTAAAAGAAACTTTCCGGTAACATAATCTATGTGTGCATGTGAGTTGATAACTGTTGAATGGAATGAATCCTGACTTTACACGTACGCATCGATGTATGTGTACGTAATGTACATATATTCACTTTCTCTTTCAATGTGATTCCCTACTATTACTTCGTTAAAATCACATCTTGTTATTGGGAATGGTTTAAAAATTATCAAGACTATTTCAAGGTAGTGGGGACACAGTAAATCATTAGAAAACGCTGTGTGCACTGATTATTCTGGTAAAGTACAACGCTGAAGTGCATCAACGACCAGGTTAGAACGTCGGGTGACGCGTTACAGAGAAATCATATGAACAAAAATAACGTTGATGCGAAAGTCTGGATCGAGACGTAACAGTGACCGCGAGTCCCAGATGAAACGGCGTCGTTGGAGTCTGACTTCCGCCGCGAGGGAAATGGAAAAGCAGTGAGCGCGCGGCCTCGGGGAAACTGAGTAGCAGCCGCTCCGCAAGTTCCGAGCCGGGTGGGCGAGGGGATGGGGAAGAGGAGGCGGGGAAGGTGGGAGAGGGGAGGGGGCGCGGCCGTTTGTCGCACGTGCGTCGCCGACTGCTGCGTCGCGGTGACCGTAAGGGCGGCCGCAGCTGCCGGAGCGACGCAGTCGTGGGAGGCGGTGGTAGTGGGGGGGGGTGCCGGTGATTGAGGCTGGGGGCGGTGTGGGAGACGACTAGGGCAGGGGTGCGGTTGGCAGTGGCAAGGTCCTGGAAGGGGACGGGGAGCGGCAAGGGCAGAAACACGGGCGATGCCGGTGATGTAGGCGGAGATGGTGTCGGTGTCGGTGATGGTGAGGGGGCGGCGGCGTGTTTGGCTGCGGCGAGCACCAACCGGAGGCGGGGAGGGGAAGGGACGGAGAAGCGGGCAATGTCGATGGTATTGCGGCGGAGATGGTGACGGGGGTGGCGGTGACGGTGACGGGGGCAGCGGCGTGGTTCACGGCGGGCCGGGCAGTAGCATGGGAAGTGGCGGTGGTCGTGGCGGGGACGATGTCACGGTGACTTTTTGCGTTGGCGCTGACGTTGGCGGAGGCGTCGCTGGCAGCAGCGACAGCCGCGTAGGCTGAAGCGGCTGCGATGGAGGAGACAGTAAAGCCGCTGGCTGTCAGGGGGTACCGACGGTGACAGCAGCAGTGTAGGCGGCGGCGGTGGTGGTGGTGGTGGTTACGGTGGAAGTGGGGCAGCGCTGGGCGGCGCTGGCCTTTAAGTCGGCGGTGTCCGTGTGTAATCGTGACTGACTGTGGCCGTGCGCGGTGGAGACGGCAGTGGTGATGACGGAGCTGGCGGAGGAGTGGACTGGCGAAGGCGGCGCAGCGTGGCGGCCGTCCACTCGATTTCAAAGCGGCGACTTGTGGACAAAAAGCTGTGTACCTTGGTAGGGGCGTCCGGAACGCTCGCGGGGGGAGGGGAGGTAGCAGCGTGCGCGCATACACGCCCGGGCGGCGGCAAAACCACAGGCGACGGCACCACGCGGCCATTGCCACCACACGAACCTCCCACCTCGCCAGCATTGCCGCTGTCTCTACAGCAGCTCTGGAGGTTCTGGGAGTCGAGTCCCAACGCTGGCATCTCTTTCGGAGTAGCTAAATACAGTCGACTTCGGTTGTAGTGAACTTTCGGGGACTAAAATTTTTGATTCACTATATCCGAGGTTCACTATGTTGTCAAAATTAAATAGAATTTTTCCACAATGATAGATTTTATTAATATAGAGATACAGCAAAATACATTAACAACACCAAATGAAAATTTCAATATCTTTATTTGTTCTTAAAATGTCCATTGTTTACTTCTTACGTTTTTCATTAGTAATTTCTCTAGATCCTTCTCTAAAGTTCGTGCTCTCTCCATACTTTATTCTGCATTGGCCTGTGTCTCTAAGTATTGTAATGCAGTCTCGACACCCTTCAATTTTTGTTGCGCTGTTGGAACAACGTGACGCAAGCGGCTGATGGAACCGATCGCTTTTCCGCTCGGCACGGCCTTGATCGCCAGGCTGTGATTCTGTGGCAGTAGCGCGCTTCCTGTCGCCTACGCACAACTAAACCTGCTTTGTCCCGCGGAATCTCAAGTAACATCAAGATTGAATCTGAAGCAAGCAATATCGCGTCGGCGCAGCCAGTTCTAGCCCACGCAGGACACGTTCTTGGTTTCCACAGTCAAACTGAGTGGCAGAAGGTCATCAGTAAGGTCTCCATTCCAGGTCGCCTCTGAGGATACTTCTTCGATTATGACTTTTGGTTGACAATTTTTGTTTCACACTGCCTAGAGCTTGAATTCGCGGCACCGAGGCGATATACTTTTTCCCCAGGAGAGAATTAATTTCCAGGATATTTTATTTCCTACGTTCACTATAGAAGAAGTTCAGGTTCACTATAACCGAATCTTCTTATGCTTATTTATAACGTAAGTCAAACGGGACCAATGACGTAAGTTCACTATAACCAAGGTTCACTATATCGGAATCGACTGTATCTAGGTCGAATTTAGCCGCTGTTTTGGGGTATAATTCTAATGGCTGGCTGCTCTGATCGGTTGTTCTGCGTGGTTCTCAGAGCCCCACCTGGTGAATGCCAAAGTAGTACCCTCACAAACGGGCTATGGGACGGCTTATTCACACAAACTTACCCTTACATGCGCTTGATTCCCATGCATGATGGAAGCTTATAACGAGACGTTGAGAGGAGTTACCGTGGGGAATCCGGATGTATGTCAGCACCTGAATTCACCATTCAGCGAGGCAGGAACCTCGCCACCCCCGGCATACAAATATTGACTGTGCTAACAGGAATAAATACCAAAGCAGGAGCGAGGCTGTGAATATCAATAATCAATCCGTTTCTGCGCGAGTTTGTCTTTTGGTCCGGTGCTCTCAGCCACTTCGTCACCGGACACTCATGCGCTCTCCGCTTACGCACTGGCCTACTCCCTCTCTCCCACTCCCGCCTCCCCGCCCCCGTGGCCCCTTTGATATTCCGAATACGTCAAATCAAATTACACACAGCCACCTTACTCCATCATCCACGTCATCTGCTGTAACTAGTCGTGCTTCTCGCTCACTACACGAATCGGCTTATTGCCAACTTCGCCATCTCACCATAGAACTGCAACCTTCGCATGATTTGCACGCACCCTTCAGGATACGTTCTCCCTGCATTGCCGCTACATCGGGAGCTCACAACTATTTCCTCATTGCTACGTTTACCTCCTCCAGATCATCTCTACTGCTTCTCCGTGTATCACATTTGCCTCCATTGTAATCCGCCACACCCATCCGCCTTCATCCATGGCCCTTATGAACTTCGCCATCACTTGCAATAGAGTTGCATTCCCCAGAGTAACCAGTGTTATTATCACCTCGGCCATATCACTTCCATCTCCGCCGCTTCAGCTGTAGACACCGTGATCAATGCCTCCGAGCAAGTGCTGCCTGCCGCCGTTTGCAGCGCCCGCCGCCAGGGCGCTCTCGGTCGAGCGCGTGATGAATCGCCCCTGTCGTTAAAGGGGCAAGCCTTCAACACTCCGGAAAATTGTTCCCTAATATCTCCCCTCATTTAGAAGGTGTCAGGCGTTCGGAAAGAAAGTAAATTAAGCAGGGGAGGTTGGAATCAAAGCAAGATGAATGATGAGGCGGGATGTGGCGGAGGGGTTATTTTCCTGGTGACAATGAAGTCGATATCTGCACCGACAGCGGCAAAGAGAACGATGGGTTGGGGGGGTGAGGGCACAGCAATGGAAGCAGGCCAACAGTGTTGAGCGTCCTGGCGCATAAAAGTTAAACGCAAAGCAGACACCCTCCCTTTCCTACTTGTCTCCCGGCCGCGCCGTCTCCTTTGCCCTCGCCGCCCTCCCCGTCCTCACTGCCCTCGCCGGCCTCGCCACCCTCCCTGCCTGCACTGCTTGCGACGCCATTTCCATCCTCACCACCATCACGGCCTACCACCCCCAGTGACTTGCAGCTATCAGTGCTTGCGCCTTCACTTCCTGCTTCAACCACTTCATCGATTTCAACCGATCTCACCGTCCTCAACGGTCTTCAACCGACCTCAACCTTCCTCGCCGTCCTCAGCCGACCTCACATACTCAACGGACTTATCGTCCTCAACTGATCTTATCGTCCTCAATCGACCTCATCGTCTGCAATCGATCGCATCAATCTCACCGTCCTCAATCGACCTCACCGATCTCACCGTCCTCAACTGGCCTCATCGGCCTCACTGTCCACAATAAATAAATTATTTTTAATAATTTATTTATTGTATTATTGCAGATAAATTTCTTTCCCCACACGTCATATACAGTTTTTACTGTTTTTTGACAAATAAATAAATAAATAAATCGACCTCACCGTCCTCAGTTGTCCTCATCGATCTCACCGTCCTTAATCGACCTAACCGATCTCACCGATCTCACCGTCCTCACCCGACCTCACTGTCCTCTTCCTACACATTGTCCTCACCATCCCCTCCACGCTCACCTCCAACCCCATCCACATTGCCCTCACCGCCTTTACAGTATTATTCTCCCTCGCCGCCTCTACCGAGCACCATGCCTTCACCAGGCCCTGTCCTTCCCCTCTTCACCACCCCCTCATCCCTTGCTACAGCCACTCCTCCCCTCCCCCACCTCACCCCGCCCATCCCCACGACCGGTGTCGACCCTTCACCGTCTCCACCCGTGGGGCCCCCTGCCGGTGCTGAGCAATAACGGAGGTATTGAAAGTCTTTACGAATGGATTGGCGCGCGGCGTAGGCGGTGAGGTACAAGGGAGAAGGAGCTCATAACGGCGGCGTTACGGGCAGATAACACACCCGCCGAGTGGCTGGGATTCCGGCCCGGGGAAATGTTTTCCAGCCTCCGCTATTTACGAGTCGGTCGCCGGTGGGAAGGAGGAACGGCGAGGGAGGGGGGAGGCGGAGCTCCCGCCAGAGGCGAGGAGCGGCTGCGCGCCAACGAGGCGGGGCCCCGCCAGCGATATTGGTTGCTCGCTTACGTGGCCGTGATTGCGGATGAGAGAGGGATGGAATATTTACAATGCGATGCACACCTGGAATGTTTGCGGACGCCTCGTTTGCAATCCGCAATTGCGAACGAGGATGTTGTGGTCAGAGAAATAAAAGTGAAAGTGAACGATTTATCCAAGAACGTTGTTTCTTCTTGATCTCTTTGAAGAGATATTAAGTTATGTGTTCAGTTTACATTTGAATCCTCGCTGGAATGTTTGCCAATGTTTTGTGTTCAATCCACTGTTGTGAGCCGGAATGCTGTAGACAGAGATATAAAAGTAAAAGTAAATAATTTATTTACCAATATTATTTCTTCTAGACCCTTTTGAAGATATATTGCGTTATGTCTTAAGTTTACGTCAGCAGTAGAAAGAAAAGTGTCCAAAACAATTTTTATAGATACCGATCTTTTGGTCCTTTAAAGCGCCTTTATTAGGACTGGAAAATTATTGTTTTTCTAATTACGCAAGATTACTATTCACTATTAATGCAGCTCACAATATAATTACGACTATCTATTTACAGATAATTTCTTTGATTATTTTTTTTCATTGGTTTGTTCTTTATCAAGAATCTTAGTTTTTGGAAATCAGATCTGTTGTTGTTGTTGACTAAAATGTTTAGTTACTGCAGAGAGAATCATCATACTATCATTTTTATGTTGGCCTATTCATTTTCTTTCTTTTACTGAAAACAAACCTTAAACACAGCGAAATATAAGTGAAATGTATTTATAGTATTATCGCATCGCAATTACGAAAGAGTACTACAAGATTAATTTTTCACCAATTATTATTAATTTATAATCATTAGAATAAATATGATATAGTTTAATAAATAATAAATTGGTTTTTTGCATTTTCGTTTTCTCAGTATAGTTTATAAATGCACAGAGAGTTGTGTAAAAGAAAATACTTTCTTGGCATGTAAACTTGTGCAGTGGTAATTGTTTCAAGTAATATTGCAAAATAGCATACTTTATGTATAATTTAACGATATGTTGATATTTACACTTGATGAATATGATTATTACGATAAACATCTGCATCGGTTGAAAACACGTTCCTGACCTTGAATTGTCAGTTATGGCGAAAAGAATACTATTTCGTAAATAAAGAGACAAACTATGATAGGATTTCAAACCCAATGATGATAAGCTTGCAAACTCTTTCAGTGAAGTTTTCGATAATGAAGTTTATCGGTTACAATCGTTCGTTAGTTCAAGGGCTGTGAAGGTGGAAAGAAGAGAGTCAACAAACATTAATTGCTTTAACAGTGTTTTGCATGAAGGTGACACTGTTATTTCCCATTTGTGTAATTTCAATGAGTAAGACCTTAATTTTTCACTCGAGTTCCTTCCAATGTTATGAATATTTCCATTAATTAATGGCATTAATATCATTACGTCTTTTCATAACTTGTCAATTTAATTCTCTATTCAGTTGTTGCATTGTGAGACACTAAGCGCGTGAAAAAGCTCTACACTAACTCTTTGAACTTCCTTCTTCCAAGTTAGTTTTGTTGCGCCAGCATTATGTAATTTGATTATCAATGCAGTGCCTGCCATCAATTTAGGCCAACATGAAAATTTATTTTCTTGTGACACGTCAATTAACATAAATTAATTCAACTTCAAATTTTCAGAGAGGAATGAAAAATCACGTTGTTAAAAAACCTGCTCTAATCGATTATCGACCACATTGGTGGCTTATTCTCTTTTTAACGATGTTTTCATCTACAGTATTTTGTGAATCAAGTCTTACAAATAAGCTCTTTGAACATCTGTGAATAATTTATATTGCTGAAATGGTCGATTGAATTTTGAGATGGCAGAACAAAAATGCCATTTATGTACGCCATAAAAATTGTTATCATAAATGAAACAAAATATCTCCCAAACAAAATGGTTTTTGGGCGGAAATTGGGATAATTTAATATTATTTTAGCGTGATAAAGGAGCAAAATGTAAATTTATATCAATCAATAAATTATTTCCGAAAAATGCACTTCTCGCTCAGTCAATACTCAATTTCATGTCATTCAGCATCGTGTTCTACCGCGTTAACAACATGTTGCGTAATATTATCTTTTCCATTTCAACAAACTGTTTATGGTTTTGTCTTTTCTTCATCGGATTAACTTACCTCCTCGTCGATTCATTGCTCTGTCAATTTGTTCTTCAACTCATATGAGTTATACATTTTTTTTGCCGAAAGGTAAATCAACATGTACTTCAAAAAGATCGAAACAAGCCGTAATTGAATAGATATGTATTCAAATATGGCTAAACGTAGATTAACGAATATTTTCATAGAGAATGCAACCTCAATTCCTCGAGAAATAAAGTTTCTCCAGTTGCTGTTTTCTGCCCGACGCGTGATGAGGGAGAATCAACTCTCTCGCTCACGTCTTCATTACATTACCATCTCTATTACGAAGAAAGCCGAATTTTCACTAAAACACCAGCGGCAGGTTCTTTCTGAAATTTCCAGAACACGGGCGCCGAGAGATTCGCTTCCCTTAAAGAGTCTTGTCATCAACTTCAGCCCATTGGCGAAAGTCTGTCCCTGAGCAGCTGCTGGGAGAAAAGGAAAGAGAAGCCTCTGGGAGCAGCTCGGCGCGACGCGGCGCGGCCCCCGCCCACGCCCCCACACGCACTGTCGCCCCCGCCCCTCCCCGCACCGCCCACACCTCTCCCCCGTGATGCCCCTATCCCCACACGCCCCTTCATTCCACCTCGCCCCGTCTCGCTCCGTCTCACCCCGCCTCGTCCCACTTCGTCCCTCCTAGTCCCACTTCGTCCCACTTGGCCCCACCTCCTCCCGTATCACCCCACTTCGCCCGATTCCACCTCACCTCGCCACTTCCCACACCACCTCGCCCCATCCCGCTTCACCCCGCCTCGCCCCTCCTCCCGACTTGCCCCTCCACGCCCTTCCCCCTCGTCCCACCCCGACCCGCCTCGTCCCGCCTCATCACGCCTCTACCCACCTCGCCCCGCCCTAGCCATGCCACACATTGCCCCCTCTCTCCCCCCCTCGCCAACCCCACTCCCGGTCGTTCCGTTTCTCCCCTCCGCACCGCGCACCGAACCCTTTCTCCCGTCCTCACTCCACCTCGCACACCCGCCCCATTTCTCCCCTTCTCACCCCGCTCCACCGCATTTTGTGCCGCCTCTTCGCCGTGCTTCACGTGTCCCCGCCAGGCGCTCCTCAGCCCCACTCCCACATCTGCCCCATGCCCGCTCCACCACGACACTGCCTCGCTGCGACGCTGCCTCTTCCTTCTTCCACGTCCGCCACGCCCCTACCTGCCCCACCCCTACCCGCCCCGCCCCACCCCTACCCGCCCTGCCCCACCCCTACCCGCCCCGCCCCACCCCGGCCCGTCCCGCAGGCCCATCTGCTTGCCGACGACCGCGCCGGCCCCGTACACGCCTCTCTCCCCTCCCCGAGGCCCGGGGCAGACGGTCCGCCGCCCCCAGAGTCCACCCCCTCCGCCAGAGCGCGCGGGCGAGTAAGGCAGTCGGCGGCAGCGCGAATCTCACAAGCAGCATTCATCTCCAACACTCTGTTGATTATTTTGTGATTCCGGGCGCGTCAACTCCTGAGGCAAATGTCCCGGAAGTGTAGTGCATGTTTTTATCTCGGTAGGTAACGGTAATCTTCATCTCTGGATGGTGAGTACGGTCTGTATGAAGTTAATTTCATTTAAATTAATTATTTACAAAGAGAAGATTGTTTACATGGGTCCAACTAGCGTATTTTATTTAACATATGACGCTTATTGTGGGGGGCGACATTTTCTTTTCCAGAAGCTCAATGTGGACACCGTCAGATCTCTCGAAGAAGGCATGCGCGTTAAGTAATGACTCTCAGTGCTGGATTTACTCATTTCGGGCCCGAAACATTATACATATTGATAGCGCCTATTATTGAGGATATAAAAATGAGAGGAGCCAGACACCACGCAATTGTTTGTTTTGCTTCCGACACCGAAATTGATAATGATTACAATTTAATGACGAGTGTTGGGGTTATTTTGAGCAATAAAATGACGAAAAAAACGGTGGCTATTCGATCAAAAGGAAAAAGAACTGGAGAACCTTTCCAAGATATTTTGAAAATTCTTCTAAGAGTAGAATAAGAGTCGCTTAAATAACCAATTTTTGTTATCGATAATTTGTGATAAAAATTATTATCAATACAAAGTAAGTTTTCCGCAGTACGTAATACAAAGGATATTTCAAAACCCCAGAAAACGAATTCCCGCTCATTTCAATACTTGTTCTGTATTGCGCACACGAGACAATAAAAATATCAGTAATCAAAATACCGCACACACCAGTGAAATTTTACAAGTCAGAAAAAAACATTCCGCAAATAGTTTATCATCGGTGGAAGTTGTTATTACATCCATGTGAGTTTGGGTACAAAGTGCAAAATTACTCTCGTCAAAAGTAAGCATCCCAATAGAATCCGAGCTTGTGTCAAGAGCGTGTTTCGAAATTGGTAATATATTACCCTCCGCGCGTGCCAAATTAAAAAAGACTTGTTTGTTTTTCAGGGACCATTACCAACGTCATAATCAATATTACGACTTACTCGGCCACCCTACTATTGCGGACAAATTTCGAAATATGACAGTTTTCGAGTTCGAAATTTGACAAAGAAATAACCTTAGTGATACAAATCATCGTTAACGTTATATAATTGCCTATAGGTATTCTTCTTTCAGCGTAACAATGAAAAAAACAAATAGTGGAATTGTGATCAATTCCCAAAAATCCCTATATCCATGGAATCTTCGGAATATATTTTATACATTTATATAATATTAATCTTATTATAAAATTTAGTTAACACTACTTGATTTCAAGTCAAAACAACCAGATATATTCTTTACGCGGCGAAATACAAAAATTATGTTCTTTAACATTGATCCAATCGTATCTTAAGTAGCATTACATTGACTTTAATGAAGTGCACCTAATGGGACCGAGTAGAGTATAGAGAGGAAAGTGAGTAAAGAATTGTGCTGGAATTATTCATTTGCATTTCAAAGATTCTTTTGCATTTAAGTGACTCATTTGCATTCGAACAATAAAAAATTGGAAGATTCGTGTTTTCGAATTTCAGTTCTACAATTCTGTATTTCTAGATTGGGTGATTCGCAAATCCCATTTTTTATAACATGTAATTTGACTTCATACTCTCTTTAGAGTGTATTTACCACACATCTGAAAATCTCTTTTAGGAAAGCCTGAAGCTCGGCCCACAAAAGGACGCCGCTCACTGTCCTGTGAGTGCGGCCAAGCGAGAGGGAGCATCCCGTGACCCCGGCTCTTCCGCTTTGTATTCCAGTCCCCGTCGCCTCACCAAACCAGCCGCCCTCGACCGCCCGCGCCGCCCCTGCCGCCGGTTTCATCCCGCCCCCCGCCCCATTCCTGTCTCCAGCACCACAGCCACCACCGCCGCCGCCACCACAACCACCACCGCCGCCCCAGACCCAGTCCCCTCCCCGCCGCCGCTCCGCCACTTCCCCGCCCCCTCCCCGCCGCCGCCCCACTCCCACCACGCCAACACCCCACCCCCAACCCACCCACACCCCGCCCCCACCCCGCACCCGCCCCGCTCACACCCCGCTCCCCCCGTACCCGCCCTGCACCCGCCCTGCCGCCACCCAGCCCCGCACCCGCCCCGCACCCGCCCCGCACCCGCCCCGCACCCGCCCCGCACCCGCCCCGCACCCGCCCCGCACCCGCCCCGCACCCGCCCCGCACCCGCCCCGCACCCGCCCCGCACCCGCCCCGCACCCGCCCCGCACCCGCCCCGCACCCGCCCCGCACCCGCCCCGCACCCGCCCCGCACCCGCCCCGCACCCGCCCCGCACCCGCCCCGCACCCGCCCCGCACCCGCCTCCACCTCGACCCCCGCCCCTCCACCGCCACACCCCCACCCCGCCCTTGCTCCCACCCCTGAATCCCCGTCACGACTGCCGTCTCCGCAGTCACCTCGTCCATCACCATCACCATCATTTCCGTCTCCTTCACCTTCACCATCACCACCGCCGCCGCCCACCGCGTTCCTCAGCCAGCATGCGAATGGCTTTTCATGAGGCACTTTCCCTAATAATGAAATGGCGGCACGTCCCGCAAAAATTGTGACAACCAAAGAAGTCGAGGGCTTAAGTAAAAATGCAGGGAAACGTACAAACGCACAAAAGCGATGGAGATAGAAGCGAAGGGCGACTTGTTTCGAAAGACTTATGTCTCCTCTTCGCTGCTTTTTGGCCTTCGAGGGCGCTGGGAAGGGGCGGGCGCGGCTGCGGGTCAGCGATGCGGACGGGTGGTTACGAGGCAGGGGAGGAGCGAGGAAACGGGAAAGGAAGAGGCGGATTAATGAGATGCTGAGTGCCTACGTGAGGATGTGTTCAGAAGCTAACCTTCAAACATAGTGTTTACAGACCAAAGTTTATCCCCCTCTCTCTCTCCCCTCTCTCTCCCTCTCTCCCCTTTCTCTCCCTCTCTCCTCTCCCCCTTCTCTCAGCCCCTTCCCTCTCCCCCTTCTCTCTGCCCCTTCTCTCTTCCCTTCTCTCTCCCTCTTCTCTCTCCCCCTTCTCTCTCACCCTTCTCTCTCCCTCTTCTCTCTCCTCCTTCTCTCTCCTCCTCTCTCCACCTTCTCTCTCTCCCTTCTCTCTCCCCATAACGTTTTATTCACACCCCTACGAAGAAAGATCACATATAATTTGTTTTGGCACTCTGATTTGTAGGCCCATGGTTTTAAAGAATGTTGAAAGGTATTGACACATCGTAATAAGTCCATCCTCTTCCAAGAAACTCTACATTCTATGCGCAGAAAAGCGAGAGTATAATCTGCACCTACTAAATAATAGAAATACTGTTTGTTACCATGAAAATCCTTCAAAGTACGTGTAGCTTATGAGAAAATAAATAAAATTGATCCTTTTCAAGAAAATGTCCTCCGAGAGGCATCTCTTAAAGTTTCTGAAAAGCGTTTGACATATTCCCGGGATGTTGTTTTGAAATACCCTCTGCTTACAACAAGCTAGATATTTTGGTCATTTATTTTCGACGCCTTCAGTCCCGGTGATGTTACACTATCAAAAGTGGTTGGTATTATTAAAGAAACAATTGACAATGTCTTTTCCGTTTCTAATGCTGCAATATTGCGTTGTGTTTAGTGAAAGCATTCTGGATTTCAGTTGCTTTGTTTAACTTTAATTATTCATGTGAAAATGTTTCGTTGAGACATAGCGTAACGCTCTCTCTTGAAAATGCGTTACACCGTTTCAAGTTTCTTGCATTTTTCATTTTGCTTTCTCCGGGTCCACAATTCTAATCCAATTCCAGACCACCCATGGCGTTTTTTTGTAAAATCGAATATTAAAATTGTGATTTCTATTTATTGGAAAAAACAAATTATTTGCATTTCACGCGCATTTGAATTCTTTTATTACAGTTCACTGTTTCCTTTTATTTGTTGTGTCTTTTTCTCACACGTTTTTGTGTTTCAGAACAAGCAACTCAATCACGATGAATTGCGTGTTGTGGTTTTCAAAAGTTCTGTAAACGGTATTTAATTTCAGTTGTAATTATTGGATTGCAATCACATTTTGCGATTCTGACGAACACCTTTATTGAAAATACATTCACTCGTAATGTTCGAACTAGCAGATTGCCATTCATAGACGTTATTCTGGAGTTTTGAAAAGATAAATCTGAATAGAAATAAAATACCAAAATATGAGTAAAGTATATAAAGTGTGAAAGTGACTAATTAATAATTACTAGTGGAACCAGGCAGACTTTGTTCTGCCCTTCATCTCCCCCATTTCTCTTTCCCCTTCCATCTCCCTTCCTCTGTCTCTCCCTCCCTTCCCCTTCCCCCCTCTCTTTCTCTTGTCCCCGTCTCACTCTGACTCTGTGTGTCTCTGTCTCAGCCTCTCTATCCCTCTCATTCACATTTAGTTGCAGATTCTGCACTTCTCTGAACAGTTGAGGTAATATCGAGAAGCGCCGGACCAGCAAAATTGTAATAGAATGTTCCTAAAGGTACCATCCTGTAGAGTACGGTGTGACAAACGTTTCTTTGAGACCGAAGGCCGATTTCTTTATATTTGATATTTCTTCATCGATCTACCAGATCGATCTTCAAGGCTCTGCGAATTTGAAGCGGATGTTTTTTTGGGTGGTGGGCATTTAAAATGAAGTGTTAACAATTTCTTCTTTTTTTTTTCAAAAATGGCTTCAAATATCTTCATTATCTGATAGAGCAAAAGACACTTTCAAAATCACATTTTCGTTGAACGCTGTGAATTTTCGAAAATTGCAAAGTTAAATTTTTTTGGCGTGTTCTACATCTGAAGTATTTGAGATAGTGATATTTCCGTAAAAAAACATGTTAGTCAAAGACATCTTGAGAAAGGTTATGTATAATTTTTCAAAAATATCAATCGTTTTCGGGTAGATTTTACATGAAGTGAAAGCAATTTTGAAAAACTATTTTCTGAAAATTGGTGACAATTTTATTATTTTTTTTTCTTGAACGGAGTAATGTAATCAAGGCAGTTTGTATGAAATTAAAGTTGCTTGTCTGTGTAACTGTAAGAGTTGTGACTTGTTCATGTTTATTTCTTTAGTAGTAGCAAGAAATGAATAATATTTCTGGCTGTACGCTTGTTAATCCGCACATCGGCCGAACGGGACGATACAAAACTGACCGGGCCAACGACGCACAGGGCAATTCAAATTATTAAAGAGGAAAACAGGGGCTGTGCGGAGCGGCAAGAACAGACAAAGGCGTGCAATCGTAGGCGAAGGGAGACAAGCACGGAACAGCGCAGGCAAGGTTTGGACAAAGGTGGAGCTAGGAGGAGCGATGGCGGCCGGAGTGGCCAAACAAGACTGGGAGAAGGAAGCGCAAGTGGGGCAAAGCGGATGAAACACAACCAAATGGTGAGCGGTGGAGAGAATGGGAGAGAGCGGGTTAGGTGGTTCAGGGCGCGATCGTCTTTTGCAGAAACGCGGCAGCATGTGGCAAAGTTAAACGCGACGCCCCGCCGCGGCGAGGCCGTGGCGTTGCGGCACGTGGCATGTTGTGAAGTGGTGTAGCGGGGCGTGGCGTTGCGTGGCGTTGCGAGGCGTTGCGGGACGTGGCGGGGCGTTGCTAAGAGTTGCGGGACATGGCGTGAAGGGACGGGACATGGCAGGGAAGGGCAATGGGGTGCGGGCGGGGCGCAGCGGGGCATGGTGTGGCGTGGCGGGCATGTGTTGGGGAGTGGCGATTAGGGCTGAGGACAGGCGGGAAACGAGCGGGGCGTGTTCGAGCGTGGCGGGGACACGGGGCAGGCCGGGTCGGGCGGTACGAGGAGAGGGGAGGGAGGAGAGAGAGGAGCGGGGTGGAGGAAAGGTAAAGCGGGACGGGGAGGGTGAGGGGGCTAGTGGGACATAGAGGGGCGGAACGGGGAGGGGCCGGCAGAGGCGAGGAGTGGGGTGGCGGGGCAGGCGGGGTGGGATGAGCGTGGCGGGGAGGCGGCTGGGCGCAGAGGGGCGTGGCGGGCAGTGGCGGGGCGAGGAGAGGAAGGGGCGTGGCGTGGCAGAGCGGGGCAAGGCGGGCGGAGAGAGGCGAGGCGGAACGGGGATGGTGAGAGTGATGGGTGGGGACGGGGAGGGGAAGCAGCGGGGTGGGCCGGACCGAGGCGGGAGGATGAGAGGGAGGGGCATGGCTTGGCAGATCGGAGCGGGGCTGGCGGAGAGAGACGAGGCGGGACGGGGAGGGGGAGGGCGGGGCGGGGAAGCGGCGGGGTGGGGCGTGCCAACACGGGCCGAGGTGGGAGGAGGAGAGGGAGGGGCGTGGCGTGGCAGATCGGGGCGGGGCGGGCGGAGAGAGACGAGACGAGGCGGGGCGGGGGAGGGGAAGCAGCGGGGTAGGGCGGGCCGAGGCGCGCCGAGGTGGGAGGAGGAGAGGGAGAGGCGTGGTGTGGCAGAGCGGGGCGGGGAGGGTGAGGAGGAGGGGCGGGGCGGGGCAGAGTCGCTGCCAGCGCCGCCGCGTGGGTGCAACGAGACGCGCTAAGTGGAGCAAACAGCGTCGGGGCGCCGCCTTCTGCTTTTGTGGGGCCTAAATGATTGATAATGCAGCCACACGTATTTATCGAGGCTCTTCCGCGGCCGCCGAGCAAACAGCTTCTACTGCGAGGCGGAGATCTCTCCTCGAGGCCGCGGGGCGGAGCGGAGAGAGCGCAGTTGCGTAGGAGGGGAGCGTGGGAGGAGCTGAGTAGCGCGAGCGGGGAAGGACGGGGCCGGGCGGGGCGGAGCGGTACACAGCAGAACTTCATAGGGAGCGGAATGAGAGAGCTATGAGTGTCGGTGAGCTGCGAGTGGTTGGTGTGGTAGCACAGGGCGGCATGGGTGACTCGGGGTTGATCGGGGCGGGGAGTGCCTCGGGGGCACAGCGTAGAGTGTGTGGATCGCGTAGACACGGGTTGGGGGGGGGTCGATTGATTGATTAGCGATTCCAGGCGCACCAACTGCTAAGGTCTTTAGTCCCGTATGTGTAGTTCATATTTTCCTCGGGAGGTGGCGGTCATATTCCCCCGCTGTATTGTAAGATCCGGCGCCGACCTGCCGCCGCCAGCGGGGTTTTCCCAACAAAGCATCTTCTATCAGCTGCCACCGCTCCAGCCGGGAAAAGCTCTAAGCTCCCGACTTGTGTTCCTACATGTCTGGTCGTGTAGTTCATGTAAGTGTGTGTGTGTGTGTGTGTGTGTGTAAGTAATGGGTGAGGAGAGCTGAAGGACGAGAAAGGAAAGATCGCGCGTGGTCCGTGGCCCATTTGTTGGGGTACTGCTCCGGCATTCGCCTGGTGTTGATCGGAGAATCCAGGGAACTACCGATCGGAGCAGCCGACCGTGATAATTCTTCTCCAGATAGCGACTGAATTCGAGATAGCTGACAAGTTAGTGTCCAAAAGCATGTCTCTGTTGGGTCTCCAACCTACGACCTCCCGGTCAGAGGCACTGCAGTGACATCACCTCCCCCTGTGCGGGGGTCGATCTTTGCGAGGAGGGCGTGGAGGATCGGGAAGACACGGATTGGTGTGTGGGGCGCAAGGCGATGTGGGTGCCGCGTGGTCGATAAGGTCGAGGCGGGGAGACGTGAGGCGGTGCGGGACGGTACAGAGTCGGGCATACGACCGGCATCCATTTTTATCTGTCACGCCAACCATGCACTTCATTTAGAGCCGCACGTCTTTAGGAACGAAGTAGCGACCGCAGACCGCTTGAGCTCCTTCGTTCTGTATCAGCTATTTCTTAACAGACGAAGTCGGAATGGATTTAAATAGGGAAGATGCAGTATGTTTTATGGAAAAGTTAGAATACATATATTGTCCTCTTGAGTGCATACATGACAAATGACCTGTTATGCGGGAAAATATTGCACGCACGTGGCATCATCACCCAACTGTTAATGAAATTGTACTCCCTTAAATAAAATGTCCTGTGCAATCGATTAATAATGTGTGCTACACCAAAAATTGCATTTAGTGTTCCAGAAGATTGGAATATAATCAGACTAATAGTAGATTAAATCTTCTCTAATAATTATACTATTCATGTTCGTTTTGGAGATTTTCTTCAAGAAAGAATGATGCTGAGGTTATAAGCATTTTGTTGACATTCCGGTCGAAAAATCTTTTCAATTTCTTTGATGGAACACGATCCTTGACGACTTTTGTTTTTCCAACTTTTCTTCTAAACATTCCGTTTGAAATGAATGGAAAATAATTTCAGTGAGAGAGTTAATCTGTCGTGTTTTCAATTTCGCAATCATGTATTAATCTTGCCATCGTGTTTTAAAAAGTGTGTTTCGATTTTAAAAACGTAAAACATTAACTTAAAATTATTCAACTTAGTCTACTTCTGGAGCAAGTATTTTTTTTGCCAAACTTTCGATAAATTAATCAAGAACATGAATAATTGTTGAATTGTACATTTATCTTGCTTGGATTTATTTCAAAGACTTTTTTTCTGAATATTGGTTTTCTTTTGCATGTATGTAGCGCAGTATGAGGTTTATATTTTTTAAAGGTATACGTTCTCATTTATTTGGTTTTGAACATTACAACTTTGTAATCCATGTTTTACATCTTTGTTATTATGACGTACTGTATTATTCGGGACATGTCTGAAGTTCATTTCATGTAAGTTCATTTCATGCTGGGATCCAACTTCGAGTTGAGGTTACGATGCCGTAACTATAATAGTAGTTCAACAGAGCTTTGTAGGGGGTTACGAGATAGTTTTATACTCGTTATGCACTGTGTACCGGAACTAACCTCTGCTGTCACGCTTTCTTGGTTTCTTTCAAACCAAGAAAAAGTACTACACTTCCTCAGAGTTCGACTTATTATTTTCATATTCTACATTTCAGTATTCTGTACTTGAAAAATGTTTTGTTGTGATAGACGATGGAGCAGAGACTTTATTTTCATGTGAGGAGCAGTTCGTAAATATATTACATTTTAACATCAATAGATATTTTTCGATTACATTATGCATAAAACATGGTACTACAGTTATAGTAAAGGTTCAATATTTTAACTCGTCGTAATACTCCAATGATCTACAATTATTTATGTGCTAACGTGTTAACATCTTAGTTTCTCTATGAGTTGTTAGTTAATGAAGATAACTTTACCAAGACTATGGGAAAAATACTTTGCTATGGGAATTAGATGTGTTAATAGAAAGTATGTAAATACATCAATCTAAAGTAAGAGATATAACTAATTTGTATAGATTTATATGCAACAGATCTGTTTTCAGAACTCATGTCAATGCGTATGCCGTTGAGAAGTAGTGTTTATATTCGTGTCTAGTGATCCACCGAAACAACGTAAAGTATAAAGCGATCAGACCTAAGTAGCAAGTTCAATATGAGACACTACTCGGGGTAGTTCAGACCAGGATGAACATCCTGAACCTGAACATCAAACATTTGTCTTGTGTCATTGTAGTTCTCGAGTTTGTACGTAACTAATACTGTGATCCACTTACGCACAAAAATTGATTGTTTAAGATATTGGAATCGTCACCCGTTTCTCACAGATTTCGCGTCTTTATTAGCCCTGCGAAAAGTGTTTTGTATCTTTATACAAACCTCCATTAAGTGTAAATCACATCCGTACTTATTTGAATTGAAGTGTACCAAACATATGTTTGAAAAATGCTGAGAAGAAGCCTCAAAACGAAATGGTTTAAAAGCGTGGAATTCCTCTTTCTAAATTCATTAAGAGCTTCTCGCAGCTGACACAGAATGTACGTCCGACCCGCACGCACTGGAGCAGCATTACGAGTTCACCCCAAGCCCGCCCCTTTCACACACACACACATGAGCCTCCGGGCTGACCGGCACGGTCGGCGGTCACAGCGGCCTCGTCCGCCGCCATCACTGGCACTCGGAGCGACATCGACTCGTTCCGTCTGCACCCACCGCCTTCTTCCTCGCTCTCCCTCTCCCCGCCTCGCCCCGTCTCACTCTTTCTCTCTCGTTCTCTATTTTCTCTCTCTCTTGTTCTCTCTCTCGTTCTCCTCTCTCGTTCTCCTCTCTCGTTCTCTCTCTCGTTCTCTCTCTCGTTCTCTCTCTCGTTCTCTCTCTCGTTCTCTCTCTCGTTCTCTCTCTCGTTCTCTCTCTCGTTCTCTCTCTCGTTCTCTCTCTCGTTCTCTCTCTCTCGTTCTCTCTCTCTCGTTCTCTCTCTCTCGTTCTCTCTCTCTCGTTCTCTCTCTCTCGTTCTCTCTCTCTCGTTCTCTCTCTCTCGTTCTCTCTCTCTCGTTCTCTCTCTCTCGTTCTCTCTCTCTCGTTCTCTCTCTCTCGTTCTCTCTCTCGTTCTCTCTCTCGTTCTCTCTCTCGTTCTCTCTCTCGTTCTCTCTCTCTCGTTCTTTCTCCCTCTCGTTCTCTCTCTCTCGTTCTCTCTCTCGTTCTCTCTCTCTCTCGTTCTCTCTCTCTCTCGTTCTCTCTCTCTCTCGTTCTCTCTCTCTCTCGTTCTCTCTCTCTCTCGTTCTCTCTCTCTCGTTCTCTCTCTCTCTCGTTCTCTCTCTCTCGTTCTCTCTCTCTCTCGTTCTCTCTCTCTCGTTCTCTCTCTCTCTCGTTCTCTCTCTCTCGTTCTCTCTCTCTCTCTCGTTCTCTCTGTCTCGTTCTCTCTCTCTCTCTCGTTCTCTCTGTCTCGTTCTCTCTGTCTCTGTGTCATTGCCTTGGGCGCGGCTCGGCAGGCCCCCTGACGGCGCTGGGCTGAGCGCGAGGCCTTGACCCGCTGGAACGGGATCTAGCGGCGCCAAGGGCGGGCGGACGGACGAGGCGGAAGCGGGGCAGGGCGACGCTGACGTCGGCGGCGGCGAGGGCCGTGAGTGCAGCGCGGGGGCGAGTGAGCGCGCGTTTGGGGGCGAGAACTAGGGGGACAACAAGAGCGAACAACTTACATCTCGCTGTGACAACGAGAAAGCACGAACTTTGGTGTAACCGGATATTAATGATGAAGAATTTGAAGACGCCGGGGACTAATGGGACACGAAAGATGTGATGACGTCGGTGACTATGATGTTGCAGGGGACTGGAATAACGCCTCGGTCTGTGGGGACGCCTTGGGCTGTGGGGGCGTCGGGGGTTTTGAGGACGCTGAGGGTTGTGAGGACGCTGAAGGTTGTGAGGACGCCAGGTGTGTGGTGTGATCTGTGGGGGGCGCCGGAGTCTGTGAGGTCGTTGGGTTGGGGTTTGTGAGGTCGTCAGAGTTGTGAGGACTCTGGGGTTTGTGTGAATGGCTGGGGGTCTATTGGGGCCCTGGGAACTGTGGAAACGCAGGGGGTTGTGAGGACGCCTATGTGTACCAGAGACTAAAAACGCCGGAAACTATGGGAATCCTGCGGTATCTTACTTCATTTCCATTTTCGTTTATATTGTATATTCCCCTTTCTCGGTCCTGCTTCATTTCCCAGAATGCGTCCCCGCATTGCATCCTTTCAGAAGCAGCAAATGACATGATTGAAGTGAAGAGCGAATTCAATGCAGGCACCCGCGATGCTCTCTGTTTAATTGCTGCAAATGCTATTCTCGCAACCTCACTCGTTGCTCTTTGAAGACAAAGGCGAGTGTAACAGGAACCAGGCGAACAACAGCAGACCAAGAGGCGGGCTCCTAGCGAGAGCTGGTGGAAAGTCCAGAGTAGAAACAACCTGTTCAGAAGTGTTCTCGAGTTACAAGATATATTACTGCGTTCCAGGAAAATTCTATAACCGCCATTTGGGAGAAATACGTAGCGTATGAGAGGAAATTAAGCTAAATAGAAGATACCATTGAAATTAACGCCTTAGAAATACCTGGAAGTGGAAGGACTGCGCGCATCGACTATGCCCCTAGAGTTGGCGAGGATTCTTCTGGATAAAAAGAAAAGTATTATGAGAAGTGAATATAAAATGTCACAGGTTTAGCACCCTTCACTATTTTTCATCGTCACAGAATAGTGTGAAAGAGATGGAACTATAACTAAAGAGCATGGAGATTTATGGAAACGTTTTAATGCTAGCTTGGCAATCATAATTGCCTGGATTTTACCAACCGTATATATTTAAAACGGCAGACATTTGGATAATTATAGCGCACTTGCAATGAGCTCCGTCTAAACCCGGTTTGGGGTCCCACTCTGAGAGCACCAGTGCCAACGAATACCCGAAGGACTATGACACTCAGGACTGCTCGGGCGTCGAGAACAAGTTCGAACGCCGTCGAGGCGGAGAGAAGCCGCTGGATGAGAACGTGGCGAGGGTTGTGAGTGGCTCGGAGAGACTTATAATCTCCAGGACACTGAGCCGGCCGCGGCCAAGGAGCTCGCAAGCGACGGCGGCTTTCGAGGAAGGCGGAGGCGCAGGCGGACGCAACTTGGGGACTTGGGACCGCAGCGCGGAGGGCGCTCGTCCCAGAGGCTGGGGCGATGGGATTCACTCTAGTGGACTATCAGAAGTGGTCAGAAGGACACTCTAGTGGTCAGAAGGGGAACATGGCAGAGGAGGGTGCAGCACCGCGGATAGATTCGTTTTTTATTGATTAGTCATTCCTGGTACGTCAACTGCTAAGGTCATTAGTAAGTGTCCACATAGTGTAAGTGTTCACATACTGTAAGTATCCTCTTCACTTGTTTCCAAGTGATTTGGTTGTAAAAACAAATTCAATTTATAATTGGAGGCCCTTACTCGGTTTGGTGCGGAGAGACTTTCCGGGCCTACATTACTGCATATACACCCTAAAGAAAATCGAAACTCCCAAAGAAAGTGTTTCATGTTCGATACTGACCCTCCAAGACTGATGAAATCAGGAACGTTATCAGTTCTTGAAATCTACAATCATTCACTATTCATAGTGAAAAACATTTTTCTGAAAATGTGATAGAAATGTATTCTATTTGCCAAGATATCTACATGTATATTTTTAGTGGATCTTAGCAGAAAATCCTGCTATTGACCTTGTCTAAAAAATGAAATGCATCACAAATAATCATAATCATTGACATTTTCGATAAAATTACATAATCATAATATCATTGCATTTAAAAACATTCAACCTTCTTACTTAAAAAAGTTCCTCGCTGACAATAACGCACGGTTGGCCGAGCTGCGAAACGTGCTTTGAGGAAATCGATGCAACCCGCACAACGAATCGATCAAGATCAAGCAAATGTTTTGCGCGGGCAACTTTTCTTGATCGATGGCCTTCCTTCTCCTTCTCTGTTGAACGTAAAACCTCGCAACGAGTATCGACGACAACATTCCGATCACATCTTCATTGACACGAAACAATTTTCTGTCGTAAACGAAAATTCCTGTGTGGTTTTCCCTCAAAAAATATATTTTTTACATATTTTCACTAAATTTCCAGACTTTCAAATAAAAGGTTTATTTATAGTATTTTAAGTTTGTCTTCTTATTTAATATTTACATTAACACGGTCGACAAGAAGGAATTCTTTATAACAAAAAAGAGGCGTCACTTAAGGCGAACTAAGTCAGTAGTCAGTATGCTCCTCAGGCGAAGAAATTATCCAATCATGCATTACATTAAAATGTAGGCTTCACTTTGATTTTCCAGAGTTTTATTTCCATGACATTGAATCAAAAACTCTAGAAGGCCGTTTTTTCTAATACCCCCATTGCCACATTTCTCCAAATCATGGGTCAAGAAAAGTTGCTCGGATATTAGTCGGTCTTGGAAATATAACGAACGCATGGCTGCATATAAGTTTTTATTCTATTAATTTTAAAGCATTATTAAAATTTAGTATTCATTCCAAAAATTATTGATAGTAGCAAGTTATAACACGTCTTGGGCTCACTACTTTTCATTTAAAACAAACATCACGAAATTTGTTCCAGTAGAAACCTGAAGTTTCTTTCTAAACGAAAACCCTTAGTGGTATAATTTATTTGATAGATAATACTACATCGGTTTCGTTAAAGTACGATAAGCGTACTGATCATTATAAGAAAAAATGTAAATCCTCAAGCAAAGCATACCATTTTAGAACGTGTAAAGATCAAAGGGAGCAGCCATTTTGAGAGGGAGACAGCTGCTGCATAACGTGTCAGAAGCAAATGACATCGCAGACAGCAAATGGCATTGCGCTGGTGACTTCATTTTCCAAAGGCTTTGAGAGGACCAAGTCAAACGTCAGCCGTCAACGCCTAACGGTTTTATATTCGCCCCCGTAATCCGCAGCTGTCTAAATATTTCCAGCGAATCCTCGAAAGAAAGAGAAAGAAAACACTCTTTTTAGCGAGCGGAGTTCATCTTTTTTCCTGTATTACCGACTGGAATTTCAGCAAACTGAGTTTGCTCCGATGAGACCGCATTATTTCTGCGCTGCCGAGGCGGGAGAAGTCTTAAAGGCGACGAAGCCCGGCTTTCAACCGCCTCGCTCGGAAGGATGCGTCGGTCGGGCGACAAGTGGGGGAGAGGCTGACGGGACGAGACTTGCTTTAATCCTCTTTTTGTGAGAGTTCCACCCCCTCCCCCGGCCAAAATCCTGCTGTCCAAACTGCCTCCTGATGCTTTCTTACTGATATGTATGCGTCATTTATGTGTTTTTTCGCGATGAATATGTTTGTTGTTTTTTTTTCGTTTTCTAATATTAAAAAATTTTCGAATATTTCAAAAAAGATTTTTTTAATATTAGAAAAGAAGTTTTGGCTCATCACTTTGCCATTAAATGCAATTTTTTTAGTACTTCTCCAACTTAATATCAATAATAGTCACAGTATTTTTCCTATTCAGATGTCAAAATGTCCAGATACTAGGCTGCGGCTGTCTGGACCAAGTGGGAGCGGACTGGAGGAACGGGCCGAGACGGGTTTATTAGCTTTTAGTGCTTGTTTCCCCGCCGCAGTTCGCCAATCACATCTGCCTCTTGGCTTTTCTATTGATACCTATGCGTCATTTATTTTCTAATTTACTATTAATGTAATTTGTTCTTTTTCTTTTCTTTGCCTTATCGTTATTACGTCTGATTTTGCTGATCTTGTTATTCGCTGATTTAAACAGTCTGAAAGTAGTTTAGAAACGAATTGATCTGCTTCAAACGTAATCCAATTATGTTCATTTCTGCTTTCCTTACTATCTTCTTTCGGCTCATCACATTGTTTTTATATGCATATCTGCCATAACTTTAACAAACATTATATGTGATTCTCCACTATTTTAAGGCATCGATCTAGAGATATTTCGAAACAAAAAAAATGACTTTTTTATTCGTGAACCATTACTATTTATCATTTCATTTTTATTATCACATATTATAAATTTAGTAAAAATAATATCATCAATATTTATCATATTTTGTAATCGCCACCAAAATACAATGAATTTGTGAAGGTAAAATCCGTTTTTGAGGTTCTTTCGAGCTGTAAAATCGCACATACGTCAGAATTAAAATACATTATTGCTCTTTTAAAGATGGTTAATTTTGGTGCAGGGGACGATGAGACACGTGCAGTTTTGTACCCGAAAATCGTGACGACTGTATGAATGGAGAGATGGATGGTTGTAAATATGTGACACGCACAACTGTGAGATTAAAAGCTTTGTACAGAAACGGGGTAAACATGTCAGGAATAAAATCTAGTTTCAGCGTTCGGGAGATCATTAAGATATTTTAATTTTGGGGGTACTTTACATGAAGACCTGGTGATATTTTCAATATTTTCTGGAATCTGGCTTCAGTTCTGACTTTAAATTATTTAGTCGAGTAGAAGAGAGTTCATTTATAAACATGGTATAGTTATGATTTTCATTAAGATCTCAAATAAACAATAGCACACATTTGTTTTTGAACCTAACCAACACGTCTAAAATTAAAGCCAGGAACTTTAACACTCACCACTTTAGGTATTTAAATGATACCAAGCACTTAAAAAAAAAAAGATTAATAAGAAGCAACGCTAAGAGGAGAATAAGTTTCGGTATGCCACGGTTTCCACCACTTTTCATTTCCTGAAATTAGGAAATTTTTGTTTTTCTAACAAGCAAGTAATTTTTATCTTCGAGGTAATCCGAATATGTGTGATAAAAAAATAAAAATAGGTTGCTGTTGGTCATTGTTACACTGCAAATGCATGCAGTGAATGCGTAATTTAAATGTTAATTTCAACCCAGACTTGAATATTTGAGCCAAAGACGAATAGAAACAAAAACAGTAAGAAAGTGGTTCCGATGTTATTGCGGTAATTCCACAGATGAAATGGTTCGTAGATAAAATATTAACCATGTTAATTGACCGTGTAATTTTGCCGACATACCTTGACTCACAAATATGGAAACAGATGCCATTAAGCTGGACGTTAACGTAGTATTGTTCATTTTTTTCGTTTATTCTACGGAACAATAAAAATGGTCCATTATTTCGCCTGAAAAATAAAGCAGTCGCCCTAAAAAATAGTTCACGATTGAGATCTATTCAGACTGGCTGCTTTTCCTAGAAGAAGGACAAAGACATAGACTGGCGGGAACTTTCAGTAAAGCACCCGATGCACTCGCGTGTAAAAAACACGTGACAACTTAGAAACGACCTCGGAACTGTTATGGCCGGCAATTTCGTTTTCTCAAATAGCGTCTCGCTCTATTTCGCCCAGAGAACAGCTGAGGAAAGGCCGTCCGCAGAGAGAGACAGTTGATGTGCATTACTATCCAATTTCCGTCCCTTCTCGTTGAAAGTTTCTGGTCACTGCCCTTTCTCCATTCAGTTACCTCCCTTTTCATCCTCGCTCTTCTACCACGATGTCCCAATCTCGAGCGTTCTTCTGAACTTCACTCCGGCGTCTCATCTTAACCTCCCTTCTGTTTGCTATCGTTCTCTTCACCCTGAAAGACTGTGATCCGTTTTTCGGATCATATTTTCTTTTTTCTGACCTGCTTATTCACATGTTTAGACACATTTTTTAAATTTTGAAAGGAGGGAATTTTAATTTTGTTGTTCAGTGTAAAGTAAAATATGCGAAAAAATAACTTATTTGAAATAACGATCCTTGACGAATGTGAAAAGAAATTTGGAATAATGCCTTTGAAGTGTAAATATAATAAGTATCTGTTGATTTGATGCAAAAACATTTTAGCAGTGGAAATTTCAGCTGAGATTAATAGATCTATATAACTTATTTAATCAATTTATTGCCCTCGGTTATTTCTAGCATGATCTGGTTTCGTACAAAAATGGACAAAGTAAGAAATGATTAAATGACAACAAATCAGAAGTAAGTCTCAACATTATCGATACCGTTGAAATTAAAAGAATCAAATGGTACAGTCATTTAAACAGTGGGTGAAGAACGATTGCCTTTACAACTCTGGAATTGCCAACCAGCTTCACACAAAAGACGAGAAAGATCTAGAAGAGCATGGAAGGAAGGGAGAAGGCAATGACTAGAAGAGGATTAACTGGAAAAGACGGCAGTGATAGAATCGAAAGGGAACTGGGATACGTCCAATGATGTAAAATGCTCGCAGTACTACTAACTGAGAAAATTATAATACGCATGGTCAGGTATATTTTTCCAGGTACTTTGTAGTCTGGATTCAAGGTTAAATATTCTGTTTTGTGAACCATGCAACTAAAATTACTGCCATCCAAATCTAGGGAATAAAAGAAGTTAATTCGATTGTTATTTACATTTAATTATTCGATTCACAAAATTGTATTTTTTTTATTTATTTGTTATGAATATTATGTTATTAAAAGAAGGAACCGCTTTGTCTCTTCTTAGAATACTTTTCCCTACTTTACTGTAAGAAGGACAACGGGTTGGGAAACAAACGTCTTGCAGGGCGACGACATTGGAAGAGATAGCAAAGAAGCCATTTACAAATCGTCCCCCTTACGCCAAAACCAATAATGTGCTTTTTTTGCGAGAAAGGAAATTAAAACTTTAAAGCCAAGTACAAATGCAAATTTAAAAAGTGTGTAATTTTTAAATTTATGTAAATAAAATATGTAATTTTTAATTTAACTATGTAAATTTAAAATTAAAAAATATAAAATGTATATAAGTTCACATGGACTTCAAACTTTCAATTGCCTTCTTCTCAGAAATGCACATTCGTGGTTTTGGCATGGGGACGAAATGAGATTGCTGTAAATTGAAGCACTGACAAAATTCGTACATGGGCGTAACTTGCAGCTAAATTGTTAGCGATGGCCAAGCAGTAGCTGCCAAAGCGGTCCCTTCTTATAGTAATCTATACATGAGTGAATAGTGATTTCCTAATTTTCCCACACACTAACTAGCGTTTGAAAATTCGATCGTTTCTATCCTGTCTTAAGCCTATTTCACCTGTAGTGTAAAATGTATCCTCATCCGTTAATTCTCCTTTCTACCTCATCCGTCCAAGCCTATTTGAGAGCGATTGTTGCTATCATATCTTAAGCGCATCTTCCCACTTGTATAAAATTTATCCTCAATCCGTTCATTCTCCTTACTCCACTCACCCGTCCAACGGTAAAACCCGCGCATGGCGGACCGACTGCTACCGAATGCTCAGGGAAAACCTGCAAACGCAGCGAAAGTTTAGCGTGTGACGTTCGTAAAATTACGATCACAACTTCCCCTGTAAATCTTAATTAAAGCCGAGGATATTTCGCCAGAGGCACAGAGAACGGGCCCGCAAGGGCAAGCCGGGTGGAGAAGAGTAGAGCGGGGCGGGGAAGAAAGAGGTGGAACCGAGCGGGCTGGAACAGTGTGGAGAGCGGAGCGGAGAGAAGTGGTGCTGAGCGGGGAGGATAGATGAGTTGGGGCGGGGCGGGGGCGGGGAGGGAATGAACGGGGCGGGCGGTGCAATGCTCGAAATGGGAGAAAACAACCCCGCGAGATAAGTGGGTAATTAATGTGAAGTGCGTTGCGTGCTCCGAGATTTCGCTCGCGGTGCCAGCAGGTTGCTGCAGACGATTTCACCTAAAAGGCGGCGTTTTCGGGCATGTGGTGTATTGCGTGAATTCAGGGACGAACATTGATCCCGAAGGGGGAGTAATCGCGAGTTTGGTAATGCATCAATGGGGTGCAGTGTCGCATGTTAAGGATATTCAGTCGTTTCAGTGGGTTGGATCGATCGTAGAAGTCAACTAAACCACTGCCACTTGCTGGGACGAACACTACTTTAACTTTTTTGCTATATATAAATACATTGGAGATCATGATTTTGTCCTTCACAAGCCGAAATGACAGTCTGGATGTCAATTATAATTCTGAAGTTCCCCAACGTCAAAAGTCTTCCTTCTCGATATTGAAATTTAAAACGTGAATGACACATATTTTGTAAATAGAAATTAATTGTAAGATGAGGATCATATTATAATTTTACTACCTTGATGTGTTTTTGTTTATTACCACAATGTTCAGTGACGAAGTCAAATGTAACGACTCTTTCCAACGTAACATGCAAAACCTCTCTAAAATTGTATGGTGTCGAAAAAAATGTGCTAAAATGAAAACGTTTATTTATCTAAACACATTTTACCACTTCACATGCAAAACTTTTGGGGCTTCATTTTCTATCTTTCATTGATATAGTTTATCTCACTCTTGATTCTTAATTTTGATTCCAGACTCGTAATTTAATTTCTCTTCTCAATTATGTTTTAATATATAAATACGTTGCTATTTGCAAGTTCCACAACACTATTTGACCCCGCATGACCCTTCACCTTCAAACAGTAGGTAAAATATATTTCTGCTTTGCCCACATAGTATACCAATTCAGTTACGCAATCTGCATTCGAGTATTCCATTAGTACGCGCAAAACTTGCGGATGTGAATAACAAAGTTCAGGAGATTTTATTTACCTCTGAGTACGCTGTAAAAGTTATTTAATAAATCAAAATAAATACAAATAACCCAATAAAAACGTGATACTTCTCTTGTTACACATGTTACCTCAAAAAACAGAGCAATTAACGTTGTTAGCTCTATTCAAACCTCGTCTGACCTGCACCAACTACACGTACTCCAAGTGGCTGCCGGAATTATATTGCAGCCAGCGACTCGTGCGAGTTGCCATGTTCAAGAGATGAGCAGCGTGTCTCTGCGAGTCGGGAATTACGGGCGGGGCGGGGAGCGGATGCGGAGGGGAAGGCGCCGGGCCACTGACGCCTATAAAGCTGTCTCCCGCCTCCCATGCGGGCCCGTGAAACGTGTTTCGTCTTCCGTCTGCGCGCTCCCTGCCGCTGACTGCCGCTTCAAAGTGCGAATGCGTCTCTGCTTGGCTTCGCTCCAGCTCGCCGCCTCGGGAATAATAAGTAGCTTTGCCATCCATAACTCAAAACAATGATCCGGACTTGCACGTGTATCCATTTGTTGTCTGATGTATGTTTCTCTTTTCACGTATGAACAATTGAAATCGCATCTCTATACATTCAGCTTTCACAAGTTGGTTCTATTTGTCGTAATAATGTTTGGGGATGTTAATCTCCCGTTAGGATTTGTTATCGGTTTTTGTGGGGGATGTTCAATCGAACATATTAAAATTCTATTTGTATTAAAATTCGAAATAAAGCTGAATGTTAATAATTAAAAACCTTTTTAAAAACATAAACATTTTTCTCGCATGAAAGGTTTATAAATGAAGTACCAACCATTACAATATCATTATTAAAATATGAATATAAAATATTCCCTAAAATACAGCCATAAAATATAAAAGTTAAATATTTGTGCAAATTAATTTCACAATAATCAGAGATTCTATCATCATTTAAATCTTTTTATTATTCTGACAAAATAATTCAAATTTCTTAAGCTACAAGTGTGATACGGCCGAAACAAACCCAATGCGCAATACAATAAGCAAACAAACCCAGTAAGCAATCATTACCAATTCAAATAAACTTCTATATTAGAGTCATGTAAACTACAATGGCATTAGTTTAGCTACGAGACCAGCATCTTCACAAGAATATTTGGGCGGGAAATTGTGTTTATACGTTTATATAGTCCCAATATCGTAATTTTTTACTTTGTCTCTTTTGTTGTAAACTATCTTCGACACTAGCTTCCATTCGACACCTCCTTGTACAATTACATTATTTGGATTTGCATTGTTTTGAATATCAATCAGATATCATTATTGAATTGTTAAATTAAATTGAATATCATTATTTTGGATGTAAGTCCTTGCGTTTTATGTCACTTAAGACGTATATGTTGATTGCATAGGCAGAACGACAGTACAGTCTGCAGTTCATAATATTACGGCAAGTGTTCCTCAAGAAACTGCCATTTTCACCAACCCTCTACAACATATGTATTTCATATCTCCTACAACTAAATCATTAAAATAGCATTATTCGCAGATGACACCATAATATTTATAGCGCATCAAAACTTAATATCAGAACGAAACAAACTTCAAGAAGATTTAAACACACACACAGAATGGTTTCGGCAATGGAAAAGTAAAATTAACTCATCCAAATGTAAAGCAAAAATATTTTCATTAAAAAAACCTATACTATAAATTCATAAATTCTAAATAACACATATTAAATGACTCTCCCCTACCACTTCAGCAAAATACTTGGAACTACACATTGACAAAAGACTTACTTGAAAAGATCACATAGAAATACCCACTAATTAATAAAAACTCAAAAATCAATATCGACACGTCAATATCCATTTTCAAATGTATAATAAGACCTTTACTAACCTACGCATGTCAAATTTGGGGAGGAGCGACAAACAGCAAATTAAATACACTACAAATAATTTATAGCAAGTATCTACGCTGGACAGTAAATGCACCTTGGTATATTCGCAATGAGCAAATTCAAAGATTACTCTGTATGCTCAATTAAACAATGGACAGGCAGGCTCTCTCCCCGATTCGATACAAACCTACCATCCTGCCCTGAAATCCAAAAATTTAAATTAGGTTTCACTTCATACCCGTATCCAAGAATTAAAAGTAGACATTCCAAAGACTTACTTAGACCTCCGTATAATACCAGAAAAGAAAGCAGTTAATAATAAGATCTTAGAAATAAATTCGAGTCGCTATGGGTCCCTTTCTGAACACTCCTCTGTAATTAATATTAATTGTAAGTTAAAAATATGTGAAAAATGCCGTATGTTACCAAATGTATTTTTATCTACGATTAATGTACATATCAGTCAAAACCTTGAAAGGCCTGACAGGCCGGACAAGGACTAATAAATTAAAATAAAAAATGCACAACAAATACCCGAGAATGAGTGAGCCCTAACGTAAATGCTTCTAGGAATATTTGTTTATAATACTCGAAGGTTTTGTATCTGTGCGGCGTGACATTAAAAAATGAAACCCTATATAATTAATTCACGATTAAAAAAATACTTTGAATAAATTTAGAAGAAATGTTTGATTACTTACTTCATCGAGTTTCATCTAAAAAAATCTTAATCACTATCTACTTTTGTTACTTCAGGAGCCTTTCCCTCCTTTGAACCCTATTGCACTCAACTTTCTAATTCACAGTAAAAGTTTAGTTCATTGCGTGAAATGTGAAACGTTTGGTCACTATACAACGTTACATAAAACGATTGTGTATATTTCTTTAAGAAGTCGAAAAACTGAATTAGTGATGACATGCCCTACGATTGTTTTATAACGCACATAATGTGATTGCACGCTGACGAGTGACGTCCGTGCCACATCTAGAAGAACACAGTCCTCAATGGCATCCTTCACACTACACGCGCCACTGAGTCGGTTTTTGCCTGCTGTCTGACTTTCGGCAGCCTGAGTCCATAGCTGTGTGACTCACGAAACCATTCTCGCGGTCTGTGGCGATCGGCGATATCTGTGTCTGAAGAGCATTGCCGCTTCTCGGTGGCGCCACCGAGTGGCTTCGTGACACTAATAACCGTAACAGTAGTGGACTGCCGTGCGCCTACCTCTCACTGGTACTTTACCAGGGGTAAATCAATCCTGGACAGGCGGCACCTGGACGTTAGCCTCTATCCGCAACCCACGCAGGCTTACAAGTACGCCCTGGCATTGGTATCTGAGTCCCACTGGAACGCAAATGACTTCTCGATAACCTCCTCATACAATGCCTGGGTCGGGCCGCCCTGCCAGCTCAGAGCTCCTAGCAATCCAGGCTACTTCCGGACTTAAAACAATGCGCTATTCACGTGCGCCAAAACGAGTCCCTCTTCTTTGCCCAGAACCAAGGTCCGGGTCACTCGGGGCCCCCTTCCTGTCTTCTCACTGCCACCACCTTGAAGCTATCGACGCGAGTACCGCCGGTACCTAGGCAACCTGACAGGGAGGTCCGTTGTCCCCGTCTGTCCTTCTCTATGTGGGATCCGCTACAAGACGAAGAACGTCCCTCGCCCAATCCCGCCCAAAGGTCGACGCGCCAGGGGTCCAACTGGTGCGTTGCCGGGCATTACCCAGCAACACGGTCCATTCACTGCCTCCACCTTGAAGCTAACGACGTGAGTGCCGCCGTGAAACTCAGGGTCCAGCAGGTCTTCTGCAACTTTCTACCAGCGATCGTGACAGTCTACGTCCTCACGACCGCCCCCCTTCGGGGTGCAAATTAGGAAAATGCAAAGTGTGTGTTACGCCCCTTTAAAATATTTTGCAAATCCCCAATATTCAAAACGTTTCATTCGATAGATTTGCATTCATCGAAAACCATTTAATGACTATATAGATTACCTCAGATAATTGCCAGAGTGAAGGTCTCCAGTTGGTGAAGTGAACGATTTTCTTCGGAGGTTAGTCTCCAATACTTACAAATGCAGTGAAGTATCTAACTTGTTAATTTATATCTGCGCTCACGAATTTCTAGCTTAAAGTACTGATACGCATTATTCATATCAAAATATACATTTTACAAATTCTAATAATTTTTCACAAGTTATTAGTAAAATATACTGTCAACTCTGGCCGTTATTTAGACCAGCATCCCAGCAGATTTATAAACAATTTGTAATTGCTTTCCTCCCTTTTAGCAAACACGGGACTTCGCAAAACACAAGATCCATTGGGATGATCTTGGGTGTCCGGGTGTTGTCGACGTGTCTGTGTTGCCGACGTTTCGACCATCTTATCAGGTCACACCAGCCCTGAGGAAGACCACGACAAGATGGTCGAAACGTCGGCAACACAGCCTTGGATGCGGCGTCACCCGGACCGCCAAGATTATCCACCCGACTCCGGCCGCGGAAGCCTACGACTTCCCAAGTTCCATGTGTCTGACGCGTGTGCGCGTTGGCGTGCGTGTTGCAGGGGGCAGGGTTGCCGGGCGGCGCGCGCATGGCGCGGCGGGCGGCGGGCGCGGGCGCCGCGCGCGCCCTATGAGCGTGCCGGGGCCGCGGCGGGGGCGCCGCTGCGGGCCGCCGGCGCCAGGGCCCCGGCCTAGCCATGCGCCCACCCCGACCCCGCCCCCGCCCTGACGCACTCGCCCCCGCGCCGCTGCCGCTGCCGCCGCCGCTGCTCCTCCTGCCGCCGCTGCTGCTGCTGCTGCTGCCCCTGCTGCTCCTGGCCGGACGGGTCGACGCCGGCCCGCGCTACAGGTGAGACTGGTACCTTCGCCGCTCGCCGCCGCCATTGCTTCCTCTTTCTCCTCTGAGAGAGGTGGCTCAGGGCATCCACTGATGTCATTGCAGTGTCTCTGATCGGGAGGGCCTACCGGGAGAGGTGGCTCAGGGCATCCACTGATGTCACTGTAGTGCCTCTGACCGGGAGGGCCTACCGGGAGAGTGGCTCAGAGCATCAACTGATGTCACTACAGTGTCTCTCACCACGTGGTCCTAGGCAGGGTCTCGCAACTCTCCATGAAAACCAGCGACAAAGCTTAGGGGTGCTACTATAGGAGACGCTAGTGTTGCCAGGTACAATTGCAGGTTAGGCTTGCCAACTTCCGCACATAAAAATTGGTTAATTTGTGAGAAATACAAAAAGTGTCTTCTAAATGTTAAATTATTCATAATATATATACGTAAAAGAAACCGCTGAAGAAAGCGCGAACATCGACGCTATCTTTTATAACATTACACGCCTGCTTGCGTCTCGAGAACCTACGCGGCAACCACCCATGTTGGAAGTAACGTTGGCAGCAGTTCGTATTTTAGTTCCTGTACGAAGACACTGCAGGAGAGCGCGCCACTGTAATGGTCTCCACCACGTTATTCGGGAGTTCAAAGGCCCTGGTCCTAAGCTCGAGTCCCGACGGTGGCGAGATTTTCGACCCTAGCTTACCAGCTACGTCGAATTCAGTCGCTGTCTGGAGGAGATTACTTGCGGCCGGCTGCTCTAATCGGTAGTTTTCCGCGGTTTCTCCGATCAACACCTGGCGAATACCGGAACAGTACTCTAACAAAGGCTATCGACAGGTCGCTATCATTCGCAAACGTACCGCTATCTTTCATTCCCATTATTTGTCCTATTCTCACCACTTACTTGTCATACACTTACACTCACATGAATTGCACTACCATATATATTGGGAAACCGGTCTGGAGCTTACTGCTTGTGGCGGTTGGGGAAACCCCATCTAGTCGAGCGACGGTAGGTCGGCGCCGGACCTCACCATCCCGCGGTGAAATATCACCACCACCACCTCCTCCTCCTCCTCCTCCTCCCAAGAAAAAAGCATACACTACACTTACGGGTCTTATCTTTACGCGCCTTCAATCTTCTCCTCTTCCTCTTTTTAATGACCTTCAGCTCTATTGTCTTCTACTTATTCATGATCTTCTCCGTCGTATTTTTCTTGGTCGGCATCTTCTTCACCGTTTTCTCCGTTATTTTCTTCGTCATCATGGTTTCCTTCCTCGTCAATGTCGTCTTCATTGTCGTCATTGTCCCGATGGCCGTCCGTTATTTCTTTCTCTTCATCATTGCTTCATTCTTCATCTGCGTCGTCATGTTCTTCGTTTTTCTCGACGTGGACTTGTTGGTCGTCTTCTCTGTCGCTTTCTTTTTCGTCTACTTTGTCAACATTATCGTCATCGTCTTCTCCGTCACACTCTTCTATTCTTCCCTCATCTTTTCATGGTCTTCAACGTCTTCGTCGTCATCATAGTTGTCTTAGTCTTTTTCGTCTTCATCCATTTTCTTGATTTAGAGACATCTTCGTTGGAGTCATCTTTTCCTTCTTTGTTTATGACTTCCTTTCCAGCTTCGTACTCTCCTTCTTTCTTGGTGTCTACTTCTTCTCCCACGGTGTCGGTGTCATCTTCGTCAATGTCATCTTAGTTTATTTACCGGTGTTGTATTAGTAGTCATCGTCGTCTTCGTTGATCTCTTCACTTTGTCTTTTTCATTTTCACCATCTTTGAAAGTACATACTTGTGTGTGAAGAAATTGTGGAATTTTTTTTGTAGAAATTGTTGGATTTGATGGATTTTTATTTGCATCACAAAAACCCAGCCTACTCTAGTTTTGAATAATTTTTTTTTCAGAAACCGGATACCCTATTCTTAAACGTAAACTTGTGACCATTAGTGACGTTTATTAAGAATAATTAAAGAGCTCCAAAACTAACCTGAGATTGACAAACCTTTACTGTCACTGGGCTGTACAAGAACGTGATCTGTAATTTGCAGAAAAGTTTGTAGTTATGTTTAAAGATGTAATTGACACTTCAGATATCTGTTTAAATAAAGCACCTTAAATGATTCTATGACGTCTGGAAATACTGTTTTCATATTGCAGCTCTGCACGAAGTTTTTTATTCGTTTGAGTCGTGCTCTGCACGAAGTTTTTTAATACCAACCAATGATTTTCACTGGATTAGTGTCGTGGTATTCTCTAAAACTGTAGCTGTGTTGTTTATTACGTTTAGGTATTTCCAGTTATGAATACCAATTAAGAAATTATTAAAGCGATTTGCTGTACAAACAAAAATGATTTCCGTGACACCCATTCACAGGAACTGGATTGAATGTGTTTTGCAAAAAATTTAGCAAATATCTATGTATCACAAAATGTGCTTTGTACTCAAGATTTCTCTCCTTACGTTCATTTAATCTTCTGCAAATCTTCTAGTGCATGAATCGTACACCTTGTTATAGGTAAGAGTTAGTGTCAAAATCTAAAATTCGTAGTGATCTACTTTGTGGGTTTCAATTACTTTTAGATCTCTATCACCAATAAATAAAAACAGAAATTACATTTGTTTTATTAAGTTGAAGAATCATCAGGTAAATAAAGATAATAGCTCCCTTACATTCAGAAAACTGAATCAAATGTAGAATTGAATGTAGACGATGAAATTACCAAGCAGTTTGATAATTTTGTTCCTCCACCACCTTCCCAAACTGTGGTTCACAATTTGAATCTGCCTATTTCAATCAGGAATCAAAGTTTCAATCTGCTAGTCATTTCTGTTTTCAACCAAAAAATCTTTAGTCTGCAGTATCAATTCCTTGAAACGTCGAAGTATTTCCCTTTGTTTTACCAATAAATATCTGAATGAAAGAGTGATTAACCGTACTGGCAATGCAACTCGTATGCCGGTTTCCTGAAGAGCCATTTCTTCATAGCTTGAGCTCTGATAGAGTTTACAATCTTATCAACCGGTTTTATAACCATATCCATTCTTATAAATGTCCCGCAAAAGACGTTATGAATACTAATGCAGTGATACTTCAATAATGAGAAAATTAATTGTAGTTGTATTAAAGCAAAGAGCTCGGTGAGGTTCATGTTTAAACCAACTTTTTGACCACAGTCGAATAGTTACGAGATCCTCTTCATTGTTTCCGAAGCAAAGTCCAGGCTGTATGATAGAAATATTGTTCACAAAATTTAAGAATACTTATTTGTTTTATGCATCTACAATATATTATAAAATATTAATTACATTACATTCTACAAAGCATACATTTCACAATTAACAGTTTCTTCCTCAAACAATATATTTGAAATAACTAATTTTTAAACCTAGGTTTGTTTGCGTGCAAACTAGCTCAGCTTATTTACAAACAGGATGGGTAGGTGTTAAACAAATATCAAAAATTGATCTGAGGGTTGTATATTTCATTTACAGAAAACCACATACGGGAGGCGAAGCCGGCAGCCACAAAATTAACGTATGTTACACGCCAAGTAGACCAGCCGGAGAAAATTAATTTTGATTTCAATCAGCGTACTCTGTGCAGAAATTTTTGAGGTTATATTGAGTCTCGCTAAACAAATAAATGTTCGTTAATAATAATGTTATTACTTGCAATTATTCATGTAACTCGTATTACTTGCAATTAATGTTTCGTACATTTTAAAATCATAATATTTTTTAAAGAAATGCATTGCAACTAAATACAATACATTTACAATTAAAATATGTTTCTGCTTACCATCAGAATCGCAAATTTCAACATGTAATAAGTGTTCTGACTCTTTAGTGATATAAGGTGCAGCGTTCCGTTTTTGCTCCTCAAACACTTGCTTCATTCTCTCAATATTCTCTTCAAGAGATTTTATTCGTATGTCTTGTTGTCGCATTATTTTCTAAAACATTGTGTTAAGATAAGTCGATGTTTATGTTTAAAATAAGATAGTGCGTATAAAATATGTAGTATAAGATAATTAAATATTTCTTGTTCCCATTCGAGTAAAATAATTAAATAAATGAAACATCTTAAAATGTCACTGGCTTTTGAGAGACGTCTAGGAAAATGTACTTATTTTTATATTCATTTGAATTTAAATTCTCTTATTTTAACGTAAGCTTTAGTTTAGAGGTCATGCGTTTTTAGCAAAATCATTTAGCAAAATATTAAATAATTATAGTTGAACAAGTTATGCTGGATACTGTGGTAGCCCGGGGTTAGGTACTTGTCAGAGCAATCACGCCAATCCATTAGCTCTAAAGTTTTTGAAGCATGTAGAATCATATGTTTTTCCAATTTTATATCTATATATTTAAAATACTAGTTGTTTTATTCACAAAGAAATTTGAGAATTTACCTCAAACCAAATTTCGTTGGTTTTTTTTTCTTTAAATGAAAGGTAGTCAGCCCTGGATGTGTTTTCACTTGCTCACGTTAACACGTTTTTAGACTAACGATTCTAAACTTAACTAAATTAAAAGAAAAACGCTTGTCTGTCATCATTCTTTCCTTTCGTCGTTTTCAAATCCTACTACATGTCGTGTAGTTCGTTGTCTTGGACGTTTTGTCACTCGAGTTGCAATAGGTCTGTCGAAAACAGTCAACGTTTCAGAGCGAGTTTTTCAAGTTCCAGGGTGAATGAGAGTTTTTAAATGGTGAGATTAGCAAGTGCGCAATACATAAAGGCAATTACCAGCTATCTTCTCACACGTAATTGAACATAAAAACTTCAATGATTATAATTTTATGTGATGAATTACGATTTTAAGTTCAAGTGAATAGTAGGATTTCTTGCCTTAGTCTACAATATACATGAACAGATCCTGATGAATATGAAATTGAATATAACATTTCAACTTGATTTTCATAAAATATGTTGTGTAACACTGTTTTTGCAGTGACTAGTAAATATATTGTTCCAGAATTTGTAGATAACTCGGCTCGTAAATTTTGGAAAATATTGAATGGCATGAAACAATATTTTTATGTGTGGTAACTTTCCTAAAGATCGTTCTTTTGTTCGATGTGAGAGCCCGGGATCAAGTATTAATAGATTATTCGTGTTGAGAATAAAGTAGTGTTTTGAATTACCTGACTTAATTTTACTTTATGCCACAATGCCACCATTGTACACGGCTTTTTATTTTGGCTCAAAAATTTATATATCTGTTCTTCTTTCTCCTTTATTTGTTGCTTCAATAACCGTATCTTCTCCAATTTGATGGTTCTATTCAAATTTTTTATTTCTTGGTATTCTAGAGTTTTAAGTAATAGTTCATCATGCGCTAATCCAATCTCCTGTCCACCCTATGGTAACACAAATATTAGTAAAATTATTGTTTAAACTATGATTATTGTAAAACAAATGTCATGTAATGTATAATCAGGTTTGAGCAGTATTTAAATACTTGTATTTAAAATATGTATTTTAAATACATTTTGTATCTGAAATACTGTATTTTTGGACATGTATTTTAGAGATAAATTTAAATCCATAAAATAGGTGTATTTCAAAAACGAAATACTTAAAATACTTTAAATACAGATGAAGAAGATAACGAGGATAATTTCTTTTTGTTTCATTCTTCTTCATTGTAACAAAAATAAAAGCTCCTTTCAGCTCTTGAACTTGAATTCTCTTCGTTTTTAAATGATAATCTAAATCATTAAAAATGATGGACAATTATCTGGCCATAAAAAAGAGTTTATTCCTTATAACACTAGGTTATGTTAATCACTGCCAGTACAACAACAGTTTTCCTTTGTGGGTTTCATACTTTTGCCAACTGGGGGTTTATTGTCTGATGATTTGTATGAAAAACTAGTTTTAAAAACAAATGTTGTTTATTTGAGTTAAACATATTTTTGATTTCATTTTATATTTCAAAGTTTTTTGTTATTGTTCAAAAATTTGACTATCAATTAGCTTTTTATTGGAATTTACAATTATAATTTATTATTGCAATAAAAAAGTGATAATGTAAAATTATTGTATTTACTGTATTTTGAGTATTTGATGTATTTTAAATACGTATGTATTTAGCAATTCAAAACTTAATGTATTTAAATACTTATTTACAAAGTATTTTGGCGAAGTATTTAAATACTAAATTGAAAGTATTTTGCCCAACCCTGTGTATAATAAATATACATGAAGTTAAATTTATTGTTGTAAAGGTGTAAAGGTAAAACATAAATATAAAGATAAACAAATAAAAAGAAATTTATCTTTATCCACCTGGCTGTCTGGGTAACTCCGCGTCCTATGCATTTCGCCCTGAGGAAGGTCGCAGTGTGGTGGGCGAAAGATTAGCATATGTGGCTGGGACCCGGCGTCTCCCGGACAGCCTAGTAGACATTGACTCCGGCCGCGGAAGAATACTCTCTCATTAAATTCGCTATTTATTTTGTATCTCTGCTATTTGCTATTCCAAAATTCCGGAGAAAATTAATGAGTCTGATATGTATCATATAAGAGAACGGTGAAATTTTTAATGTTTAAAATCTGAATAACGTCTTCAGTGTTTGTAAAGATTGGGTTTTTGCACCAAGTGTTTAAGTCTGCATGCATTTATTTTAAACGTCTAACTTTCGTTGACATTTTACTTCGTAATTTCTTATTAAAATAGCACAAAGTTACGTATTCCATTCACGGCAACGAGACTGTAAGAGCAGACAGGTTTTTAAAGTATCATTAACAAAATAAAATGAATACTTGTGGTTAATTATAAAATGAATAATAACTATTAGAGAGAAACTTCATTCTCAAGAAGACGTAAATTCAAAATAGTATTATTAGTATTATTATTAATAATTTATTACAAGAAGGTTGGCCTAACAATAAAAAGTACACCAAAGAAATGTAAGTGCAAAAAATTAAAAGGAGAACTTAAAGAGAATTTGCAGTATATTTGGGAAAATGTTTTTCCAAAAATAACAATTGTTTTTTCTGTAGGAGTTACTTACTTGCAACACTGAATTTACCTGTTGTGAGAAAATTTCCACCATCCTCTTGCGAAGTTTCATATCTTCCATATTCTTCAACGTGTTGGTGTAATTATTATTTACCATCTGCAAAATATGTATCTTGTAAGAATGAGTTCTGACCCGATATTTTGCAAAACAAAACATTCCTTCCAGTTCTTTGCTGATTATGTCACTTACAGCTCTATTTAATTCCGACCATTTCCGACTTTTTACAATTTTCTCAATGGTCTTCATCTGCTCCGTTGTAGTTTCTAGCTCCTTCGTAAGTCTAGTAATATTTTCTTCCGTCCTCTTGCAAGCTTCTTGAACGCGTCTGAATTGTGACTCACCAGTGAGTCGGAGCATTGCCGCCTGTAAATGAGCTATAAGTAAACTTGCATGCTAAGCTATTTATCCGTTTTTAATTACCTACTATTTGCTTCAGAACTCAAAATGCATTTAAAGTCAAAGTGCAGTTATAAGTTACGGCCAGTAAAAATAGGGGTTGAGATGAAATGGGTTATAGACTTAAGGTGATGCATAGGTTAAGTAGGGTGTGTTAACATTCTTATACATTAAACATGACATACGTGTATATTTAGAAGAGGCTCTCAATACATTTTTAAGCAAGATATTAGTTCTTCGTAGAAAAAATATTTTAATTGAAAGTCTAGAGTTCATTTTGATTTTAATTTTCATTAAGATTGTTTAATAAATCAATTTTATTACAAGAACTTATAAGTTTGGTAAGACATATGCTGAGGGCTCTCTCAAATATCGATCTTGTATTGAGGCAACGTCAGTAGTTGTAATTTAAGGTACACTGAACATTAGGGGCAGGACATTAGGTTCGATACCTTTTGTTAACTGTCAGACTTAACATGGACAGTTCTGTTGTTAGAAGGGATAGTAACTTGTTTTAGAGCGATACGGCTGTAGGTTTGTAAAATATAAATTTAATGTTTTTTTCATAGATTATTTCTTATATTTATTTCGATACATCTGGGAATAATTTAGGCATCCGCAATACGAAGAGAGTGAGACTAGTGGAGTGGGGAGTGATAACTTTCCTGACAGTGAGAAATGCGGCCAAAAGACAGTTTTGGGCGAAGTGTTATCGAGTTGGAAATCCACTGTAGGCATTTCGCGAGAAGAGAGCGCAAGAATCCGAGTTCTTCATCGAGCCTTCTCAACGCCGAGGAGCGTGGGCGCAGCGATTCGAACGTTTTGTGAAAGTGCGAAACGGTGGTTGCTTTAGTACCGTTTAGCCTCACACCACGCGTTAGAGGTTTTCTTTTATATTTAGCACCGACGAATCCACTCTTTCGTTACCAGAGCCCGACAATAAGTGTTTTTCTGACGAAAATTCGCCGTTTTCCGGCACTCGATTACATGACTTTCTTACGAAGTACTTGCGTAAGGGCGAGAAATTAAAATGCGAGCATGTAATCAAGGAATACAAGAATAAATTGGAGAAAAACGATCGACTTCAATCCAATTCTGGAAGGTGTACGTTATGGACTAAAATATTCAATTAATTTGTAATTTAAATGTTGTTCTCCAATGTATTGTTCACTTGTCAGATACGGTCAGCTCCAGTGACGGAGCCGGATTGAGTAAACACGGTCGTTTACGACAGATTATATCACACTGCTTGGCGGGCAGGCACACTTGCGATGCTTCCATCGCCTTCTAGCGATTATGGGCGATGATCCAAGTTGGCAAAACGGAATTAAGTGAACTTGCATTATCAGAGTGAACGAAGTAATTCAATATGGCCATATATAAACTTGTAAGGTTAGTTTATTTCACAGAAGATCTCGAGTTCAATTTTTCTAAAATTATGACACTAAATTGCTGAAAAAATCGATGAAAGATGTTCCGGATTGTTTGAGCGGTACATGGGCCTAACGTCACTAATGCAATAGGAATGTGAAGATTCTTCCTATTTTGATTTCATTGCATGTCGCTTAAGTTTTGAAGATGAATATCTTCTCTTGTGTAACTACTATCGTTCAGTCCAAACCATCCAAAACGCCAACGAAATTATTCTCTAAAACATTTGCACAAGACAAAATAAAACTGTCACTTTTTGAAGGCAGAGAAGTTAGTGTTGAAGTATTAATAGAAAACAGTCAACTAAGTCAAAGTTTTACAGTTATATACTACATTATTTAAATTAATTTTAGTAGAAGTTTACAGAGCTCTGTTTCGATTGTTTTTAAATTCTGTTTGTAAACATTCAAACCAAAGATGACTTTGTAGCTTTAATTTAATCTACAAATCTGTATGTTTTTGATGAAATCTGCAAAACATGTTTCACAATAAGTAATTCCTATGAATTAGTTTTTAAAACTTGTTGACTTTAATAGAAATAAAGATGGCAAATTTGTAATTTGGAAGAAAATTTTCAATATTTTGTGTTTAATCAGATGCTACAATCCATCTTTAATTTGTGTATGTGTGGAGACCTGTCCCTAACATTAAAGTACATTTTTCTAGAACAAAAAAACTTACTTTAATTTTATCTATTAAAAGCAAATTATCATATATAACTTCACTGTAATTCTTAATCATTTCATTTCTTTCTTCTTCATGTTTTTGTACGGCATTTTTAATGACTTTTTCGAATTTTTCCTCTAGGTTTTTTATTTTTTGTTGGTAGATTTGTGGCGTTTCCTGGAACAGCTTTCGCAGTCGCATAGCGTGTTTCGTCAGCATTTCTTCTACTTTGTACTGAAACTGCCTCTTTACTTTCATTACAGCACGATTGGTAATCTATAAAATTGATTTTCTTATTTATAAAATAATCACAATTCACGTATCATAACTGTAAATTTCCCAATATTATTCTTACAGTTTCGAGCTTTTGCATTTCCATTTCAACTGCCGTGTTAATTTCTTGCAAAAATATCGAAGGTTGTTCTAAATCTTTCATTATAAAAGACTCCGCCAATTCACGGTCTATCATTAGTTTCTCAACTTCATATTCATATAATTTCTGGAAATTAAATCAAACAAGTAAAGCAGAGGAATTGTGTATGTGGCAAAGTTTCCACTATATTCTTAATGTCACAATTTTGACATGATTCTAACAAAAGATAGTTCCAAATAATAAAGAACATTGAATTTTTCGTAAATGTTATTTTCTATTAAGTAAAAAAAACGTATTCTTCGTAAGTATTATTTCATTTTAAATTTGAGTGTTATAAATAACAGAAAATATAATAGTGTCACTTTAATTTAAAATAAACTTATTCCAATGAGTATTCTTCGTTTCGTCCTTGACAAGAAAACGGGTTTCGTTTTAGCATTCAAAATGACTTCCAATATGGATATTTAAAGAGAAACTTCTCTAAAATAAGTTTTTAGTAAAGTTGTAAGTCATTCAGTTCAATAAATGTAGAAGGCAAATGAAAATTAGTTAAATGTCTTCTTCACATTATTTTCTTTTTATATAATGTCGTCTTTCACTCCTTCCTCCCATATGAGAAACCCTTCATCTAAATGCGTGCGTTTTTTTCATTGAATGATCTCCTATTTATCACAAAATAAATTGTAATAATAATTTTTGAAAGTGGTCAGGCGGAAGAGCAGGCTCTATGGCCTGAGCCTCGCCACCAATAAAGACATATCCGACATTATTCACGCAGCTTTATGCACGGTTGTAAGAGGCATAGGCGCCAAACAGTGTGCCTAAATAAATAATTTCCTTATTGTGGAAAAAACTGAAAATATAACGTTTCCTTCTAAACTTCCTGCAACCTAAGAAGTATTTGTTGTATATTGCGTTTTTTTCGTATTGTTTTATAAGTGTTCTACTAATTTCAGAACGGTTCTTGCAAAAATTTTCATTGAAGTTTGAAAATGTTATTTCAAATATTTCACGTCGTATTATTGATAAGTGTTACTTTATCTAAAAGCTAATTGTATCAAAAAACTTCAGTTATTCAAGCAACAATTAACAATAGTTAAGCAAAATGTATGAAAACGTGTATCGAAAGACAATTCGAAAACTCAGTTTTGTTTCTATAAAGAAGTGTATAGCAAATCAGGATTTATATGCGAGTATCATTCTCTTATTCATTCTGATGATTGATTGATTCTTATAGCGTTCTTCACACTACCATGCACTCCACTACCGCCTATGCCGAGAGACCGGTCGGGAGCTTAGAGCTTGTTCGGGCTGGGGCGGTGTCCTGCTGGTGGGCGATACCTGGTCGAGAAAACCCCGCTCGCCGACGATAGGTCGACGCCTGTGGGGGCTCAGCGGGGGAAGACCACTGCCACCTCCCGACGAAAAATTACACTAAACTTACGAGACTAATCACCTTAGCAGTTGACGCTCCCGGAATTACTAATTACCCAATCTACAGCTTTATGAAACTTTTTGCTCCCTTAATTTATTTTTTTAATTCATTAATAATATTACTTTCTATAGTTTACAGTTTTATAAATTATTACTAATAGTAATGTAACAATAATGTAAAGTCAAATATCATTTTTTGCTGTGACTATAGAAGTTACGTGTCGGTACATACGTGCATTTCGCTTTCCAGTTGTACGTCGCGATAAATTTGATAGAGGTTCGACATTTCAGTTTTTTTCTTTTCAGCTTCCAACAAGCTCAAGTTACCTGCGATATTACTCCTGTGTCTGCAATCAACAACATAGAAATTGCTAAAAATCTGAAATTCAATTTCAGTGTATCAAGCTTTGATGGGAATATCTAACGACCTCGTACCTGCAGGCAGACGCTAGGTTCTCGATCTGATTTTGCTGTATGTAGATTACCGTTTGTAATGTATCTTTCTTAATTGTGAATTGATTGATAAGCTTTTTTTCATTTTCTATATCTTTGCTGATTTGTTTGGCTAATTTCAGCAACTGCTGTTTAGTCAAACCTGTTTTAGTTTCTTCTACCTTCTCCTTCCTTCTTTTCGCCGTTGGTGATCGTTCTTTGATAGTTTCTTTCTTCTTTGGAATTGCTCCCTTATTCACTTTCTCCATCTTTGAAGGCTGATGAGAAGACAAATTAGAAGGCTTTAGAGAACAAATTTATTCCTTAATTGTTCGTAGTATTCTCGGCAAATGTTCTAATTTCTTTAACCAGAATATTATTTTTAATCTAGTTTGCAGGTTGCTTATTTTAGTATTCCGGCCATGCTGTATCTATTATTTTCCTAAAACGTCTGTTTAAATACCATTTCTGTGTATTACGTAATGTTCATTACTTTGATTAAAAAGGAGCACATTCATTCCTTACCTTAACAGCAAATTTGAGAAATCCCCTCTACCCCTACCAATTTAACAGTTAAGAGAAATATGTTTGGGCGCACAAGATTTAGCATAGCTATTGGAAATTATTTAACCATCTCATATTCAGTGAACCCTTATTCATATTTGCATTTCTCGTGTAATCTCCTTTAAGGAAAAGTCTACACTAACAGAAAGTCTGCCCTATTTGATCATAAAACATTAAACAACACGAAGAGTTCAAAATAAATATTTGTACGTGGAGCAGATTTGTGTGTAAATATGATGCAGCAGATTTTTCTTAGTTTATTACACTTCTGAGATCTAGTCGAAAAGAAAAGAAATGTAAATCACGTAACAAACAATTCGTAAAATTTCAAAATTCAATTTGTTAGAAAATTATAACAAATTTCAATAATCTCCTGTTCTGTAAAGTCAAATAATGGTCCATGAAGAGCACCATAAACCCAAGATTAATCCGATTGTTTTCAGTCACATGCTCAGTAAAGTTACTAACACTGAAGTTTACTGTGCTAACAAATTATATAATTTGTAACATAGAATTATATTTTTCAAAGATTCAGTTATTGCCTGAGTATATTTTTGTATCTGAATCATTTGGTAGGCTACTGGCCACTGTGAAATCAAGGTCATAGAGTTTTTGTTCCCAATAATTCTATCATTAGTTATATCTGCAGTATTCACAATACAGGGATTAAGTAAATGCATTGTCAATATTATCGGTCTATGTGTGACAACATGCGACTGAGACGTGATGAAAAACTTCTCAAACTCATATATTTCCTGCTTAATATGACTTACCGGGTGTAATTTAGGAAGCATATTTTTCAAGGAAGTAATTCAGGTTGTTATGAACTTGCTCGGTAGTAGCAAACTCAGGATTACAGTTTATGTATTATAAATTCGCTCAAAAGTAGCAAATATTAACAAATGACAGCAGGTTATGAGTAGCAACAGTTTCTATGAAAGCCGTAATGCGAATGAGTGGGATTGTATATTAGCTGCAAAGCATCACGGCTGTATGAGAAATAGAAAAACCTCACATCGACCGTGTCACGAATAGAAAGTGTTCAACAAAGTTTTTGCAATGATGATAGGCAATACTAATATACAGATTATTTCGAAACTGTTCCAAAGGTTTTCATGAGTTTGGTTCTAACACGTTAATGGCATGACCGTATTGTGAAGTTTGAAGAATCGACCCAGCGCACTGATACACACATTTTAAATACTCTTAGTAAGTTTCCTCTAAAACCTATAAAATATGCTCTGATTAGGGCGTAATTCAATGACGTTTGCCACCTCAAAGAATTTTTGTTCATGTCAAAATACTGATATATTGATTTTGACATTCGGTGAGTGACGTAGGGAAGCGTATGATAAAGCACTTGTTTGGAGGAGAATTCTAGCGGCCGGCTGCTCTGATTGGTAGTTTTCCGAACAAGACCAGGCGAATGCCGGAGCAGCCTCCTAACAACCGTGCCACGGACCGTGCGCAATCTTTCCTGTCCCTTTCTTGTCTTCTCCTGACCCCTTATCTACACATACTTATACTAGCATACACTACACTACCACACTTGCCGGAGCTAAGAGCTTGTCACGGTCGGGGCGGTGGGAGAAACCTAGTTGGGGAAAATCCTATAGGTAGGTCGGCGCTGGATCTCACCATCCAGTGGGGGAAGACCACCGCCACCTCGTGAGGGGAAAATGTACTACATTTACGGAACTAATGACCTTAGCAGTTGACGCGTCCGGAATCACTAACAGTCAATGAATAAATCACTTTATTGAGATTCAGTGACATGCGGCTTCGGTGCTCGGTTAGTATCGGGCGAAGTTTGCATGGTCACTCCCGCTTGAAGGCCTGGATTTTTAAGAGTAAAAATCCTCCGTATTCCATCCTTCGGAGGGAAGTGAAGCCGACTGTCCCATGTTGTAGATGTACTGCATGTAAAAGATTCCCAAGCCTAAAAGAAGCCTCTGGGATAAATTTAAAATCGCCTTTTTCGTCACCTGAGTGATATCTTCTTTCTCCGCTAGATGGTGAAAGAAGCGTAGCAAAAAAGAAAGGTAGGTTTCGCGTACTTTGTGCTTGAAATTAAAGAAATTTGTAAAAAAACCGTTTTCTAAAAAACCGCTCCCAATTTTTTTCTACATTTTTTCTACGGATAGCAAGGACCCTTCAAAGAATGGCGCGGATCTCCGTTCCGTGGCACTCTGAATTTTAAAAAATTGCGAATTTAAAAATAATGCGAGGAAATACGTGCTGCTGTAGCATCAGTAGTATGAATAAAAATATTTTACAGAAAAATTATTTTATATTGGGACATTAGGGGCTAAATTTCAATAATAGACGAAAATTTTAAAGTCTTAAAGTGCACGGGGACTAATTACTCATTATATCTCAAAAACTATTTCACCTATGAACTTCTTAGTAGTTCCTTTGAGACTTGTGAGACTTCGCATACAAAATTTCATCAAAGTTTGAGATGGTCGCACGGGGAGGCCTAAACCAAGTTGATATGAATTGATTCGCTTGAACAAACCTTCCGGGGCAGGGGAATACGTTACTCTTCACATGGCCCATGACAATCTTTTGGAGTTGTTAGTTGCTATTGCTACTAATTTTGGTGGATTTAATTTCTTGTTCTCGTTATAAAGTAAACAGCTTGTGCATTGAAAAGAAAAAAAATAGTCGTATTTGTTCTTATCTATTGAATATAAAATTATTCATTTTGAATCAAAAGGTTCTCGATTTCGTAATTGCATTTACTTAATTGAATAAGTAATTGAACATAATTGAGACATAATTGAACTAACTTCCCATCTTCAGGTTAGAAACAGAAAGTTTGACCTGTTAAAAGATCTGCCAATGGTAAGAGTGATATAATAAATCCAAGAGGAGGTTTTACTAGAGGAGATGAACTATATGAGCACTTGTTAATTTATTTCACATTATTTGTTATATACAGTAAAATCTAAGCCGGAATCGATCGGGACACAAAAAAAATTCTGTTTAGGAAGGTTGCCGTTTTATACAAGGATATCCATTTTATGACACTTGTGATAATGACGTTTCTTCCCTGAAGGTAAATTACATGACTTTATAATAATTTTCAAACTACATTAAGATATTTAGGAAGAAATCCGCATATTCATGAAATCACATCCACATATTTATGGAAGAAAACACCAATAAGTGAAAATTAAACACTCTTCATTGACAGCTTCTGAGTTGACAAATACACACCTTACTGGGTGTATTCGGACTGCTTGCTACTCTTTCAACACAGATTGCGTCATAATCCAGAGCTATGACTTTCTGAAATACTCGCGTGGCCTTCAGCAATGCTTATCTGATCTCGGGGTTGTGATTTTCAAGGCGGGACAGAAAACGCGTGAATAGAAGCCATGCCCGTACACTTTCCCTCGCTCAGAAAGTCGGGAATGAGGGAATTCCCTTAAGGCCTACAGGAGGAGATTCTCTTAAGGAGACAACTAATCCCGGTGGCGATCTTGCGACATCTAGCGGCACGTCCGAGATTGACGCGAAATGCCGTGATATATTTCATCGTGTAGACGGCCCTTGAGAGGCAGCTATGGAAAAATCGCAGTGTAGCTAGTGCGGGCACATTTTGTCACACTGGACTTAACAACCTATGAGTGAATTGGACCTTTCGCAGCGCGAGTCTCTTGGCAGGTGGTTGGGTCGTGCTCTGCCCCCGGCCTCTAGCCACCACCGGAGAGATGTCCCAGTGCATCAACTGATGTCATTGCAGTCCCTCTGACTGGGAGGTCCTAGATTCGAGTCCCGACGGCGGCAGGATTTTCGACACTAGCTTCTGAGCTAGGTCGAATTCAGTCGCTGTCTGGAGGAGAATTCTACCGGCTGGCTGCTCTGATCGGTAGTTTTCCGTCGTTTCTCCGATCAACACCAGGCGAATGCTGGAGCAGAACCCTAAGAAATGGGCCACGGACCGCGCGCGATCTTTCCTTCCTCTTCTGTGTCCTATTCTCACCCCTTACACACACATTAACATGCACTACACTACTACATATGTCGGGGGATCGGTCGGAAGTTTAGAGTTTGTCCCGGCTGGGGAGGCGCCTCTCTGGTGGGAGATACCTGGTTGAGAGGAAACCCCGCTGGTCGACTGTAGGTCAGCGCCGGATCTCGCAATTCAGCTGGGAAATATCACCGTCACCTCCCATTGAAAACACGTACTACATGTCCGGGACTAATGACATCTGTAGTTGACGCGCCAGGAATCACGAACAATCAATCAATCAAAATCAATCAATTCCTAGCCACCACGAGACAGGCAACGCAATGACAGGTGAGGAACGGCTTTGGTCCTTAGGTTTCGCGGGAATGTTGGTCTTCAAAGTGGAGAGTATTGTAATGATCTTAACGAGACGATAGTAACTAGTAACAATAAAAATGAACCACTTGTTTTACTTCATTTAGTCCTAATTTGAAATCAATGCATTTCCATTTTCATCGATAGAATAATATATTTGCCATATTTAGTTAACTTGTTTCTCAATATCGAGATCAATTTCTGTTATTATTTACTCATTATATTATTATACCAGAATGAATACTACTACCTTCCTATACACCAGACTGTTTCACAAAATCCTTTGAAGGATGAAAAACAATTTCCAGAAAGTAAATTTGACATGCTCTTACGCTGTAACAGTCGGCCAACCTATCGAGCCAGTTGACGGGCATTCGTGAGCACGTCCGTACGTGCGAGCAGGGTTTCGATAATTTGTGTAAGCTATATTGTTCTTTTGTTTATTACCATACTCTGTTTCAATACCGATTTGCAATTGTTTGTTTCGTATTGTACGTGTAGTATAATAGAATCATGTTTGCCCATTACTTATCTCAGCGGAGCGTTGTCGCCATACATATGCTTTGAATACTATAACAGTCTATTAATACGCCGTGTTTGATTGTGAATAATGTTCAAGTGACCACTCATAATTCATCTTATTCTGAGATGCAGTGATTCGATGCATAAATGTATTATCTCGCATACGAAAAACATTGCACAAGTGTATCCAGAGACGATCAGTCATAAAATACACGAATTATTTATTTTAGATTCTGACAACACAAGAAAACAATTCACAACAAGAGGTAATAAAATATTCAGCTAGATTTGCCCTTATTCATACCAAATATGTAAGATATAGTACACAAATTGCCTTAATTTCTTGACATATTTTTAGCATTGGTCATTCCTTTAGAATAAAGAAAATATAGGAGAAAATCTATTTTCTATCACGTTTAGAGACAATGATGAGCGCAAAAGAATGTTAAAAGGTACCTTCATAACTACAAAAATAAAGTTCAGTCAGAGCAAAGTACGAAAATTAGAATGACTATGATATTAGGAAATGTTGAAGATACTTCTCCTTGGAATATGGTTTTAAAAATGGAAAAGATTTTTCTTATATTCTCCCATGCTAATTACGTAGTAAAGAGAAAGTATTATAATGTTGAGGCAAAAATTGGCAATTTTCGACAGAAAAATAATTTTGCTGGAACCAGATACCGACCGACTTTCAGGGTGACATGCTATGTGGGTTTTGCAGTTGAGAATTTGTTTTTGTGGAATTAAAATATTTTAATAGTTTTGTAGTGATTGAATTGAGATATCAGTAATCTAGTACTCTGTAACTGGAAACATTTCACTTAGTTCTCAAAAAAAGTGATTTTATCAAATGGTGTAAGGAGTTTCTTGTATACTAAGAAGATTCGAGTATTTTTTATATTCAATATTTTTTTTTCAAAATCGCTGGGGGAGACAGATCGAGGAGGGAAACACTGCATAGCGACATGTAGGTCTGAGCCGGATCTCTCGATCCAGATGGTTGTAATACCGCCACCTTCAGGGATATGATATACACTACGCGTACGGGATAACCGGCTAATTAATTGGTGCAGCGGGAATAAATAAAAACACAATTATCATTTCCGTTCAAGACATTGATGCCACTTCACGCATTGTGGAGACGCAGGGGGAGAGAGTTTATAATATACAGGATATCACTTATAAGTGTATTGCTTCTCGTTCTTTTGGCTTCGATTAATTCAGGGATTGATTATTGTTTCCGGGTGCGCCAAGCGCTAAGATAATTAGTACCGTAAGTGTAGCGCATGTTTTGTCACTAGATGATGATGATGATGATGATGATGATGATAATGTTTTGGTGATGGTGGTGATCTTCCCCGCTGGATGGTGAAATCCAGCGGCGATCTACGCGTCGATGTGCAGGGGTTTTCCTCAACCTGGTATCTCACACAAACGGGGTACTGCCCCACCTGGAACAAACTCTAACCTCGCGACTGGCCTCCCGACGTATGTCGTAGTGTAGAACAGTAAGTGTGGGTGTAAGTACGGAATGCGAATAGAACCGGGAGGGAAAGATTGTGCGCAGTCCAAGGCTCGTTTGTTCGGGTACTGCTCCAGCATTCGCTTGATGCTGATCGGAGAAACTCGGAAAACTATCGATCAGAGCAGCCGCCCGCTGGAAATCTCCTCCAGACAGCAGCCGCATTCGACCTAGCTATGTAACTAGTGTCGAAAATCCAGCCGCCGTGGGGAATAGAACTTTACGACTTCCTGTTCAGAGGAACTGCAGTGACCTCGATTGATACCCTGAGCCTCCTAAGACTCTTTTGGCTTCTACGAGTTTTCCGTGATGCATGCCCCGTGCGCGCGCGCGCGTGTGTGTGCGTGTGTATGCCGCAGTACTCGCATCGTGGAGACGCACAGAGGATGGGGTGTGACGGGTGTACCGTGTGTATGTGTGTGTGTGTGTGTGTGTGCGTGCGTGCGTGTGTATGCCGCAGTTCACGCCTCGCGGAGACGCGGTGTGACGGGTGTACCGTGTGTGTGTGTGTGTGCCGTAGCTTGGCAATTGAGGAGACACGGAGCAGTGCAACCTTATAGTACACAGAATATCGCTAATAATGTATCATCTCTCGTCGTTTTGCCTTCGATGAATATGTAGTATGGTGTTGCGTTGTTGAACGTGACGCATGCGCCTTGTGTGTGTGTGGTTGAGGGGAATGCCACATTCCGCGCATCGTAGATTCGCGGAGCTATTGCAACCTTATAGTGATCAGAATGTCATAATAATGCACCGCTCCTCATCGTTTTGGCTTTGAGTGTGTAGTGAGGTGTCATGTGGCGGATGTGCTGTGTGTGTGGCTGTGTGCCGCAGGTCGATTATCTCGAAGACCTGGAGCAGTCGCAAACTCGCAGTATACAGAATGTCGCTAGCAATGTATAGCCCCTTGCCCTTTTGGCTTGTCTGAGTGTGTGGTGTGATGGATGTGCTAGCAATGTATCGCGCCTTGGCCTCTTGGCTTGACTGAGTGCGTGGTATTATGTATGTGATAGCAATGTACAGTTCCATGCCCTTTGGGCTTGGCTGAGTGTGTGGTATGATGTATGTGCTAGCAATGTGTAGCCCCTTGCCCTTTGGCTTGTCTGAGTGCGTGGTGTGATGGGTGTGCTAGCAATGCATAGCTCCTTGCCCTTTTCGCTTGTCTGAGTGTGTGGTGCGATGGACGTGCTAGCAATGTACAGCCCCTTGCCCTTTGGGCTTGGCTGAGTGTGTGGAATGATGGATGTACTATCAATGTATAGCCCCTTGCCCTTTGAACTTGGCTGAGTGTGTGAAATGATGGATATGCTAGCAATGCATAGCTCCTTGCCCTTTTCGCTTGTCTGAGTATGTGGTGCGATGGGTGTGCTAGCAATGGCTAGCAATGCACAGGCCCTTGCCCTTTTGGCTTGGCTGAGTGAGTGGTATGATGGGTGTGCTAGCAATGCATCGCGCCTCGTCCTTTTGGCTTGGCTGAGTGTGTGGTGTGATGGGTGTGCTAGCAATGCATAGCTCCTTGGCCCTTTTCGCTTGTCTGAGTGTGTGTGGTACGATGAATGCGCTAGCCATGCACAGCCCCTTGCCCTTTGGGCTTGGCTGAGTGTGTGGTGTGATGAGTATGCTAGCAATGCATAGCTCCTTGCCCTTTTCGTTTGTCTGAGTGTGTGGTGTGATGAGTATGCTAGCAATGCACAGCCCTTTGCCCTTTTGGCTTGTCTGAGTGTGTGGTGCGATGGATGCGTTAGCCATGCACAGCCCCTTGCCCTTTGGGCTTGGCTGAGCGTGTGAAATGATCGATGTGCTAGCAATGCACAGCCCCTTGCCCTTGTGTGTGCCCCTTAGCTCGCGCATCGTGGAGACGCAGAGCGGCGCCATCCGGGGCGTGATCCTGGAGCCCGGGTCGCCGCACCTGGAGCCCGTGGAGGCGTTCCGCGGCGTGCCGTACGCGGCGCCGCCGGTGGGCGCGCTGCGCTTCCGGCCGCCCGAGCCGCCGCCGCCGTGGGCCGGCACGCGCCTCGCCGACACCTTCGGCGCCGTGTGCCCGCAGCGCCCGCCCGACGTCGCCAACCGCACCGCCGCCCTGCAGCGCATGCCCCGCGGACGCTACCTGCAGCTGCGACGCCTCGTGCCGCACCTGCGCCAGCAGAGCGAGGACTGCCTCTTCCTCAACCTCTACGTGCCCGGCAGCGGTCAGTCCCGCCGCCACTGCTGCTGGCAAACGCGCGACTTTAGCGTAGTGGTTGGCTTTTCTCCGACGCTCCTCACGGAGTTGGTTACTTTCTCGCATGCTACGTAGTTGGTGTATTACTTCCTTGCATGCTACTCACATAGTATATTACTTTCTGGCTTACTACTTACGTAGTATTATGCTACTCGCGTAGTATATTACTTTCTAGGATACTTCTTGCGTAGTATTATGCTACTCACGGAATATATTAATTTCTACCATGTTACTTACGTAGTATTATGCTACTCGCGTAGTATATTACTTTCTAGAATACTTCTTGCGTAGTATTATGCTCGCGCAGTAGCATACTACTCGCGCAGTAGCATACTACTACGTAAGAAGTGTGCTAGAAAGTAATATACTGCGCGAGTAGCATAATACTACGTAAGAAGTATCCTAGAAAGTAATATACTAGGCGAGTAGCATAATACTACGTAAGTAGTATGCTAGAAAGTAGTATACTACGTGACTAGCATAATACTACGCAAGTAGTAAGCCAGAAAGTAATATACTACGTGAGTAGCATAATACTCTCTAGCATACTTCTTTCGTAGTATTTTCCTTCCTCGCATGCTACTCATGTATATTACTTTTCAACATACTACAGTGCGCCAGGAAAGTCCCTCCGCATTGGCCCCAGTGGATGATATGGCAACAGAAATTATGTTGGTAGAATGTGCTGCAGCTTGCAACAAATGAAAACGTAAATTGCGTACTCACCTCACGATCGTAACAGATGTTCGAAGTGTTGTTCCCTTCACTTTTTTCCCCAGTGGTGTGGTTACAAACAACATAAATGCAATTGTTAATAAGAGCCCCTGATTCGGCTCGGTCCAAGTAGCGGCTCAGGTAGCATATTTCTTTCCCACTTACGTAGTATAATACTTTTTATATATATATATATATATATATATATATATATATATATATATATATATATATATATCAGTTGGTCCATCATTTAGAAGACAGAAATGTTTTAAACAACAGCTTTATATATTAAAAAGAATACAAATTTCACACAACGTTTCGGAAACAGTTGGTGTCCATCATCAGGTGACAAATAAATAATTATAATATATAAAAACAATGAAAAATAATACTTTCCCCAGGAAACAACGAGCGTTTTGAGCAAGAATTAATATGAAAATATTCACTCCAGTGTAATAAAAGGGATGATAGGATATTTTACCAACTTCAATGATATGTCAACTTAACTTTAAAGCACACACGTTGATAGAAGAATTACGCCAATTATACACGTGTAGTTTGCACGGAGGTCGCGGCAACGTGCCAGTTCCCTGGCAATGCTGGCGCTGATGTTGCGAAGAACGCCAAGCTGTTCCAACTCAGACCGGTAAAGCTTGGCGCCCTCGAGGAACCGGGAGCTTGGCTTTCGCCGGGCGAGCGGGCGCGCGCTGGCAGCCCGGGCGCGCCCTTTTGTTCCCGTGCCCGTGGGAGCTCTCGGGTGCTCACTTGCACGTGCGAAAGTTGCGTGTGTGTTTACTGGCGTGTAAAAAATAAAGGAGCGCAAAAGGCAGACTCTTAAAGTTTGTTTGTTTGTTTGTTTGTTTTTTGCGTTCGGCACTGTGTAACACAGAAAAATACATCATAAAAAATTGTATGAGGTGGTCATTAGACTTTCTGTCGTGTATATTCTTTGGTATAAGGTAGGTTAAAATGCATATAAATGGGAAGTAAAAATATGGTATTCTTCATTCTGAAAATGGCAAGAAATGTGCTGGCAATCATTGAAAGGAATGCCCAAAAAACTCACTCTGAATAATTTGTCCAAACAATTGACTGTTTAGATAAGATTAAAAGTCAGAGTGAAAGATGGATTGTAACATTCATTTACTCTTATGAAACCCATGTTTAAACCATGCAACTTGGACTGTCTTGTAAATTCACTGATTATAGTTAAAAATTACTCCTCAAAAATGATACTAACGTTTTAATTAACTATTAAAACAGACGTTTGTAGTCACATTATCTCATTTATTCATCTCTATAAAAATATGTAATTTATACATACTAACGTAAACATAATTTCTTATTTCAGTTGTGTTCATTAGTAATCATAGCAGGAGCGTAAGTCGTAAATCATAAAAAAGCGTCCAAAATTCTCAGCTTAATTACAAAGTATGCAATATTTTTAATTTGTTCGTCATTGAGGTATTTTTGAGTTAGCCAACGTAGGTTATAAACTCAGTGTTTGCACTAAGATCTGTGTGTTAAAACATTACCTTAACCGCAACATAGCCAGAGCAGCCACGAACACGCATTCTGAGGTATCTACAGCGGTTCTGCACACTGGTTGGACGTGTGTTTATGGCCCTGCAGATGGTCAGGGCGTAGATGATAACATAATTTACACTAATCTACCAGACACCCTCTATGGCTTGCAAGCTGTCATGATTTGGGTATCTGGCAATTATTATTAATTAGTAACTTTCTCTCTTCAGAATACGCAGTGTGTTCAATTTTGGAAGAATGAAGATTTCATATATTTGTAAGTTACAAAGACTCTTGATAGATATCATTAAACATATACACTTCATTCAGAGATATTTGAAACTTGAATGTGAAAGATTAGATTAGTGCCCTTATTTTTCAAAATATCATTACTAATGAAATTTCTCTCCTCAAATTTTTTATATAAGTACTACAAGCTTCTAGGACATACAGATGTATCTAAATTGATCTGATTATTTTTTGGCACTTCTGACGTGGCCAAAGGCTGCGTAATTTTGTAATCAATGCCAATCTGCAAGCAGTCTTTCAAAAAAAAACATTTTTCTTTTCAACCTTGATGCATAAATATTTATCTGATTAGTAATCGAAATCAGTTGTCAAAAATAAATGATATAAAAAGTTCATGATTTTAATTATATAATTCAATAAATACATTAATTATTAAAATGCTGTATGTTAAAGTTACCTACATTTAAAAACATTTTAATTCGAGAAATGATAAGCATTTTTTGGCAGTAATGCTTGTCAAAAAATATGCTGATGATTCTTACTTCATCTTCTTTATTTTATCTGCAAAACATGAAAAAAAAAAAAAAAAAAAGCAAGTGTACTTAGTGAAAAATCTACGTAGAAAAACGGCCCCCCCCCAAAAAAAACGCATTTCGTTCTAATGTCCCCATCCGTATAAAAGGCACAAACCACAAATGTTGTTTGACGGTATATCGTTTCGATGACACATCAGACAACGCTGAGTTGAAGGATTAAGAGGCTTAATTACGGGAGTCTGTACACAAACCTAAAACGGTACTTCCTAATTCTGTCAGCAAGCGAGATAGGAAGATTAACAAGGAGCAAAGTTGGGAAGAGACCTGAGGTAAACGTTACTCGCGTACAAGATAGGCCGCATGTCAGCTAATTACAACTCATGCAGATTATAATCGAAGTAAGAGAGAAGGGGGATACAATGAATGGAAATTAGAAGGGTTAATAATTAATATCTTGAACATTGTGAAATATTATTACAGAGATGACTTTCATTTTATTATGTCCGAGTGAACGAATGATGAATTAATGAGCGGGGTAATGAATTAGGAAAGGGAGTATTCATGAGTAGAGGAAGATTGAGTGTGAGAGTTAATAATTGAAAAATTTATCTTAATTATTTGCATAATGGTAGATGTTAGTGCAAAATATAATTCCCATCCTAAAAGACCAGGATAAACACTGCAAAGAGTGCGTTACGACCCTTTAAAATATTTTCCAAATCCCCAATATTTGAAACTCGATAGATCTGCATTCAACGAAACAATGTAATGATTATATAGATTACCTCAGCGAAATATCAGAGTGAAGGTATTCATTTGGTGAAATGAACAATTTTCTTAGAAGGTTAGTCTCCAATATTTACAAATGCAGTGAAGTATGTAACATTTTATTTTAGATCTGCGCTCACGAATTTCCAGCTTAAAGTATTGCTACGCATTCTTCATATCAAAATAGACATTTCACAAATTCTAATAACTTTTGACACGTTATTAGTATGAGTTACTGTACATTCCGTCAACTCTTGCCGTTATTCAGACCAACAAAATACGTACAGATTTGGTAGGAAATGGTGTGGTATTTACGATGCTTCTATCATCGAAATCAATATTAGATGTTGGCTCTCCATCGTAACTGTTTATTGTGGCATAAAGCTTTTTCGGCCACATTGCGGCCATCTTCAGTGCTACAAAAATAATAATAGTAATAATAATAATAATAATAATAATAATAATAATAATAATATATCTAAATTACAAAAAATTTTAAAAATTTAAAGAATTAAAAACTTTTTACAGAATATTGTCAAGAATTGGATTTTGTCAAAAAAAGTGAGTGAACCGTCCGCTTCAGTACTAAGCGCTGCGGTCGCCAGCGGAAAGCGAACGACGCGACCAGTGGGCGTCGCCTGGTCACAAGGCAAACCGCACTCTGCTAGCAGCCGACCGAACTCCCGTGGCGTTACAGCAATTATTGCTGCAAAAGGATGCAACGCCACTGTCGCTCTCCGATAAAACGATGGCAGAGACCGACAACATTGTGGCTTAGTGGCTGGGCTGTTGTAGTCAAGTTTGAAGGTTCAAAACCGATTGAAGCCGTGGATTTGTAAGGGCGATTACAGTAAGAACTCCCTTAAAAAGGGAGTTCTAGGGAGAATACAATAATTACAATAAGGGAAGGGAGAGATTCCCTACGTCACTCATTGCCACTATTTTAATTTGATAGATTGCTTTATCCTTGCGGTCTTAAGCCAAACTCCCGTATCGCTTTTCCTTCTGTGTGTGTTCCTGGACATGCACCATCCGTCAAACAATGTTTTCGAAAGCAGCAATTGTGACATCGCGACCGCGAATTGCGTTTACCTTCCCGGCGTCATCCTGCGCATATACCCCCTCTTTCTGGAATTGGGAGGGAAATGACAATGGAATCCTGGAAAGAATCCCTTACCGAGCGCCTCCCATGCGGGCAAGCAACTCGTCGGGACTGGATGGAACAGTATTGGGGGGATAGGAGAAGTTCCACATGCCATAGCAGCCAATGAAACATCCACGTTCGAGGTGGGATTTAAAACATCGGCTCTTCAACACAAGAACGTTCTGTCACCTTAGGCCTGTGTCACTCGAGCGTTGCGTTGACGGGCATTAAAGTATCGCACGTTCTAGATTAGAACTACACCTTGTGCGGACGGCCAAAGCGCTCGTGTGCCGTTTCGCATAAGATACAGTATTATTTTACGACGTGCGGTACTTAACGTGCGTTAACGCAGCGCTCGTGTGCAGGGGCTCTTAATGGCCGGTTTTACAGGTCGGCAATCTACATTTACATTCTTCAACACTACTAATTCCGGACATTTTGATGTTACATTCTGACTTTTCGTTCGTTCCGATCATTTTCTCGGCGCCCTACTTTCTAAACACCATTTCTTCTTCCTCCTCCTCGCCATCACTTCCTATCACACCAACCCGATTCCCTACCTCTCGCGACTTCCGACTTCCGTTTTGTTTTGTGACTTGTCTCCGGGCGAAGGAACGCGTCGAAAACTTTCGTCACCGCCGGCGCTTGTCACCGCTCGTCCGCATTGTGTTTCGCAGCGAAGATCAAGCGCCGCGCGAAAGAAATCTCGAAGGGGGCAACTCCCGGCGACAGGCGCGGCGCGGCGCCGAGACTTGTCGCCCGCTCAAACTCTGACGTTCGGAGCGGAGCAGAACACAAACACGGCGCCGCGGCGCCCGCGCTCGCGACGATTTCACGCTTCAGAAGACGCGGGGCGGATCTGAGGGGGCGGGGAGGGAAGGGTAGAGGGGAGGGGAGGAGCAGACCCCGCGCCGGCAAGGAGCCATCCTGACAACACCATCAATCAGCAGCAGATCGCCTTCGATGCGACTTATATCTGCAGTGTGGCCGCTTTCGTACTCTTCCTGTTACAACCTCTACTCACGTATGGCCTATTTTTGTGTGGGGATAAGCAACGTTTGTATTTTAAGCAGCGTCTAGTTAATGCTAATTTAATAATTATGGCTGTCACAGGTGGTCAGGGCGTCAACTGATGTCACTGCAGTGCCTCTGACAGGGAGGTCACTCACTTCTCCCTCTTGTTACATTATTCAAGTTACCTTAAAAGCAAAATGACGTGCACAAACAAAACTAAATACTGATAAGCAACTTTTTTTTCAACTATACGAAAAAGACAGATTAATTATCAAACGTAAAATGGGTAATTTTTCATAATATTTAAAAAATGTTGGCGTAGACAACTAAGTTGTCACCGTGAAAAAATAGTTCTTGGCGGTTTGGGTTAGTGGTACTGGCATAAAGAATAAACACGTATACAGAAAACTACTTAATTTAAATTATTACGCATAATACGTTTAATGCATCAACTGATTGCAATTACAATTTACTATTATAATAAGTATTCATCATGTAACACAATTAGGTGTTTATTCGAAACATAAACACGAGATAAATACGCTTAGATGTGTATTTCATTTGCGGATTGCCATAGATTTAGTGTAAAGTCACTATGCACTTGTTCTATCTCGTACTAGTACGTATTGTATAATATGTACTTGAATAACATAAAATAATGACTTTTCTAATTTATGTAGAAGTAAAAGAGAAAGTCAAAGTAAAACAAAGAAGTTTGGTTGCATTGTCCGCTTTCGTTCTGGCTATGTGGAGTAGTTCACTACAATGCATACATCACACAATTGATTGCTGCGGAAATAACCCTTTTTAACTGTTCCTCTGAAACACGACACCTGCTGATGGCACAGTGTGGCCCTCCCTTCACCCCTCACCGACAACCGTTTTGCAGAAGTAAATTGAGAGGGGAAGAGAATTGCAAATCCTGTTATGTAGATCTCGCCCTTCTGTGCACGTGGGTTACATTCAATTACAGTTTCATCCCTCATCTCCCAGAAAAGGTGAGCGCTCGTCCAAAATCGTCCTGGCTTTATACAAGCGCATTAGCGCTGAGGCGGCTGGCGGGGCGTAAACTGTGCTCTGGATAATTAAACTGGAAGGACGAAGCGGCTGGCGGCCACCAGCGCAGGATTAAACACATAGGAACGCAACGGGCCTCCCCTTCGCAGTCCATGATCCCAGGCATGGCGGGTCCTCGATCCCTGCCCGCCTCCTTTTACTACGTGTCTTGATCCCCTTGTTATCTACAAAGGGGGTTCAGGGCGTCAAACCGGGAGAGATGGCTCAGTGCATCAACTTGATGCCACTGCAGTCCCTCTGACCGGGAGGTCCTAGGCAGGATTTTCGACACTAGCTTGTCAGCTAGGTCGAATTCTGTCGCTGTCTGGAGGAGAATTCTAGCAGCTAGCTTCTCTGATCGATAGTTTTCCGTGGTTTCTCCGATAAACACCAGACGAATGCCATAGTAGGCAAACAAACGGGCCAAGGAAAGCCCACAATGTTATTTGTAATGCGAATACTTTTTTTAAATACTAGAGGTAGCACGTTAAAAACTACAGGACGAAATCAAACTTCCATATTAGTGATCCGTATAGTGAGTAGTACAACACGATTTATTTCCCTTAATAAAAAAATATAAGGGTTTTCCATTTCAACATTTCTTTTATTATCACTAAAATGTTTTCAATCTGCGGTACTCTTAGGGACCGCGAAACCATTTTAAGGAGTCCCTGAAGGGGCCTCCAAGTGAAATATTTGGATATTTGAGATTGTTGCGACATGTTGCCATGCCCCGTGAAGAAATGGAATTTAGTTTCTCTGATATCTAAAGTAATAAAAGTGCATTCAACGACTAGTAACGGACATTGATGCCATAAACAGAAGTGTGTGAATAGATACGAAAATTTTACAAGCTCTTCTTCACCGTTTTCGCAATGACCTTCCAACGCTTGCTAAAGATTAATACGAAAAAGATTCTGAAAAAAAATAATTTAAATGATATGTTTGGTAGATTCACCACGATCATTATTTTTCGCCTCTAGCTAATAGCACGTGGTTCCCGCTACTATATTCCGCCAAACGGCAGAAGCAGTGCAGCAGAACTGATTTTTTGCTAATCTAATAGCAATGCAAAATAAAATGAAAAAAATATTAGTACTTTATTAAAATTTGAACAAAGTACATTAAAAGTAAAAGTCTTAAACACCGTTGTTTATATAAAACTAAGAAAATCCGGAAGACGTTGTTCTGCCCTTCATCTCCCTCTTTCCCCTCCCATCTACCCTCTTACTACCTCTCCCTATCTCCCTCACCTCGTCCTTGTGTGTCTCTGCCGCTCTCTGTCCTTCTCATTCACACTTAATTGCAGATTCTGCACATTTCTTAGCACGTGAGGTAATATCGGGAAGCGTCGGACCATCAAAAATGTACCAGGTTGAAGGTTTCATCCTGTAGATTACGGTGTGAGAAACGTTTCTTTCAGGCTTTTGGGCTGAAAATTTTAGTTTTTAAGGCCACAAAACGCATCATTTACAATTTATTTAACGATATAGATTCAAAATCCTACACAAAGTGTTGCGGGTTGCATTTGACCTAAATATTTATATTTGTTCTAAAGCGCCATGTAGTAGAGTTACAACTGATTTAACAGCATATTAACCTTCTGGGCGAAAAAGCACGTAGAAGTGCCAACTTTCATGGAGATTGGTCCGACAGTGTCGGAGTTCAGCTCTAATACATATACACCAACATCCAGTTATTATGTATATTTTTCCTCCTTCACACAAATTGGATGTGAAGAATCCCCGGGCAACTCAGGGTATTTTGCTACTTTTTTATAATTTTCGGAATCCAACAGCGTATGTGTCGGAAGATTAGCTCCACTGCGTACCAAGAAATCACACGCACGTGCGTGCAGCCGCCCGTACGGACGTCTCCCAATCTTCTGCCTCGGGCGTAGGGAGGGAGCTCGGTCTTGTCTTTCTAGGGTCGTCTTCCCCTATCGTTGGTAATTTTATTATATCATTTCTTCAATGATTTCTTTTCACAAAATAATTTTGTATTATAACATTTTTTTCTTCTTAATAATTCGTTATTTTGGTTTATTTTAATAAGTGATAGTGTATTTAGGTGAACCGGGCAATGCCATTTAAAATGTAGCTCCTACACAGTTTTACCTCATCATAACCGTCGAACGTCTTCAGTGCACGTCGCGGCCAGGGATATTACAACCTTCTGCCTCCGCAGATTTCGTGCTCGGAAGGGTGCGATTGCCAAGGCGTGCTCGCGGTTCAGACTTCCTGCACGAAAGTGCAAGAGCGATTTCCGCCCGTCACTCAAACTTCGATAACGGATCGTGCGCCGCGAAAACCACCGAATTGTACCGCCAGATGTCGCAATAGCATCACATTTTATAGCGGTCCGGTTTTTAATTTTTTATTGCTTAAGAAGACGTTTTATCCGAAAAATCGTTTTTGGCAGCGTAATCTTAAATCACAAGTAAAAATATGCAGTTTTTTTATCTTGCTTCAGTTGCTCAAACTTTGTGATACAATCTCGGAAACGCAAGAAATTGTTATATAGATTATTATTTTGCATAACCGTACAAGTTTATAAACAGACCGAACAAAGCCGGCTTCGCGTACATGGACACTAAGGCTGTGAGTTTGGAACTAACGTAAAGTACGCATGTTTTCAATGGTATTTGTGGCATGGGGGCATTCGCAGTCCCTCGTGTATCACACCAATACTCTAATCCTACCGTAATCCTATCGCGTTGCCGGTAACTAAGTGAGATCTGTGTGCAAACTGGCTGTGCGCGTTAATTGATCTGCTGGCTCCCTTCAACCATAACAATGGCGCAAGCTTCGAAATGGGGCCACGGGCTTCCTGCCCTGGATGTAATTGAACAGGACCGAGGTGGCCGTCAAGGCAGCGAAGCGCGGTGTAGGGGAGCGAGGGCGCTGTTCAGCGTCCCCTTAATTGCCGATAGATGGCAGCCGAGAAGGGGGTGTAGCAGAACTCAAAAGGTAGCTTGAATCAAAAAGAAAGGGGTCTAACTAGTACGAGAAAGACGGTGGCGAGAAAGTTGGTGTAGCAGAACCCAAAAGGTGACTTAAATCAAAAGAAAAGGGACCTAACTAGTACGAAAAAGTCGGTGGCGAAAAAGTTGGTGTAGCAAAACTCAACTAGTGTTGCTACAGAATGGCACAGACTTTCCCGTATTAGTTTTCTGTTTTCTTGAGTCTTCGCTAGCTATTCGGAATTGCCACATACTCTTTCTTGCCAGCTACCATCTATCACCGCCAAAAGTACATTTTTTTGTAATTTTCTTAATTTTTCGGTTTCCTATTGGTAGAACGAAAGTATTAATTTTAGAATATTGAAGAACACAAAAACCTAGCCGTAAATGGCAACTTTCTTTTAAAAATTATGTGCCGTTTAAGAGAAAATGGCGTTTTAGCGCTACTAAAAATGCTAAATTTCAAGCTCATTTTCGCAGAAAACGTTTGAGTTTTCAAAATACTTTATTTGAAGCACTTACATTCATAAATATAATAATCTTTACAAATTGTTGGTAATGTGCATATGAAAGATGTGAGAGATCTTTCAAAAAAATTACAATTATGTAATTTTTGAAAAAACAAAAAAATAACTCGAAATAAACTTTACGCTATGCTAAAGAGTGTAATTAGCACTATCCGTTACAAAAGTTTCAAGAAAACATTTGCAGCCATATATGAGAAAATGACGTTTGAGCGTTTCTGAAAATGCCAAATTTTGAAAAACTTTACTTGATATTATTTAAAGCACATGTACTCTTAAATATAATAATGTGAAAAAATCGCCGCTAATGTATCGTATCGACGTGAGAAACATGTGAAAAATTTTCATTTTTGTAATTTTTGAAAAAAAACAACCTATAGAGCAATATGGCTTTCGTGTCATCTGATAGAGTACATTTACCACTATCCCTACCAAAAGTTTAAAGAAAAAATTTGGAGCCGTTTTTGAGAAAACCTTGTTTATGTAATTTTTTAAAATTGCACATACTGCACGCAATATTGCACGAAAACTACTAAAATTTGGAAAAACATGTACATTACCTTTATGAAAGAACTCAATATGCAGAACAAATTTTATTTGAAGAAAAAATCTCTATCTTCAATATTGTAGCTGGAGAAAGACGCCGAAAAAAAATTCAAACTTTCAAAATTTTCGAAAATTCAGAGTTATCCGTGAAAATCGGACCTACTCCATGTTAATAAGTGTATTTTACTCTATTCATACAAGAAATTTAAAGAAAAAATTTGGGGCCGTTTTTTGAGAAAATTTTGAAAAACCCGGGGGGGCTTCATATAAAGTACCCCCAAATTTTGAAGAATCTTTTTCAAAATCTCAAAGCTTTGACTAAAATCAGATCGACCAGGGAACATCCATTTTGGAAGAAATCGTACGTATGGTTTAGGCGCTAGCAGTGTTCACAGACGGACAGACAGACAGACAGAGGGACTGACAGACAGACTGACAGACGGACAGATGAACAGACGGACATTTTCCTTTCATTTGGGTTTTCTTTATCAAGGACCTAGAAAACAGGGTTTCTGGCTACACCACGTGTTACGGGATTTTTTTTCTTAATTTAGCAATTGGTTTTATCCAATTTTTCGTTTTCACGGCCCGGCAATGAATTTTTTTCCGCCGAAAATTGGCCATTTTTTCGCGCAGCATTACATAACTTTCCCTATACTACGTATATCACTCCATGTATACGTACGTATACGGGAAAGTAAAAGGTAGCTTAAATCAAAAGAAAGGGATCTAACTAGTACGAGGAAGTCGCTGGCGAGAAAGGTGGTGTAGCAAAACTCAAAAGGTGACTTAAATCAAAAGAAAAGGGATATAACTATTACGAGAAAGACGGTGGCGAGAAAGTTGGTGTAGCAGAACCCAAAAGGTAGCTTACATCAAAAGAAAGGGATCTAACTAGTACGAGAAAGTCGATGGCATTTTTAAGTATCACTAATTTTCAATGTTTTCTAAAGTACTGATATTAAGGCAGGGTTTACAGTGATCATAGGACACGCCCATGTGACGGCAGACATTTTTATGTCTCCCTGTACTGGCACAACAGCCTCTAACAGGGCCAAGGTGTACCAGCTGCGTCCCAGTCTTGCGATCATGGGTTAAGGGTTACGTGTGGTTAGCACATAAACATCCCTACGCCGAATTCTGGTCTTCTCAAACTGAGTAGTGAGCTTTCTCATCGTCACACTGCAACAAACACTGAAACATTGCAAGGAGAGCGCACACTGTCATCTTCCCCGACCGGGAATCGAACCCGGGGACGCGCATGGAAAACGATCACGCTGACCAGTGGGGACTACATTCTTATGTAAATTAAACATTGATAATCTGAAAAAAAAGTTTTTTTGTCGTCACGCACAACCTGGCGGAAAGGTGGGTAGTATCGGGGTCAGGCCAGGTAGCGCAGAGGATGGTAGTTGGCAAGGGGCAGGATGAGTTTGGACAGTTCAACATAAGACAGAACAGGGCATGCCAGAGCAGGGTAGAGCAGGACACGCCAGACACACTAGGGAAAGGATACACTATGTACAGAATGCGTTCCTTTTCCTGTCTGAATAGATTAATATGGTAAATAAATTTCCGTGCTGTAAAAGAATTCAGCTTTAAACTTCCCGTGCAATTTACTCGCACGGGTTTCCACTGGTAAAAATAAAACCAGCATACCAATCATTTAATAAGGCGCGCGTCAATTTTCGTTTCCAACCCAGGAAAACGTAATCAATTTTCTTTATATATTAAAGTCATTGTTCGGATCATGTCGTCTATTTACTCGCCGTCTTGTAGCGAGGAAAACTTGCGTCCGTTTCGCGAAAGTGGAGAGAACTCTTGGCGTAAAAGAGAGGCGCGGTTTATCTGCGAGAAAGAGTAAACCTCATCAAATGAAGTCCGTGCCGTCGGCGCCTCGGGACTTCTTTCATCTCGTTAATACACGTCACTCCCAGCCTCCTCTGCAAACAAGCAGCTTCAGGGGCAATTATTTAAGCCTTCTGCCTCGAAAGAGAAGTCTCCGGCTTGCTATCGTCAAGGCTGAACGCCGAGACCGTAAATAAATGCAGTTGATAAGTTAAAGATAAAGATGCGCTGACTGGGATAGACCTTGAAAATAATACGGCTTTATAAGTTGATGTAGGGAATATGTAATTATCACGACAGGAAGGAGCCAGGAAGTTACCTGGTGAGATGTTGGGTCTTCGTAGGATACATTTTCTGACCGTTTACAAATCTTGCGAAAACGTTGTGGGGCTCTGGGATATTAATTATCTCTGAATTAAGATATCAGTTAAGCACTGCATCTTAATTTATTTTCGTAATGTTTGTTCTCCTCTGAGGATTATAAGGTTGCTAAAGGATTGGCTCGATTTGAGAAGTGTCTAAGAAGATATTTCACTTACTTTCTCTAATTCATGCTGCCGATGTAAAAAGCCAATAAATTTGCCTGAAATTTATTTATTTCCATTAAAGAAACAATATCTCTCGACTTTAAAAAGAAATTTAGTTTGTTAAGTTTCATTTATCTTAAAAAGATCCTTAGTGTTAGCGTAGGTTAACTCAGCATTTTCAGCTCTTTAATTCATTGATCATGAAGAAAAACTTGTTACTATAAGTACAGATTTTTTAAAAACTAGACAGTAAGGGGCCACTGACTTAATACTTATCCTAAATCTAGGTGAAGATTTTCAACATAAAATTCACTTAACTACTGATTCATTTTGAAAACAATTACAACCGATCGGCGTGGTAAAATCTTCCTCTGCATCCACATGTGCCAAAAGTGAGACTGGAAACTGTGCTCGCTGCATAACAATCAGCTGTCGCCGAGCATCTTCATTGTGGTCGGCACGCGTTCGGTGTCGGTGACAGTTGATACTTCAAAGCACAAAAGCGACACCCGCATCCGTTCGAATGGCATAGAATGCTGGTAAATGGCATGGACTGGTAAATTGCACCATTCGCTCCCCTCGCTCCAATCGACACTGCACCAATCGCTCTCACTCCAATCGCTCTCGCTCCAATCGTTCCCCTCGCTCCAATCGCCACTGCATCAATCGCTCTCGCTCCAATCGCTCCTCTCGCTCCAATCGCCACTGCACCAATCGCTCTCGCTCCTCTCGCTCCTCTCGCTCCAATCGACACTGCACCAATCGCTCTCGTTCCAATCTCTCCAATCGCCACTGCACCAATCGCTCTCAACCCACCAACTCGTTTACGGGCGGTCGGATGAGGAGACGTCAGAGAGGTTTTTGCTAAGACATGCCAACAGGACCCGACTTCAAGTTTTACTATGCCACGGACTGTTTATAGAATGGAACCGATCTAAGTCTAAGAGCAGCTAGAATGCAAGGGAGACAGCGATATTTCGGCGTGTTGCGTCATAGAATAAGAGAGCAGCTGGCACTCCCAGCGCCGCAAATTCCGCTCGGCCTCTTCAGCCGAGGCAGCCGTCAGCTGGGCCGAGCGCCGCACCGGACACAGGCCGTTGCTTCAAGCGCCCCGCCCCTCTCCACAGAACAGTTGCATGCAGTCGAAACGAAAGCGCACATACAAACCATATGCTAATGCGCCCGGAAGGGAGCGGACGTGAGTGGAAGGCAGCACAAGGGCCTCAGGACAACGAGGGCTCCATATACTCTTCCTCCTCACCCTTCTCCTCTCTCCTCACTCTCCCTCTCCTCCACCTCCTCCACCCCCTCTTCTGCCTCCTCCCCTTCTCTTCCTTCTCCCCCTCCTCCTCAATCTCCCCCTCCCCCTCCCCTTCCCTTCACCTCGTCTCTCCTCCTCCTCCCCTTCTTCCTCATTCATCTATCTACCTCCTTCTCTTCTTGTCTTTTCCTCCTCCCCTTCTTGTCTACTCCTCGCCCTCCCCTTCTCCTCGTCCTGTCTTCCTTCTTTCCTTTTCTTCTACCTCCTCCTTCTTCCCCTCTCCTTCTTCTCCTCTCCTGTTTATCCTCCTCTTCATCCTCATTATTCTGAGCCTTTTCTTATTCTTCCGTCCCTCTCCAGCCGCCAAAGCTTTCTTACCCACCCCTTCCGTACTAGGACTTCTTCGAATCTGCCCTTATTTTCGCTCTTTTGTTTCTCTCTCTCAAATTACGAGCTCGTTCATCTTTCTTACCATTTAGTTTAATGACGTTATACTTCTGTCAGCTTCGTTCAAATTTTGAAGCTCGAACAGTCTTAAGAATATTATTTTCAATAATACGATTCTTGAAATCAAACTAATGGTTCTCCAGAATGGCTTAGGCTTTTTTCACTAGTTAGCTTCCTTTTATTTTTAGCTTTTCATTTCTTCCCGCCCTCCTTTTCAGCTGCTACAAATTGGCAGCCAAAGACCTACCAGGGACTCTCGCGATATCTGTCGCTTCTCTCTGTAATTTCCCAGGTAAGAAGAAATAGTGTTCTATCAAAAAAAACACATTTCTTCACCTTTTATCACTGGCCCATATTTCACCCAAAATTATAAGAAAACTACTATTTTCATAAAACATACATGACATTAACTACAGAACTAATTGTCTACAACAAATTCCATTTGTAGCAAAAACTAACTTAAATAATACTGTATGGGGGGCTGAACTTTTACACTTTATTTTATTCTGAGTCAATAGTGAAAACTGGTCCTATGCTATCTTGAGACGAGCCACGTACATTTTCGGATCGATGGGGAAATTTTAATTGTAGAATAACCCCTACGAATAGTTCAGGCGCTAGTGTTGACAGACGAAGAAATTGGAAAAACACTCGATATGAAGGGACCCCAAAACGTGTATTTGCTATAAAATGTCGATATAAATTTTCTGCAGCTTTACATAACATTATCTTAAACAACGTATATTATTCCGCACATAAATGAGAAAGGTAAAAGCTGTTCTTAAGTTTAGGATTAGTTACTGAACCAAAAAGAAAGTAGGTTTGTCTTTTCATTTTCCCGCGTTTTGTTCTAAAAAATGCAGTTAATCGTGTTTCTGATTCGTTGTAAAATTTAAATTGAAAAATTGGACAGCAACATATTATTCAAATATTCTTTCAATCATTAAGAATTACTAATATAGCTCTCCAAATTTAAGTAGAAGTTTAAATTAATTGACAAGTTCCCAAGTGTACTAAACGCTTCACGATATTTAATTAAATTAGCATTTAGTTAAAGAAAATTTAACACAAAGAGTATAAATACCTCGTTGCCGTTTAATAATTGTGCAAATCCCGGAGGTTTGTCATCCATGGCTATACATCATCCCGTGGACTGTTTTCAACTTTCAAAGAACTACATAAAGTCAGTGAGTAATGCTCTATTACCTGCGTACTTATCACTCTGATATTTCAGCTGAGATGGCAGAAGTCAACAGCTGTTACAACGGCTGTCTCTACCTGAGTGATTCTAGGGTTTGTGTTAAAAAAATATCGATGGATTGGGGTTAATATATTATTAACATCGGTGTTGTAATTTTCAACATCGATATTTTTAGATATCGCTGTTTGTTTTTTTTGCCAATGACACATTTTTCCCTCATACCACTCACCTAGCGCGACGGACAGAATAATTTATTTGGACTAATGCAGCTCAATTCACGAAGAACGTTGTTCATGGATTTCTAGATTATTGGAAACAGCCGCGTCTCTAGTACGAACGTGTGTGTTTTGCGTGTGCTGCCAACGAACAACACGGTCCTTGCCTTTCTGCTACACAGCTGGGAGATGCGAAACGGTGAACCCTTCCTCTTGCCCGAAGAATCTCCCGCCGAAACGAAACAAGACGGTGCGAGACCTCCACGTTCAGCCGCATGAATACAGAGGTCGCCGGCGTCGCCACGCTGACTGCCGCCGGCTCCGCTGCGAGCGCTGCAGTCGAGTGCGTCTAGACGGCGAGATAAACGCCACGCAGCGGCGAGTGGGAAGTTTTCGGGCGCCTTCTTCGCGGAGTTGCAGAGGCGTAAATGTTCACCGCCTCCGTTTAGAAGTCTTGACGGAGATGCAGTTTTATGCAAGCAACCCTCTTGTGCCTCCGCTGCTCGCTTCGAAGAGGCAACGCAAAATTTGTTGTGCAGTCTGGCGGCAAACAATGCGCATTGCAGATGTGGTGGGTTATCTAGGCGTTTAAAAAGCTTTTAGGCGGGAAATTATTGTGGACTTCGTGTTTCATTTACATTTAGACTGACTTGCCTGTAAGCGCTTACGAAGACGATGGAAGTTGGAAGGTTTTTCTTTCGAAAAACGTCCAGATAATCAGTATCTAACGAATGAATTCCGGTTAAAGGGTTGTCTTGAAACATCAAGCTCTCAGAAACTAATAAAAATATTTTTCACCAGTAATTTTATAAATTTATAAATAAACAATTTATTCATTTATGGCTTGTTTTTAATCATGTAAAGAGTTAAGAATACACAATATTTAGTTTTAACCTTTTAAGTGCTACGTTTCTTTAGGGGTAGCGCGTCCCCCAGCACTGGGGCACCCGGCCCGCTTGGGTCGCCTGTGGCCTGCTTTCTTTTCGGGTGCGCCCCCTCCGCACAGCGCGCGGCGCGGGTAGAGCATTAAGTATATTTCGCATCCTTTTCTTGATTCGACCTTTGGGCAAGCATTGGCAAAGTTAGAAATGTCTTTTTTATTATTTTTAACTTTTTTAAAATTTTTGGTGTAGTTTATTTTGTGAAATGCAGAAGATGCTTTAATGTTTTTTTTAGTATGGTAAATCATAAATCATGGATACACACATAATGCTACGTCACATTACTTACACATATAGCTTGATTTACAACGTAGATTTTACTAGAACGTTTGAAGCATCTTCGCTGTTATTTTTTTGTGAATGTGATGGGATTATCGTAAGAAAGTAGCTGGGTCAAACGCTGTATCTCCTCACCTTTTGCGTCTCCCAGATTTTCGTCTTTCCGATCTAAACTTTTCTACGATTTTTGGATTACATCCAGATGACATTTTTTCATTAATAACTTTTCCCGTTGTTAATTTTTGAATATCATGAGCATTCAACAAAGATAAATATAATATTTGAAAATAATGTATCCCACGTGATGGTTTTCTCCTCCCGAGGTGAGAATCGTGTCCACTTAATCTAATTATTCTATTCTTCGATTATAACATAAAACACGTTGTGGTTTTATCATATTCTTGCCGGTTTTACAATCAACGCAAGTAAGACGTCGCGAATCATGTTTTCAATCTCTTTCCAATTTGCGGCATGTCACGAGTGTTTTTCACACTGACTACAAGCGTTCGTGTCCCAGTCGTGCAACAACGTAAACATCGCTGTACTTGAGTACCAGTTGTCAACATACTATATTGTACAGGTATGGCCCTTCACTAAATACCCCTCGAGAAGGGTGGCTACAACATTCTCAGACTGTCCTAACTCGTCCACGATGCCACTCTTCTTTCTAATGTACACAACAAAATAAGGACATCATCCGATTTATAGTCGCAAAAAGAAATGTAATTTTGCCGAATAAATTCGCAAGCTTTTGAAGAACTGGTTTTGACGCACGCGCGGTCTTCGGGTCGCATGCCTTTGTTAGCCAGCAGCCGCCGGCCGTCCGGGCGGCCGGCAGCCCGGCCGCCGCCGCCTCCGCCGCGCCCGATGCAGGGACTCGCTGACGTAATCTGCCGGAACACTCCAATAGTGACCTCCAAGGGCCAGAAAAAAAAAAAACTACAGCTAAGTAGTACCTACACACAGCCGTAGATGTCGTGCCATGTCAATATCTACTAGTGCTCCCTAGGAATAAATTCAGAAAGCAGATGATGCGTCGCGACGGATATATCCGTCTTTAGCGCTCATGGCACGGCCGACCCGCGCCGGATATATCCGGCATTAGCGCTGGAGGCACGAAAGTCTTGCGCCGGATATATCCGGCATTAGCGCTTAACAGGTTAAAAATGTCATGTATGGGAATGAATAAGAATGTGCACAAAAATAACATTTTTTTTTCTATTTTTGTTATATTTTGAAATATAATTTCATATAAATTCGTTTTTAAAATAATAATTATTCATTTCAAATAGTTTGAAATTATTCTTTAAATAAATAAACACAAATGTCTTCAAAAACAAGAAACCGCGACAGAAAATAATTCACTAATTGAAACTTGAACATTAAACACGTCTCAGCCTGGAAATTATTATCAGAAAGACACCCGCGTATTCTTGTTATCTTGTAATTGGGGGGAAGGTCATGCAATTATACGGCATTCATGGATTCTCAATTGCTCAGATATGACAAGTATGAGATCATTTGTTTCCTAGTCGATATACCATTCGTCACTACAGGAAGAAAACGGAAATTAAACTTGATTCAGAACTACATAATGATATACAAAATATATTTTTCAATTTAACAGTCCCAGGTGCGTTGTTCGAAAACGCAATTTTGTGCAAAATTAGGAATACGAAGAGCATAAATAATCTCTCTTTCTAAGCGAGTAGAAATTAACTGATTGTAGTTAAAATGAGACAAAATAATGAAGAATGCAATATTCATTATATATAAAAGGAATATTGCGTCTTGCCTTTTGTGTAAGTACAACATTAAACGCCAATCCTAAAACACATAAAATCGACTTAATGCCCAAACAACTGGACGAAACCCCAAACATAATTTTGATCGCCCCCTCCTGGGGAAATTGCACGCAACCCGAAAACAGGCCAGCAGTCTCAGGTGCGTCGTCGGGGAAAATCCATTTTATGAAAAATGCAGCGCAAAAAATCAGCGCGAGGCGACCGCGAGAAATACGGGCGGCTGCGACACGCGCGGCGGAGGGCGGGAGGGGAAGTGGGAGGGAGGGGGGCGGCCGCCTCCGGAGGGAGCGATCTGCGCGCGCCAAAACGCGGCCCGAGGATCAATACGCGGCGGCGGCGGGGGCGGGGCGTTGGGGGCAGCAGGAGCGGCGGAGGCGGTCCGGGGCGGTGCGAGGGTGGGGCGGGGCGGGGGCTGGTGGGGCGAGGGGGCTGGGGCGGCGGGGGAGGTGGCTGGGCGGCAGGGGCGGCGGCGGGGCGGTGATGGGGCGGCGGCGTGGGCGGCGGGGCGGCGGGGCGGCGGGGCGGCGGGGCGGCGGGGGAGGCGGCAGGACAGAGGGGGCGGGGCGGCGGGGGCGCGTTCGCTATGCGCGAGCTATCGCTCACAGGAGACGCCTAGCGGTCGCGCCTCCGTCCCCTCCCGCCCCGCCCATCCGCTCGAGCTGGACTTTTATCGGTCGCTAGTCATCCACCACCGGCCTGCACGGCGCCGACTTTAAACAGTCCGATGGATTGATTACTTATTGCGGGAGCATCGACTGCTAAGGTGATTAAGCTACTGATAAGGTCATCTGTAAGTGTAGTGCATGTTTTATCGCGGGAGGTGGTGATGATTTGGGCCCGCTGGATGGCGAGATCTGGCGTCGACTTATCCGTCGGCTTGCGAGGTTCCATACAACCAAGTATCTCCCACCAGTGGGGCACTGCCACAGCCGAGAAAAGCTCTACGCTCCTGACTGAAGAGTCCTGGCTTTTGCGGCAGGGTAGTGCTTGTGACTAAGTGGGCGTAAGTCAATGTTGAGGATAGGAGAAGGAAGGGTAAGGAATGATCGTGCGCGGTCCGTACTCCTCCAGCATTCACGAGGTAGTGATCGGAGCATCCACGTAAAACTACCTATCAGAGCAGCCGGCCGCTAGAATTGTCCTTCGGACAGCGGCCTGAACTCGAAATTACTATGTTGCTAGTGTCGAAAATCCTGCCACTGTTGGAACTCGAACCCTAGGACCTGCCGGTCACGGCATTGCAGTGTCATCGTTTGATGATCTCAGCCACCTAAACCGGTTGTAAGAGTCCGAGTATGTACGTGGAGTTTTGATTTTAACTTCTTAGATAATTAGTCCTGTAAGTGCTTATTTTATTCCCGGAAGACGCGGTGTTTCACCCACCCCCTCACGCTGGTGATAACGCCGACCTATATGTCGGCTTGCGGTAGTTTTCCCTCTTAGGTATCTCCTCTTCTGGAGCCCACACGCACCAGACCGGGACAAGCTCCAAGCCTCTTCTGGACTTCCACAGTTTGTGGTAGTGTAATGCATGTATGTTGTGTGTGTGTGTTAGGGGAGACGAGGGGACAAGGAGGAGAATGGAAAGATTACATGTGGTATGTGAGTATTGTTAGGGTGTTGCTTCGGCTTTCGCCTGGTAGTGATAGGATAAACTGTGGATACTTGTCGACATCAACAGCAAATCGCTAGAATTCTTCCCCGAATAGAGGTTGATTTCGATCCATTTATGCAGCTAGTTTCAAAAATTCGCCTTCGCTATAAATCAGACTTTGACCTCCCTTTCAACATAAGGGCAGAGGCAACGGTCTAGTCAATAAGGCAGCTATGCTCAGGCCATGATGGCATTGGGCCGTGGAACACACGGAGACGAAGGCTGAGGGTTTGAAATCCATGTAAGCCATAAAAGAATTGACATGTTTGCGGGGTAGCTTGTTTTTCATGCCCCTACATCCCATTCAGAAGCTGTCATCTATCATCTTTTCTCACCTATCACAATCGCCCTACAACCATTCATAAATGGAAAGCAGAAGAAAACCACCATGCCTGCCTAGGAAAAAAAACCGTAATCGAATGAAATCGTATTTCTCCTCCCCCCTGCGCTTAACGATGAGTATGGCTCTGAAAAAGGAATTGTAAGATGCAAGATTGCGAATGTGGAAAGTGATATTTCTAGATGATATCTTGAAGTCGAAAGTGAGAAGTGATGTTGAGGCACTTGAAAATCCTACGAGCTGAGCATCCATTTTTATAAAACTAAGACAATAAAATGGGTGATGTTACTGGCAACACGACTGGCGAAAAAGTAAGGAAAGTTCGAAACTTTAAATAATAAGATAACAAATTCCAAAGCATTTGGAAATGTGATAGAAATCAAAACACGAATGCTTTTGGTGAAGTTAGAATTTGTAGTCAAGAAGAGGCTAGTAAACAATAAAATGGACTTGTTAGTAACAAAGTGTCATTGTGGTTTAGGAAAGGCATCTAGATGTTCCTAACGTTACTCCAGTTTGCTTTTTTCTCAGCATACTACAGTGTTGTTTTTCAGGGCTTTTATGATTATCTGAACTAGTCGACCTCCGGTCGGTGTCGTACCAAAGTGTGTAGAGGTGGTTTTCTTGCGAAATATTTTTAAATAAGAAACATATATAAAGTAGCAGGTAAATTGTTTTAAAAACCGCAAATGAACCCGACACTGTGTCGGAGCCATAACCGCAAGATGTTTTGGCGTAGAAATAAGTAGCCGGAAATTGTTGCGAGATGTCGGGTTGTGCTTGTTGTTGCAAGTTGTCTTGCGGTACTTCATTGTTGGGACGCTCCTGAGCGCATTCAAGCTCAGATTGATTACTGATTCCGGGCGCGTCAACTGCTAAGGGCATTGGTCTCTTAAGTGTAGTGCATGATTTATCGCGGGAGGTGGCGCTAATCTTCCACCACTGGATAGCGAGACCTACCCAGCGGCTTGCGAGAGATTGCGGTTCAGAAGTTTGAGCGTCTTGAATAGTTTAAATTTAAATCCGTCAATCGGACTTTTTAATGAATATTAACATATATAAATTAATGATTGAGTGTATTATATATGTTTCACTAATACCTTTGGGTTCCTGGAACGCTTGGTCTCAAATTTCCCTCAAATACTTTTGACACACTAAAAAATGAACGTACGGGAATCGCAATCCCAATGTACTTCATACCAAAACGTACCTAGAAATTATGGAACTCGCAATGTGTCTAGGCGGAATTCTTATCAGGTGATGCGAGGCGAAGCGCGTGTGCGAGCTGGACAGTGCGCAGAGCGGGAAGGGCTACTTAATAGATTTTTTAAATACTCTCTGTGCCTGCCCGCCCCGCCCGCCCGCCCGCCCGCCCCGCCCGCACACCCGCCCCGTCCGCACACCCGCCCCGCCCGCCCACACGCCCGCCACGCCCGCCCCTCCCGCGTGCCCGCCCCGCCCGCACGCCCGCCCCGCCCGCATGCCCGCACCGCCCGCACGCCCGCACCGCCCGCACGCCCGCCCGCACACCCGCCCGCACGCCCGCCCGCTGCTGCCCTCCACATGTGGTGCGATTGCGCGCGTGTCTCCGCGCCGTCACGCACGCGTGCGGCCCTGGAGCGCGCTGCTCCGTGCCACGCGCCGACCCTTCGCACGGAGTGGCGATCGGATCAATCGCACGCGCACGTGCTCGCATCTGGCGTGCGCTGAGCGGCGCAACTGCTCTCGGGGGCCGCACGTGCGCCTCCCACCCACAGCATTGGACCGGGAGAGGTGGCTCAGGGCAGCAACGGATGTCGCTGCGGTGGCTCTGACCAGCAGGTCCTATGGATACACTCCAGACGGCGGCAGAATTTATCAGCTTGGTCCAATTCAGTCGCTGTCTGGAGGAGAATTCTAGCTGCCGGCTGCTCTGATCGGTAAATTTCCGTGGTTTCTCCGATCAACATCAGGCGAGTGCCGGAGCAGTACCCTAACAAACGGGCCGCGATTTTGCGCGATCTTTCCTTCCTATTTCTTGTCCCATTTTTTCCCTTTACTTACATACACTTACAGTAACATGCACTGCACATGCACTTGCTGGGAGACCGTTCGGGGGCTGGCGGGAGATACCTGCTTGGAGTAAACCCCGTTAGTCAACGGTAGGTCGGCGCCGGATGTCGCCATCCAGTGAAGGAAGATTGCCACCCCTCCCGATGGAAAAACATGCACTAGTCTTACGGGACTAATGGCTTCCGTAGTTGACGCGTCTAAAACAATAACTAGCAATCAATCAGTCCAAAGTATTTGTTTGGTGCTTTTTCCTTTATTTTCTGTTACACACTCAGTAGCCATTTCCGCCTTTTTTTTCCTACTCCCTCTCTCTATCTCTCTCTCTATTTCTCTCTTCCCCTTTCTGACTTCTCCTTCTTTCTGTCATGCTTGCTTGGTTGCTTACTTTTGTTTCTCGTTTTTCTTTCCTCATTCCTTTGGTTTTTATTTCCCTCCCTCTTTCATTTTTTTTCATTTTTTACTTCCTCTCCTTACTACGTTTACGTAATAAAGAGGAAGTGTTGCAACAGTTTGGCGGAAATCGGCGATTTTTTGACAGAAAAACTCATGTTGTCGATCCCACGAAAATGTGGATACATTTTGTTTCTACTCGCAGTAAATTACTCCCATTAACACGTTGTGAAGTGACAAGAATCCACGGTTTGTGCATCCTTCATAGCGAAAAATCGATTGACGGCAAAACGTCGGCCTGTCTCTCTCTCTCTCTCTCTCTCTCTCTCTGTCTACCGGTCTGCCCGGCCGGCCGGCCGTTGGCCTATAGTCAATACAAACACTTAAACCGTTCAGACGATTTTTACAAAATTTATATTTCCTGATCGATCTGAACAAATTCAAGCCCATGCAAGTTTGAAATGGATTTCTGATTTTGTACTTCCCCGTATACATTTTTTTACACAAAGCTTAATTAGCATTTTCAAAGTTTTCTCAAATATGGCTTCACATTTTTTTATTAAACTTGTCTTGAAATAGGGTAAAATCCACTTAGAAAGGCGCAGGTCTCGTTTTCGCAGAAATATTTTTTATTGAAGAAGTTGGCATTGCAAAATTACAATACAGATTTTTTCTTAACTAAAATTTAATCTCAAGAATTGGATCTTTTAAAAAATTACATGTCCTTTTTTAAACCTAGTAGTTTTGGTGTAATTTCTGCTTAAAGTTAAAGCAATTTAAGTTTTGCTCAAATCCGGCTCCAACGCTTTTAAAACATGTTTTCTCGGTTGAGCAAAAGACACTTAAAAAATGGTACAGGTATGATTTTAGATGAAACTCGCTACATGCTGAATACCAAATGTTTGGGGCCGCCTGAACGTGCTGACCACTTAGGGAATGCTAGTTTCTGTCTGTAATAATAATAGTAATAATAATAATAATATTAATAATAATGATAATGATAATAATAATGTTTTGTTTGTGCCTCTAACAACGAATGCAATGGGATGGCTCTCCATCACAACTGAAGTAGCTTGCATTCGAGTGAAGAGAACCTAGTTGGCCATCTCAGAAGACATTATTTGAGTGTTATTTAATTTGGCTCGACACCCACAGAAGATGATTGATGTCGAAAGAGATCTATCCAAGAACGCAATAGCTGCAAATCTATATTTCTGTCCAACACATCATTTACAGCAATAGCCAGTTGTTTGAGGTGATCTCTCCCCTTATCTGGAAACAGCGTACCCTAGATGCAACTCCGAGCAGTTGCAGCAGGCAATGCTTGTGCTGATGCGTGCGCCTGGCAGTCCGGAGAGCGCGCGAAACTCCTGCGCCTAGAGCTGCTCATGGCCTCGCCCCCTCAGTGGACCTTTGCCCTGCACTTCTATTCTCGTAAATTCCACTTTTTCTTTTCTTCTCTTTTGCGTCTCTCCCTATCCCACCGCTCCCTCCATTCCTGTCTCTCCCTATCCTTGTCTCTCTCTCCCTATCTCTCCCTCTCTTTCCGCCCATTCCTCTCTCTCTCTCCATCGCTCTCTCTCTCTCTGTCCTGCCCTTTCTCTCCATCCCACTTTCTGTTGACCCTTGATCCTCAAAGTTTACACTCCCATGGGGCTTTGTTCAAAAATAGAGAAAATCCATGGTTTCTTTATGTTTCGGGGGAATTGAAAAACCCGCTGTCTTTTCCTGCCTACGTAACCTTCAATGCCACATGCTGGGTTACCGCGTTTACCATAGCTTTGTGATCTACTTACTGCTCACGGAGAATCGCGATAGCAAAAGCGGTGCAGAATTGGGAAGATAGTCCAATTTCCACAACTTAAGTTCATATTTATATGCAGCGCTAAAGCATTGCGTCACAGCAACTCTTCACAATTAAAATCCACTCGAGAAATATCAGAAAAACTGCAAGATAATTAAAAACATACGGAAAAGGGACTCAGCTACGTAGTCTAATTCTTGAAAAATGCTTTGGTTGCACATCTTTCTTTAATCTGCACTTAAAGAAAAAATGAAAATTATATTAGTAGAATTTGAGAACTTAAGCTATTCTCTCATTACATACAGAAAAAAGGAGCAGGATGACAGAGCCTTATTCGATAGTTATTTTAAGAATAAAAACTGCCACAACAATTCCACGTAGAGTTGCAAGAGTGCAAAAGAGATTTTTCGTTCTTGTGTGTTGGGAGCGTTTCTGCCGTCAGGCAACGCATAAGAGCGGTTTAGTCTTGCGGGAGAACCGGACAGGCGGACTAGACCCTCTCAGAGCTTCTGTGACCCCACACATGCTCTCGCCAACTGCCTCGGCCACCTCCCTATCCTACGCTCCAACCCGTAACCCCACATCCGTCACATTCACAACCCCTTCCAGCGCACCATCCTCGACGTCATCACCACCACTTTCACCGTCATCAGTAGCCACGCATCGTCAGCGACTCTGTCACCCCTCTGCCTGCACAACTACCACCACCCCGACCCCTCCACATCCGCCCCTAACCGCCACCGTCAGCAACACTGCCACCCCGCCCCGTCCCTCACACACCACCATTCTCATCACCAACCCGTTTCCACACCCATCAACACCTTCTCCCCAACGCACGTCCACCACCATCGCCATCCCCGCCGCCATCCCCGCCGCCATCCCCCCGCCATCCCCCCGCCATCCACACCGACATCTCCAACGCCATCCCCACCGCAATCCCCACCGCCATCCACACCGCAATCCCCACCGCCATCCCCACCGCCAACCCCACCGCCAACCCCACACCACCATCCCCACACCCACCATCCCCACACCACCATCCCCACACCACCATCCCCACACCACCATCCCCACACCACCATCCCCACACCACCATCCCCACACCACCATCCCCACACCACCATCCCCACACCACCATCCACGCCGTCACCCCCACCCCTGTCTCCCCCAACGCCCTCTCATCTCCGTCCTCCGACCGCCCGGGCCTCCGTCGCCATCAGCGCGACCGCATCTGCCAGCGGCATCCGCCTGCGAGGCGGCGCCGCCGCGGGCGGAGACGCGCGGACAATGGGGGAAGCCGCCGCGCGCATTTGTCATTCGGACAGCGCGGGCTTACGGCGGCCCTCTTCTTCCCGGCGGCGGGGGCGGGGCGGGGCGGGGGCGGGGCGGGGCGGGGGCGGGGGCGGGAGAAATGGGCGGACGCCGCCGCCGCCGCCAGAGTACCCGGAGCTGCGTTGCGCCGGATACACACGAGTGCCGCTCTTCTCTCTTCTGCCTTCCCTCCCTCCCTTTCCAGCCTCCCCCGCGACCCGCCTTTCTCTCCCGAGGGGTATATGCCCATCCGCTCCCTGCAAGAACGTCCTATGCTGCGTGTGTGTCTTGGCCGTACCTAGGGATGGAACAATCTTGCTACACATCGATATTACGAAATTCGATGAGGGTGCTGGGGATGATACTGTCCTTATTGATGGTATTGGAGCTAAGCGTGTAGTTGTTGTGTCGTAGACTGATGTTGGTATTTCTGAAGACATTTTCACTGGTTACGTGCTATTACGCTATGTATTGAGATGGTGATTTAGGAACTGGCCCCTCCTGAACAGCCAACACTTTCCAACTGATCATGGACTCTCGCATTCACCTCTTGCGGTCTTCTCCGGAAGGGTACATGCTCATCCGCGGCCTAGAATAACATCCTATTCCTTGGCCGTAAGTAGGGATGGCAAAATGGTGCAACACATCGATATTGCGAAATTCGTTGATGGTGTTGGTGACAATGTGCTTATTAATGGCACAATGGCACGATCCTATTGAAGCTATACGTATAGTTGTTTGTGTCGTAGACTAATGCTGGCATTTCTGAAGACATATTCTCTGGTTACGTGCTAATGCGATACGTCCCGATATTTTGGTCGTTCATGATGTTGGTGATGATAATCAATATTGATGATGATATTGGAGTTATATATACGGTTTTTTTGTATCGTGGACTAATGCTGAAACTTCTGAAGAGATATATTCACTGGTTATGTACTATTAAGACCTTAGGTGATATGGGTATTTAGGAGTTGACACTTCTTGAACATACAATACTTTCCAACTGATCATTGATTCTCACCTTCACCACTAGGGATCGACATAACAATGGTCAACCACAGTTACATTATGTGGCATTTTCTCTTGCATGTCAAGCAACTCCTCATGTTCATGTGTTCTGCGGATCTCATACTGATGCATTCAAGAAAACAATTGCATGTACCTGCCGAACACCTGTAAATAAAAGTTGCCTAACATTTCAGGAAGAAATCACACGTTTATCTTTCTTCGTTTTACGAAATTTCCCGTCATATGCATGGGCAATAAGTGATCATTTTTTACTGTCTAGGTGCCCTAGCAATTTGTAACATTTATTCTGAAGCACACTGTGTTGAAATGTCGTTACCGATATGATATGCATTACCTTGAATAAAATATGTCGGCATTTCTAAATACCAAAGTTTATTCAGTTGTGCGACTGAAAGAATTTAAAATAATTGCTATATTTACGATTTCAAAATTTGAAAATACCCAGATACATGTATATTTCTCGTTTTATTTGGGTGTTTGGCGTTTGCGATATTGTGGTGTGATATTCGAAGTAAACAGGTTATTTTTCTTTTATTCATTTTTTATGTCAAATGAACATAGACGAATTATAGTTTACATGGTAAATATCACCTGCAATATTTTAGTAAAAAAAATTTATTTCACTATTTATTACTTTCCTCTTTTTAGAAAACATCGAGAATTGCAAGTTGTCATACTTTGAATTCTAATTATATTTGGAATGACAAAATACATCATAATTTCCCACATTCAACTTGGAATAGAAAAAAGTGTACACACGTGTTTATCTCACAAACCACAAACTTGTCTGGAACACCTACTGACGATGCCTCCATATATTATCATGTGGTGACAGTAGCAGCACAGACTGAATATAGGCAGTTATTTTCACGCATGCAAATAGAGATGTCATATCATCAATGTTGGAAATTGAGAAATCATATATTAACGCTGACCATATAGCTACTGGATTATTTTCAACAAATCTAATGGATACATTTTTTCAAGATCTTATATGAACTTACGAATACATTATATTATCTGTTGAAGAACACTAGTCATAAACATCTCTCTTTTGTTTAGTTTCACGTTCTGAAGTAGGGTCCTTTATTATGATTATAATCTTCGTTTCGTGACCTAATTAAAGGTGAGATATATACCTTTAAGTCACGATTCATACATTGTTGAAAATGTGAAACGGAGACTTTTCACGCCACTTTAAACTAATTTATGTCTTCTATAATGTTCTTGGCACAATACACTATAACGAGGAAGTCATGCACAATATTAAGAAACCACAGGGACATATAAATATTTGAATGCCTGTCTTTTCTAAATTACAGTTTGAATTGTTCATCATCATCATCATCCTAAAGGCAAAAAGTACGTCGTCGCTACCGCAATGACATTCTATTCTCCTCTGTACTTTTCATCTCTGTATAATTCGTGCAGTTGTTGATTTGTTATTCGAAGCAAAAATTTCATTATTCTGGAAATTTCAAACCCTAATAAATGTCTATAGAATGACGTTGAAAGTAATATACGCTGAGGAGCCAGGTATAAAACATTATTTTGAAACACAACTGTAGGAACTATAATGTATAGTGCATGTTTCTCCATTTGCTGTTTGTGCGATATCTCACATTATAAATGTTATTCTTGTGCTTTCCTGTTTGAAACTATATTTGACCTTTGAGATTCAGTTCCAATATGTTTTTTATTTTCATCAATAATTATTCATACAAGAATTTTTACAAATCAAGATTTCATACAACAGACGGGATTCATAAAAGCCGTACTGTTATCAGATATTAGATAAGTCTCAGTGTATGATTAAGTATTAGCAAGTAAAGAAATGTTACACCAAATAATCAATAACTCAGTACAATAAATGGCAACAACAGTAAAGAGAAAAACCTACTGTTCTGGATAAATAGTAATAATAATAATAATAATAACAATAACAACAACATTGGCTATACCCGGTACAACCAAAATAAAAACAATTAGTTGCAATCGAGTTCAAATTATATGTCTATCAACTAATAATTGCTACTACATCATTAAAAACATGAAGTGATACAATATCACTGATAATAAAATAAACTTTTACAATTTTCAAACAATTATTGAATTTAACAAAAATAAGATAATGTCATTTTTTGTATACCATCATTATAAACGACGTTTTTCGATACCCCGAATCGTGCATAATCCAGTATTTTATCGCACGCTACATGACGTCATCGCCATTATTAAACGCGACATGACGTCATGACGAACTTCTACTGTTCACAGAAAGACAGATCTGTAGAATTGGTTTCATATATAACTGAACTTTGTTATAAGCAGAGATGTCAATTCCATCTTTAATTTTCAGCATAGTCTTCAATTTTGAATGACTGCACCACAAAGATGATGCCTTACATACTGCAGACTTCAAAATATCATAAATTAGAAAATGAGAACTCGACACTAGTATTAATCATGAAAAGTATGACAAACTTACCAACTCAGATATATATGCCAGAACAACTGTCTCGCATATAATATTTACATTATTTGTTTCCATCCACTTCCTAAATTTTATATATTCCTTCTCATACAATGCACTCGACTCTTTAGGCAATAAACTTTCTTCTGCCTTCGAGGCTTTTTCTAAAACTACCATTGGTAACGACGCCATCTTTCATTCGAATGCGCGCGTGAATCGGCTCTCCGCTGTCACAGTTGTGACGTCATAATACCAACGTCCATGTTGCCAACTATAAAACTTTACTTACACTTACTTCGTTTCATTTATAACTTTATAATGATGTTATACAAAAAAATAGCGTATGCAACTCGTTTATAATTAACTCACTCCTTCGTCGTTCGTTTAGTAATAGACTATTTTCTTATTCGTGCAAAAAAGGTCAACATTATAAACTAATTGCATAAACTACTATTATATTACCGGAGTTCGCTCTATCTGAAGGAAAAAATTAAAGAAAAATTGAAGTCAATATTTAGAAAATTTTGAAAATGATTTTGAAAATTCTTGTAAAGCATCTCCCACAATCAAATATCCGTTTCAAATTCAACGGGCCGCAATATTAGCCAGATCAATCGGGGTAATGTGTAATACGAGTAGCACGTCCAGCAAAAAAATGAAATAAAATAATTTATCTTTCCATTGTACCAATTTTATAACGGTAAAGGAAAATAAAACACCCGTAAATAATTGTATTTGATAAAACCAAATAAATCTGTATTTAATTGCTCTGTGTTCATATCCAATCTTTGGGATGTTGGTTGTACAGAAGAGGAGCAGATAGGAAAATGAGGTGAAAGGAGTGTTACTTTAACGAGGCATAGACAATTTTCCTGACAATCTTATCTTTTTAGCATGCCATTCTCTCATGAGTGTTATTTGGTTGCACAAATAGGGTGGTTCGCTGGTTTTCTTCACTTTAACAAAAAGGTGTTACCTGAAGGACATGAAACCATGATCTCCGCGACTTGGTTATCCACTCCGAGCTTTCAAATGCGGCATAAATATTATCATTTTTTGAGGCTATAAACGAACCTCAAGCAAGCCCTCTGGACACTAGGAATCTGTTTTGTCGCGGACTTAACGATGGGGCCAAAGGCTCTTTCCGATGGTTTGTAATGTTTCTGCACTTTCTTAGTTGTCTTTAGAACAAGTGTGAGACCAAAAACGTTTTCGACGAATAATATATTTTAAGTAATTGCACAGGTAGATACCCCCAACCATTTATTTCGAATTCCTTTTAGGTTATACTTACGGTGTTTAGTAAAAACATAGTCCCCAATATTACAATTTATAGACTCTAAGAACGTAATATTTTTAAATAAAATTTGAAATAATATAATGAGATACATTCGAGAAGTAAGTCTTGACTGTCAACATGTCAAATTTTCAGGATGTTTAAGTATTAAAATGCTATAAACTTTTCAAACCCCACGCTTTGGGTCTAATATGCAACCGCATTTGTGAACACTGGATTTAAAGTAAAGCAAATTCTGCGGATTGTCTTATCAGTACAGACTTCTTTTCAAGTTGTGACACATTAAAATGTCGTCTGTACTGAGAACAGATTACAACACACGGAAGCTTCTGGCGACACGTTTTCTATTATTTTTTTTCTTTTGCCATAAGAGTGTTCTTTCCCGCGACTTTAATGCAACAAAGAATCCGCTCTGGCTGAGTACTAGAAAACGACACATTACAAGATTAGATTATCTTTTTAATATCTTTTGGTCTTGCTATAGGACCATACACTTGTTTAAATTTAATAAATACTGTCTCAATTTTAAAATATATTTAAAACGCTGACATCCATAGATTCAGGAATAAAATGTGAGTATCAATAAATATCTCATGTTAATAATATTCGTTTTCTGAACATTAAAAATGTCTTATACTCGTATACAATTGTGTCATAACAATACGGGAAGATTTCGTGTGGTAAGGAAAGCACCCTCATTTGACATGTTCGCTTTAAATGTTATTTAAGCTTCAAACACATTGCGCCGAAAGTTAAATGTTGAAGGATATAACAATTTTCAAATATGTGACATAAGTAATTACATCAGCTGTAAAAATGATAATATTTTACCCTTTGTACGTTTCAGAGTACGTAAATATGTTTGTGTGTGTGTTTAACGCTGATCCGCGGATTTAATGCATGTAAACATACGCATTAAAAGCATTACTAAACGAATGGAGTAATAAATGTATACTCATTCATACTACTGACCTCCCCAGCTCTTTTCTCTCACTCTATCGTTCACAAGCAAAATATCATGATTTGCAAACAAAGAATTCCATTTACAAAGCAGCTATTCATCAACGTACGCGGGGATATGAATACATGAAATATTCTTATTTTGTGCTTCATAAACTACGCATAGAAATTGCCATTGAACGTATTTCAATAATAGAAAGCAAATGTGTTTTGGAAGGTTCCGAATAAAAACATAAAATTTCGAATAGCAATCCTCAAAAACTGAAAATAAACACAAACTTGCGTAAAATGATTGTAATGTGTTGCGAAAACACGCATCATTAGTTATTAAACAAACTAAAGTGTCTTTCAATTGTATTATGATTTCTTCTGCGGTGTGCAGTTGACCCTCTGTCCTTGGGGTATTTCGACACTTGCTAGGTCGTGTTCAGCCGCTGTCCGGAGTAAAATTCGTGCGGCCGGCTGCTCTGATCGGTAGCTTTCCGTGGTTTCTCCGATAAAAAACAGATGAATGCCGGAGGGGTCCCCCTACAAAAGGTTTGCGGACCGCGCGCGATATTTCCTCCTTCTTCCATATCATAGCTTGACCCCTTGCTTACATCCACGTACACTTACACGTACATGCACTACCATACCACACATGTCGGGAGTTCAGTTGGGAGCTTAGGACTTGGCCGGTTATTTCTAAAGGGCTATCGTTTTTACCAGTTTTTAACATTTCTAAGATAGCGGTTCAATGAAGAGAGGCTAGATTTTTGAACCGGCTACTTACAGTGATATAAATGGTACAATTGTACTGTTATGATATGAATGTATAAATCTTGTAGGAGTTGTAATTCAAGAAAAGAACGGCAGAGGAAATAATCGGCATGGACCGTCGGTTACAACGGATGCGGTTTTGTTGAGAAGAGAACTGGGATGAGTCCGCTTGAGAATAGACGCCTGAGTGTTGACCTCTTAAATATCTGCGGAATATCAACTAGATAAAACAAAAATAGGAGCGATTATCTCAGTGTGTTTCACTGCGTTATGCATGGTACGGCCTGATATCACGAATAGTTCCATTCCCCTCCCCCTCTCCGTTTTAGAGTAGCCGAGAAAACTGCCGAGACCACCAATACCGGGAAGTCAGTCGTGGATCGCCGGAATATTGAAAATCTGGCCCGCAATAATATTAAAGATATTTTAGTTGTGGCCCTTGACTCCTTGTAAGTTGGTCACCTTTAATATAGAGCATCTTGTCTGTATTGCTTTATGAATCACAAACATGGTCTTTAACAGTAGCGCAAATAAAACAGATACAACGCTTCCAGAGGAAAATGGAGCGAAAAATGTTAAACATTTCGCTCTTAGACAAAATATCATCTACGGATATTCGTAAAAACACCAAAATCAAAGATGCAGTACAGCAAGCCAAAGTGAGTAAATGGAATTGAAGAGTGTTGTGTCTCGGGAAAAAGGAAAAATCATAGAAACACAAACAAACAATTTTATTTAACATAGCCGCTCGCTACGTCCAAAGAATAACCATTTACAACAGCTGGGCCGACCGTGAATCCTGAAGAAAATCCAATGTTACAAGCCGCTATCGAATACCAAAGTTCCAGAGTTCAGATTGCCAGAGATCGCCATGTCGTTATCAAAGAGTCCGTTCTTATCGCATACGTCGTTCACTTCACTATCAGCAGTACACCGTCTGGGGCGGCGCGTGTCCGGCGCACCGCTTATCAGCTCCTCGGTCACCTTCCCTCTCCCGCGTCACACCTCGGGGATGAAAGGGGAGGCGGGTCGGCCCCTCTCCTCGCTGCCAATCACGCTGCGGTTCCGCTCCGCCGCGCCTGCTGAAGCCCGCGGTGGCCGTGCTGACGTTAGCTCGCTGTCTGCGAGCCTCTCCTCTCGTGGCGGTCAGGTCAAACCTCCTGACGGCCACGACAAAGAGGACACCTCATAAGACAAGACCAAAGGCGATTGGCGTACGCTACAATAACCTGGGACCCTCGGTATGGGCAGACGAGCTAAGCAAGGTAGCTGGTCCCACCTGGACGAGACTGGCACATTTGAGGGCAAAATGGAAACAACTGGGATACGAACAGCAAAAAGAAGATGATGCTCCTCAACACTAGTGTTTCTTACAGCTACAATTTGTTTCGCTTTATATTGATTTGATGATTTACTTTAGTGATTTTACAAATATCAACCTACTGTGACCCTGCTAAAGCAGGAGGCCTTTGCCTTTTATGGGATGTTGTAGGCTAATAACAATAATAATAATAACAATAATAATAATAGAATAACCTTAAATAAATATTTTTTTATATTCCAGCATTATAAACCACCTTTTCTGTTGCAAGAAATCGTTCATAATCAGGCGTTTTATGACACAAATAATGACGTATTAGATTTTACGGCACGAATGATTGCGTCACACATTCAGCCAATCGCAGCGAGAGAATTAGGAGGAGATAGAGGTAAATAGAACAGCCGACCACAGTTTTCTCGCACAAATGTCAAATACCCGAGACATCACAGGAAAGTTGTTGCGCAAAATTAAGTTTCATTCTCTAATAAATTTATAATGTTGTCATACAAAAAAATAGCGTATGCAACTCGCTTATAATGTTGATTTATTGCATTCGCACGAATTTGAAAACTCGCTCGTAACGTCGCTCGTTTTCAAAACATCTACTCATGCAATAAAGCTTAACATTATAAACTAATTGCATAAACTATTTTAAATCTCATTCCAATGTTAATTCACCCACCCGAATGTGTTTGAGTGCTTGGATTCCCAGAGATGTCGGCGTGGTTTACGGAAGTGACGCGCGGATGTTTTTCCCCGGTGTGTGTGGGGGGGGGGGAGGGGGGAGGTCTGGTGAAAGCAGTCTCCGGCTGGTGCTCGCGTGCCGCCGCCGCCGCCGCCGCCGTCGTTGTCGGAAACAGATGCGCCTCTCGCGTCGAGAAACACGGGCCGCGGAGTGCCGCTCTCACAGGGCATCTCCGGTGCGGCTGCGACTCGCCCAGGTAACTTGTGGAACAACATCGTTCCGCGAGGGCTCTCCTGAGTACACATGAAAAGTCAATTCACGAGGCCGGTGCGTCAACATGGCTGTGAACCTTACAATTCAGAGAGTAGCAACGACTCTTGGGTGTGTTCGTGTGAGGAAGATGAAATTAAAGTTAAAACAAGTAATGCTACTTTGATCGATCCAGCTTTATTAATAGATGATACCTGCATGAAAAATACTCATTATTCTTCATTAATTTAATTTTAAATGCCTACACTAATGGTTTTATTAGATGAAAAGTTCAAATTTTACGAATTCCGAAATATTTGACATTATTTAAGAATACAAGAATAATAAAAAATTCACGATTTTTCTTTTTCTGCTATCGATAAAAGATTACAGGCGAAATACTCGTATATGATACTACTTTTAGGTTTTTAGACTACTTCCTTCGACGTTTCTTTCTCTTCGTCCTCTGTTTTCGACAATAATGAATGAACTAAGCAATTTAAGTTTCCCATAGGCGCTCATACAAACCAGCAAGACGCACTACGCTTTTATTGTGCATTTGTCGAAAATGATACGTTCTAGATCCTCAAAATCCCAGGTCTAAAGTTACGAATGGACACCTTTTGCGCCTCAAATTACATTTGTGGAGGTATAGCTCTTCTAAGTACAACTTTTTCATGTTATTTGTGCAGAATCTCGAAAGCTTAAATTGTCTCTTTGATTATAAAAACCTCTGGCGTAGTGCCACATTTCTGCGTTCATCGCATGATTTGCGGAAATCCGTGGCCTTTCTCAAGTGGGAGCGAACCATGGTATTTCAATACTTTTTCACAGTATTATATTTTTAAACACTCAAGCAACGCTCATTTTTCTAGTATTATTTCCCCTCATTAGTTTCAATAAACCTTCTAAACATCTTAATCGTATAAAGAAATTGAAATTGCAATTGCCATTTAATTCTCTGGTCAGAAATTCCTGTGGCTACTGACGTATAATGGAGTCTGTATTTGAAGTGAAGTAAGACAAAAATTCATTGAATTGCTATGAATGTGAGTGAAATATTCTGATTTTTCTTTGGTTTAGCTGATTTTATCAGGGTAAATGAATTACAAAATTCAGCAGAAACCCAAACAATTCTACTGGCGTCTTTCGAAGGCCTTGCCTTTTATTTTCAAATTATGTTTATCAGCACATACAATATCGTGTAATCCTCATAACTAGACACTATAAAGTGTCTAATGTAAACGTTTTTCTTTTATTAACATTAGTTGTCGAATTTAATAGCGAAGTGCAGAATTCGGAATTTCTGCAGTCAAAAGCTTCTCTTCGAATTTATGTGAAACCTATGATTTTTGTTTCAGTCAAACTAAGGCAATCTTCTTTAAGTTCTTCCACAATTCATTGCAAATAAAAGAACTCTGATAACACGAGGCGCGTTTCGCCACGTATGACCGGAAAACGCCAAATAGTCGAGATTCGCCGAACGCGGCCATGAATAGGCGCTTATGGGCATACAAAAAGTAGGAACAACTGGGGCTCTCTGAGTCACCGAGAGCGAGCGGCGAACTCCCAATTCGATGAGAAAATATTAGCGATGCTTTTTCTCTGTATTCGTTGTTTTATACCTAATTCTCGACAGTTTCGCAACATTTAATAATGTAGTTTATATATAAACATTTTTATTATTATTATTATTATTATTATTATTATTATTATTATTATTATTAGCCTATACAATCCCATGTAGGGCTAAGGCCTCCTGATTTCTCAGGGAAATAAACATTTAATAATACTGTTTAAATATGCTTATATAATTATCCAATTCTAATGAAAAACACTTAAACAATATTTTTTATTCTTTAGCTTGGTCATCGCCGCATCTACCGATGACGGGACGCCTCGCTACTGGTGATAACTGCTTGAGTCTCAAGTATTTTACTTTCCCCAATAATGGTTAGCCATATTAGAATTTCTACCCTCGCATTCACGAAAGTTTCTGGTTTACATAAGACGTATGAGTCCGGCTGTTCGAAGTTGATTTTCAGTATAAATCAATTCACACTTTTTTTATTTACAAAAGGTGAAGTGTTTGCATGGGTCCTGTTCAGTTGAACTCAAAGCCAGCATTGTCATTGACTCAATAGTTGCTGTGACCGGAAACTCTAGGGGTCGAGTTCCGACGGTGGCGAAAGCTTTGCCATTGGCTACACAGCTTGATCGAATTCAAAAACTGCTTGAAGTATTCTAGCGAACGGCTGCTCTGGTCGGAAATTTTCCAAGGTTTCTTCGATTAGTACCAGGCGAAGTGCTGGAACAGTACTGTAACAAACGAGCCCCGTTCCGCGCGCGTCATTCCGCTTCTTTCCACTTCTTTGCCCTGTCCGCACCGCTTACATACACACACACACACATACACACACTCACATGCACTCACATGCACTACGCTATCACACTTGTCGGGAGCTTAGAGGTTGCCCCAGCTCTGCCCGCCCGCCCGCCCGCCCGCCCGCCCGCCCGCCCGCCCGCCCGCCCGCCCGCCCGCCCGCCCGCCCGCCCGCCCGCCCGACCGACCGACCGACCGACCGACCGACCGACCGACCGACCGACCGACCGACCGACCGACCGACCGACCGACCGACCGACCACCCGCCCGACCGCCCGCCCGCCCGCCCGCCCGCCCGCCCGCCCGCCCGCCCGCCCGCCCGCCCGCCCGCCCGCCCGCCCGCCCGCCCGCCCGACCGACCGACCGACCGACCGACCGACCGACTGACCGAGCTTGCCCCGGCTGGGGCGGTGTCCCGCTGAGGCAGGGGAAAAACACGCAAGTCGGCCTGTAGGTCGGCACCGCATCTCTCAATTCAGTGGGGGGGAGGAACTGCTTCACCTCCCCAACGGAGAGAAGGGAAGAGTGCAGCCACCTCCCCGTTCATAGTGTAACGGCACATGTGGGTGGTCGCGGCCGCGGAGTCACCCCTAACGGAGACACAGTGCAATGCTCACAGCGGGGGAGAGGAAGAATTCCGTTCCATGCCCGCCCATGCATGGTCGGGCCAAACTGTGCGACATCGAGAAGGACGTCATCGCCTCAGCATCAGCGCAACACGCAAGATATGGGTGAGAAGGCCGAATGACCTAATTATGAATAGACTGTCGTCGCTGGGTCATCCGATATCATTAAGGCGTTATTGATGTCTTAATTAAATAATAATTAAATCTAATGAATACCATGGCCTTAGTAATAATTAAATGTTATGTAAATCCAGCAACTCTTTTACTGGTCGACAGACCAATAGTTCCTTCATGCATACGTCCTGTTGCCCCGTTAGAATGTCAGGTGTGAAAAGCAACGACCCATCTCCGAGAGCAGCCGGGCAGCCACAAATCGGAGGTAAGAGGTGGTAGTCGCCGGTATCCACGTAGCAATAGTGACGGTGAGAGTGTTGGCAAATCAAATTTGTGATGAATTTAGTGAAAAATAGCCTGAATCCAAATGTGAATGTATATGGATTTTAATTATTCATTCCACCTAAATCATGCAACGCCCTCACTCCGCACACGGGCTTGCTATCGCAATCACCGCAAACACAACGGCCGCTGCCCGTCCAAACATTGATATCTACAGTTACTTGTGCTGTGTAAACCATCGCAGACAAAACATCTGCGCCATCTGCTTCTGCATCTGCATCTGCTGCGGACGCCCAAACCAAGCTCCTGTCAGCAATACAACTTCTGCCGCAGAACTTCAACTAGTTCTCCCAAACCTGGGCCACGCCGAAATTGGATTTGAAAGCTGTGTGGGATGATCTGGACAGACGCAAAGAGCACGTGGCAAGAGCGCACACGACGCGTAAGGCAGAAATATTTGTCCCTGGTTTTTACTATTAGAAAATCTAATGTTCTATCCAGAGTATTCAAGTGTAGATAACCGAGTTAACTTTCCGCCGTGAGAAAAAATGTTCTTGAACTGCAGCTCTCATTTCTACAGGCGGCCTGGACGGCGCAGATGCTTGTGGCAACAGTACCCGCAGACAAGGACATCGAGTTCCAGTCCCTTGTCAGGCGTGGGTGTGACTATTGCGCAGTTGGCTTCTCCTATAAACACCATTACCTCACCGATTTTATTTCATCTCGCATAATATTTCCCCTTCATGAGCACGCTGCCGTACAGTGGAAGGCAAAGGAAAACCACCGTTGTGTTAACTTACCGAGGAAACGAACATGATGCCGGCGTAATAAGTGGGTCTACACTTGGAAACGAAAGTGGATCGTCACACGAGCGTACGTCCTTTCCGCTTTCCTCTCAAGCATCCTTCTCCGAACTGAGTTGGAACACCGACATCACCACACCACCGAGACAGAAGCAGCTTAATCAATCGCAACTTAAAATTGCGCCGCTTGTCGCCTAGGTGCGCCAGGCGTCCGGGAGCGGGGCGGAGCGCCGGCCGTGATGAAGCGTCTCGGCGTTGGGGAGGGGGCGGGAGTGGCCAGAGACCCATTAGCGTCGCGACGCCTCGGAGCGGACGGGCCGGGGCGCCGCACCTCATTAATAGCTGCTTCTTGCCCCCGGAGGAGCGTCGCCAACGTCGCCGACGCCCCCGCCCCATCTCGGCCGCTGCGTCAGCTCGCCCGCTTGCTCGCCCACCCGCCTCCTCCCTCGCCCGCCCGCCTCCTTCCTCGCCTGCCCGCCTCCTTCCTCGCCTGCCCGCCTCCTTCCTCGCCTGCCCGCCCGCCCGCCCGCCCGCCCGCCCGCCCGCCCGCCCGCCCACCCGCCCGCCCGCCCGCCCGCCCGCCCGCCCGCCCGCCCGCCCGCCCGCCCGCCCGCCCGCCCGCCCGCCCGCCCGCCCGCCCGCCCGCCCGCCCGCCCGACCGACCGACCGACCGACCGACCGACCGACCGACCGACCGACCGACCGACCGCCAGCCCGACCGACCGACCGACCGACTGACCGACTGACCGACTGACCGCCCGGCTGAGCGCCCGACCGCCACCGACTGGCTGCCCGCCCAACAGCCCGACCGACCGGCCGCCCGACCGCCCGATCACCCGACCGCCCGCCCGACCCCGCCTGACCGCCCGCCCGCCCGACCCCGCCTGACCGCCCGCCCCCGCCCGCCCGCCCGCCCGCCCGACCGACCGACCGAGCGACCGACCGATCGACCGAGCGACCGACCGACCGACCGACCGACCGACCCGCTGCCCACCACCCGACCTCCCGACCGAACGAAGAACCGACCCGGTCCCGACGAACCGACCCGACCTCCCGACCGGTCGACCGACCGAATAACCGCTTAACCGCCCACCCCAGCGCTCGGCTGCCCTCCGCTGGTACCCGTTCGCCCTTCGCAGATAGTATTGCTGGTCCTACTGTACTGGACATGTAGATCTGTCTCATCCCGTTATTTCGGGCACGTAGAAAAATGAATGTATTCTTTATTGAAGATAGTAGTTGCGTAGGTGATGATTTGCCTCTACGAGCTTTGCCGCCAAGATCGCGGGAATCAGTCTCGCAATAGCTACCGCCGCAGTCGAGCTATGTCCAGCAGAATGTTTGGTTGATTATTGTGATTCTGCATGCGCCCAAAACTTTGTGCAAGGGATACGAAAGTGTAGTGCATGTTATGTCGCGCGAGATGGCGGGACTCTTCTCCCAATAAAACGAGATCTAATGCCAATTTACACGTCAGCTTGCAGTCACCCCGGGTGTCTCTCCCAGCGAAGCACAGCCCCAACAGGGGCAAAGTCTGAGGTCCTGGCCGGTCAACAGATAAAGCGTCCAGGCCATGTAGTGTATGGGTGTGTGCAAGAAAATAAATGTACTAGGATGAGGATAGAATAATCCTGCGCGCCCGTCACTAGCCTACTACTGATTGGAGAACACACGGGAAAGCATCGATCAGAGAACTTGCGGTATGTATTGCCAGGATGACAATGTCGACGTCGAAATGTGTATAAATATGTACGAGAACTGTGAATAAGATTCATTAAGTGTAGACAGTAACTTTTTTTCGTTCAGAAGATTACATCTTCACGAAGACCAAAGATTTTTCAGGATCCACTATTTCTCTATTCTTTGATTTCTATTTTTTTTTTCTTTTCTGACACCTGACCTCATCTTCAGTATTTCTGTTTAGTTACTTCATTTCTACATGGCCTGAACATTTATTATTTTATATTAATTTTTAGAAGAGTAGAAATTCACGTAGACAGTTCATTATTTCCAAGGGGTCTGGAAAGTTCACGTCACCTTGGTGTCCAATTAACAAATTGGACATTGGACATGCCTTTCCTCTCGCTCTCTTGTCCAAACGCCTATCTCTCACACGGTTTTTTACTTCTCCTACCCGGGCGGAGATGTATGAGTCAGTTCTCAACCCAACCCTCTCGTCCGGGTACGAACAGAAATGAATTGGTTCTATATTCATGGGTAATTTCAAAAAACATCGATTCTTCTTTGAATTATTAATACAATCCCGTGATTTCGGGAGATCGCCACATTTTCCGAGGTTTATTTAACATGTTCAAAATGATTAATATCCTCTTTCCTGCCTGCCGCCGTTTAATTCTGATACATAAATAATCAACCGTCAAAATCACTACAATTTTCAGTTATGAACTAAATATGTATTTCATTTGTTTCTGACGCATAATTGCAAAAGATATTCGCCATTATGAAAAAGTTATTTATATCTTAAAGAATCGAATTCAAATCCAAATCCCGAGGTTCATTTGCGAACATCTCTGCGAACTCTTCAATAACCGCCGACTAAATTGAACCTCCGAAATGTATTGTGCGAATAAGAATTCAATATCTTTTGTAAATGTTTGCGATAAGAGAGCACAAAGCGAAAGAGAAGCATTTTCGCGAAAAAATATGAGTATTCTCGCAAAACCCAACGAATATTTTAAAAAAATATCTTCTTGTTTCTGTGAGGAAAAGGAAAAATCTTACTACCAGTAGTATGGTAAATGTTTCTCTGGAATTCTCTTCTTTCTGAAAACCAATTTCAGATTGATAACGCCAATATTATTGTAAATGATAAATGCTTATTGACTTTTATTTCTATTTTATGTGTTTACTGTCTTGCAAATAAAGTAAAAAATGTAGTACAAAATGATATACTTAATCTTACTTATCAATCAGAACATTTCGCGCACTAAAAGATGTTATGGGAATTGAAGATATTGGATATTGACTTAGGTTGTTTAAAAAATTGTATAGAGAGTTTTGATATAAACTGAGAAAATAGAAACTTTTTTATTTCGTTTCTAATATATCAAGGAGTTTTAATAGCCAGTCGAAGGAATTTGTTCTATCTTCTTTGTAACCTTTCAAGTGACGATTTAGAGGCTCCACCCCAAATGACACATGCGAATGACACTAAGGATCTTACAATCAATGTATATGTTGATAGAGCATTTTCTGTTTTCAGGAGAGACTTCTTGTTGACGACAAGAAAATGATATCTCCACAAACTATTTTTTTAATTATTTACTTATTGTTGAAAATTTACATAGTTCAGTAATTTATTACTTTTTCGTTTGCATTTTGTTGGCTTATAACTATTCTTATTCTAACTTATTTACTAAACTAACTACTATTTGATGTAGGGGACTCATAGATCACCTACTAATTTAGCTACAGTGTGGAGGAAATATTTAAAAATGCTTCTAGTGGGAATCTGTTTTTAATACGGGTTGGGAGATAATTGACTGATGCTGGGTTATAGTGGGCGGGTTGGGGTATTGAGTATATATTTGAATAGAAATTGTTAGAGAGGTGGGCTATGTGATGGTTAATAGGTGGTAGATTCAATTCTTTATGGAGTTGTCTATTTGATATGAACCAGGGGGCATTTGTTGCTATACGGAGGAATTTGTTTTGCATCACTTGAATTCTATTTATGTTTGTTGGCGAGGCATTTATCCATATTGGGCACGCATAGAGCATGAGCGGTCTAATTATTGTTTTACATAAGGCTATTGCATTTTTTAATGATAGTTTTTTTTATTATTGAGTAAGGGCTTTCGTTGGATTAACTTTATTTTAGTGAGTTTTATCTTTTCGGTTATGTGGGTTTTCCAATTTAGTCTGGTGTCGAAATTTAGTCCAAGGTATTTTGATAGTTCCGTTTTGTGGGGTCCATGGGATTGTGTTATTATTTATATGGACTCCATAAACTAAGACGCAACTAGTTAACGCAAACTGCGACCTTGAACCTGCGGAGATGTCCGTGTGCTCTTAAATCACCGCCGACAAGATGGCGCCAATTGCCGTTTTCCCCTCGGGCGACCCCGCCGCGCGGCCCTAACGCCTATTGCGACCATCTCTCAGGCCGCGGCGACGTCCACGGCCGACCGCCTCCACGGCCTCCACCTCACTCAGCCCAACGAGGCAGCGCATCGCCGCTTCACGTGAGGCGGCCAGCCAAGGCGCACGGGGCGGATTGCTAGGAATGCGTGTAATGAATCTGCCGTATACTATTCGGATTTTTAGTATCCTGTGTTTAAGATAGTTGCTTTCTCTGTGCACCTTCCTCGCCCCCTCTTTTCTTATCATGTTCAGAAAGTGACGTCAAGGAGGGGAATCCTAATTGAATATATATATATATATATATATATATATATATATATATATATATATATATATATTTAACGTAATTTTGAGAATAATCCCTCCTCAGGTTACCTGTGAGATCCAATTCTTCAGTGATTCAATTTGTAATGTCAAAAACCCTGAAAGACATTCTTGTCGAACAGGAAGAAATAAATTAAAAAATAAATAAATAAATGAAGGACGGGAGGGACGGAGGGGGCGCATTGTTGCCGGCCGTGGTCGAGTTGCTAGTTGAGGCGGCTGCTTTGCCACGCATTTTAGCTGTGATGTTTACGTGTATTAGAGAGCACTAGGTTAAGGCGAGCCTTTCGTCCTCTGAGTTGTAACTTCCTCGCCTGTAATGCAGTGTTTCAACAAGAATATATGCCCATATTTTAACACGATTGGTGTGTTTTGTGCCTTTTTTGAATTACTTTAAAACTACCTTGCCTGTGTGTGCGGGCTGTGTCGTTTCGCGAAGGAACCAGCGTGAATGTTCACAGTGAGTTTGGGGTAGAGAAGATGCACTCGCTAAATTGTGAACATCCTGTTTATTATAGACAGTCACATGTTAGTCAGTTAAAAAAACAATTAGAGTATATGGAAAGGGGGGTTAAAATTGTGTAAAGAAAACACTTATCCTTTAGAAAATATCACGTGTAATCTTGATAAAAACATCAACCCATGAAAACATTGCAACGTTTCGTGACCCACTTATCGGCCGCTTCTTCAGGCTATTTAGTCTGGAAAATAAATTATTTTGATAACACTTGTGAAAATCTTTTATTTAGAACACGCAACCCAAATACAAAGTACAAGTGTGCTGATTCTTACCTTGGAAGGATGTTGTTAACCAGATTTAAAAATATTATAACTTATATAACCAATTAAATTACAGGCCTCCTTAGGTTAATTGATTGTAAATGCACATAATTTTGTGCAAGTCGTATTTCCCATAAGGAAACCTAAGGCCATTGTCAATAAGTACTATTTCTGGTCATTACAGCACGTAAGATGAAGAGCGTCTGAGCAGAGTACTGTTTGTATCTACAGACACCAAACAGATAAGGAACGGAGGGGTGCAGGGGAGGAGGGGAGGGGAAGGTGAGGAGGGGGATATGACGGAACCAAGAATCCAAGTCCAGAACGAGGGTATAATAGCTAGCTGTCAAAAAAACAAAATCCAAAAATCCGAATAGAAATAACAGACAATCAAAGTGTGATCCAGTTTCTATGGTATACTAAATGGAGAGAAATGCAAATTCCAGTGAAAACAACAATTTATTCTGCCAAAATCCAAAAACAAAGTCCAATACACAAAGCCAATTCCAGAAGATGTGTGCCAGCCAGGTCGTCGTAAGCGGGTGCAATCCAAAAGCCACAATCCAAAGTCCATACTGTGACATACAAAATGCGGCGTTCGGCGGTTCGGGTTCGATGGTTGACGGTGAACGTCAAAAAGTGTACGTGGAGCTTGAACATGCGCGGTTGTTGGGGCGTTGCTAAGGTGCGCGCTCAGCTTGTTTACAACAATTGAGCAGACTGGGGTGCCGTAAATGGCGGATCGTGTGGCGATTATTAAGTTGTGGTACATTAGATAATTATTACGCGAGAAATTGAAATTAATTCATTCTTGTAGAAGTATTAATTGGAATGACCTGTTGAACTGTTGAAGAAGAGCGAAGCAGATGACCCCGGAAGACGTTGCGGAAGCCTGGGTTTGGTTCTAAGAAGTGCTATTCCACTACAACCAATAGAGCTCTGATATGGTAGCTATGAAGTGAGTAATAGGTCAGGATCCAATATTACGTTTTGAATTGACAGTTATTAAAAAAGATTGTTCTCAGGGAGTAACGAGGGAAGTACTGGATCTCGAATAAATATGTTATCTGTTTCCATGAAATCCAGTGAATTATTATTGTGCAATCTAGCACGTTAGTTTGTGCAGATAGGTATAGAATTACCTTCATATTTCGCGCTTCTCCGTACGGAGGGCGGATCCAGTGGCAATTTTGCTGATCGCAGGAAAGCGAATTGTTACTGGGCAGGAACCCACAAATAGGCTGAGCTAGCACGGTAACGGGCTAATTGATATTGGTTCCGTTAATTGAAATTGTTTCCTGGCGCTCAATGTTCATGTCAGTTTGTTTAGTAAAAAATGTTTCAATAGATGCGCAGCGCCGTGGCGTAACTTGTACTTGGTGCAGGTGTACTTGATATGACTCGACTCGATCTCCCAACTCAACTCCCAGAAGCGGCGGTAGGTAGCGCCACTGCGAAGGGGCGGGCGCTGCTTGCCCTTCCCTGGCGGCGAAGGAACACGAGGCCTCGCGGACATTCGGCACGTGGCAGCATGCGATCTTTCCTTGCTATTTGTGTCCTACCCACTCTCCTTATAAATACTACATTTACATGTAATACACTATCAATCATGGGAGACCAGTCAGGAGCTCAGAGCTTGTCCCGGCTGGGGCAGTGTCCCACTGGAGGAGATACCTTGAGGTGGAATTCTCCCACATGCCGAAGTGTAGGTCGGCGCCTAATCTCACCATTCAGCAGGGCAGATACCATCACCACCTCCCGGGATAAAACATTCACTTCACTAACTGGAGTAACGACCATAGCAGTTGACGTGCCCAGAAATATCAAACAATTTTCAAAAATTTGATCTGCTGGAGTTGTACGGATCGTCTTGCGTGGTAGTTGCACCCGAATATTTATAACAAAGCCCTTTCTCGCACTGCGCCGGGCCTTGCAAACCCTCCAAGAGTATTTCCAGTCAGGCCCCGTCCGTTGGCATTTCCATTCTTGGCATATCAGGGAAATAGTGCGTGTCTGATAGGCGTATGTATGGCGTCGCGTGCAATGGAGATTCGTGTTCAGGGCGTGCGTGACAAAGGCGAGCGAGTCTGATGGATAGACGTATTCGTGAAACTGTCACATACGTTCTGTGCTATTATTGTACGCGGAGGCATTGTCTCGTACATTTTGTTTCAAGTTTCATAAATAAGATTGGTAATCGATCCTGTTAAAATAAAGATGTAAAGTCAATGCGGAAGTATACGGCTTCAACATTAATCGTCAACTTCAACGCTGTCAAGGGTCTACATGATTGTAAAATGTTTGAGCGATTTTACAAGATGTGTTATACAAACATTCATTTTTATTTTTTTCTACATAGAACAAAAAAGCTTGATGTGAAACAGAAATTGCTCTGCCCCTGCGTTGAGCTTGAGTTGTATTAAGTATTCATTGAGTTTGGATTATAAATAAATCAGTAGGTAAAATATGAATTGCCATTTAGGCTACAAAATGTATGAAAACCCAAAAATAACATGCGCATCATGTATTGATACTCAGTGTGTTAATAAATTCCCTTATCATACATCATTTTCAAATTCTTAATACATAGAATATAGCTTGTAGATTAAGTGGCATTGTCTTGTCGGAACAAATGTTTCTCATTTGAAATGGGCAATAATGTTTCAGAAACATTTTTAGAATTATAAAATAACCCAACGAGATAGTCCAAGAAAATATTTTAGTATAACTATCTCAGACTCTGCCGAGGTTAAAAATTTTACCATCTCCCCTTTCATTATGAACAAAATGTAAAAATATGAGGTAAACGAATTTTCAAATTGCTTACATTTAATTAACCCATGGCAGTGATCATTTGAAGTTTTTACATTTTTGGGAGATAATATTTTTTTATTTCCAAATGCATGCCAATCAACATACCAGAGATTGACGAATGATAAGAATGTAGAGTCGGTGTAGAGAAGATCAAAGGGGGAGACAGAGTGAGTGGAAGAAGGGGAGAAAAGAGAATGAATGAACAGGTACTGGGAAGAGAAAAGTCCATGACCGAGTTTTCAGAAAAGACTGCATAAAAAGATACATTTTGAATTGTTTTTGAGAACATTTTGAAAATGTTCGGGAATTTAATGTTAAGTACACCCAAATTTTGAAGAAAGTTTTTCAAATCGAGGCACCTCGAGTCGAGCCAGATCGGCTAGGGAATATTCATTTTGGAAAAATGCTACTTATGGTTTAGGCGGTGGTCGTGTTCATAGACGGACAGACAGACAGACGTTTTGTCGTCAATTGATTTTTCCGTATCGAGGACGCAGAAAACAGGAATTCTGGCTACACCACGTGTTAAAGGATTTTTTCTCTAAATTTAGCGACTGGATTTATCCACATTTTCTTTACCAGGTCCCGCTAATGAGAGTTTGCAGAAAATTCGCCTTTTTTCCTCGACATTACGTATATTACTGTCGTATACATACGTATGTATACAGGAAAGTAAAAAGACCAAAGAAGTTAGAAATATGGAGGAAACAGAAAATATAAAAGTTATAAGATAATGGAAAGAAAAAAATTGCGACAGAACAAACTTCGGATTCCAACACGCGACATCCAACGAAGATGAAACGAAGCAATGGGGAAAGGAGGAGGAGAAATCAGGGAATTCAAAGCGTTTCAGGTAATGGAAAGAAACCGCTTCCCAGAAACTGCACGAACCGTACAATCCGGCGAAGGGCGCTCCAGGACCTCCCCTCCGCTGCCCGGCGCGAGAGCAAGCGGCGCGAGGAGCGGAAGTGGCGGGGGGGCACGTGCATCTGGCACGTGGGCGGGAGTGGGGCGGGATTTCCGGAGCGGCGCGTAATCCCGGCTGCGTTAGATAATCCCGCGGAGGGCGCCGACACTCCGCCCCGCCCGCCCCCGTCCGCTTCCGCCCCGCGCCGGCGACACGACCGCCGCCGCAAGGGGAGTGGGCGGGCCCGCTTAATCCAGCGCAAACAGCTTCCCCCATCACCCCCGCCCCTGCCCCTGCCCCTACCCCTTCCCTCGCTCTCACCATCGCCCTTGCCCCCACCTTCGCTCTCACCTTCCCCCCACCTTCGCCCACAGCTTCGCCCCTACCGTCGCCACTACTCTTACCCTCGGCGCCATCTCGCCCCCACTCCGCCCTCTCCCGCACCCCGCCCTCTGTCGCACCCCGCCCTCTGTCGCACCCCGCCCTCTGTCGCACCCCGCCCTCTGTCGCACCCCGCCCTCTGTCGCACCCCGCCCTCTGTCGCACCCCGCCCTCTGTCGCACCCCGCCCTCTGTCGCACCCCGCCCTCTGTCGCACCCCGCCCTCTGTCGCACCCCGCCCTCTCCCGCACCCCGCCCTCTCCCGCACCCCGCCCTCTCCCGCACCCCGCCCTATCCCGCAACCCGCCCTCTCCCGCACCCCGCCTCGCTTCCGTACTCGTACGTACTCCCCTCCCCACCTTCGTCCCCGCCCCGCCCCCGCCCCCGTCCACGCCCCGGCTCTCGCCGCTCTGCGCTCACCCTGCTCCTGTCCTCGTCTTCCCGCCCTCGCCTCCCCGCCCTCGCCTCCCCGCCCTCGCCTCCCCGCCCTCGCCTCCCCGCCCTCGCCTCCCCGCCCTCGCCTCCCCGCCCTCGCCTCCCCGCCCTCGCCTCCGCGCTCGTCCTCCCTCGCGCCCGACCCCGCCCTGCCCTTTCCCGCCCCGGGTGGCGAAGGAAATGGATGGCGCGTGATTAGAGGTGACGGCGGGAGGGCGAAGGATACGACGGAGCAGATGGATGCGGGAGTTGCAGTGCCAACGGTGATGGGAAGGCGGTGTGACAGTGACGAGGATTGAGGCGGATGTTATCGTAGAGATGGAGGTCCTTGGCTTCCATCCCGCTCCCCGCCTTAGTGCCTCGCGTCTCACCTGTAGCCTGCGTCGTGACAGGGCAGGTAGGCGAGGAGAGGTTAAAGGTGACACGGGGGATTGCGGTAGCAGAGGTGGTGACCACTCTGATGATTGACGGTGGCGAGAGCTTCAACGGCGGAGATTGCAGGACCGGCGATGCTGTTGAAGACGATGCCACGTAAAGCGGACGTCTACGCCGACATAAACGTGGGGACGAACGTGGATGTCAAGTGCTTGTTCACGTTTACGAGCAGGTGCACCTGAAGGCGGAGGACGTGAAGGGAGAGAACGTGAAGGGAGAGGACGTGCAAGCGGAGAACCTGAAGGCGGAGAAGGTGAAGGCGGAGGAGGTGAAGGCGGAGCATGTGACGACGGGATAGGTGAAGGCGAAGGACGTGAAGGGGGAGCACGTGAAGGCTGAGCACGTGAAGGCGAGCCGTGTGAAGGCGGGCCACGTGAAGGCACTGCACGTAAAGGCGGAAAACGTTAAGGCGGTGAACGTGAGGCAGTGATGTTTGGCAGCGAAACTGGAGGCAGAAACAGAGGCGGGCACGCAGGTGGCGGTGGCGGCGGATGCGAATCCGGAGTGGAAGTGGGCGGCGGCGCTTTTGTAGGTATACGTGCCGATGGCACGGGCGTGGGCGTCGACGTCGACGCAAGGGGCGGTGGAGGTGGATGCGAACGACCGCCACGGTCGGCGATTGCGCTGGCGGCGGCGGCGGCGCCGCCGCTCGGGAGAAATAAATTGCGCGGTGGCTGTGACCCTGGGCGGGCGCGCCGGGCTCCGGCCGCCGTGATTGAAAGACGACCTGGGCGGGGGAGGGGGAGGGGAGGGGCGATGTGATTGATCGCCGCTGCGCCCGCCCCTCAAATTATCCGCGGGAATTTTTGTAAAAGTCCCAAACGATTTCACACCAAACAACTGCGCCCTCCTCGTAAATACAATTAAAGTGTTGTGTTGACAAACTATTGAAAATCACGCTCTGTATTCGAAGTTTAAAGTGTTGCAATATTTTTGAGTCCATTTCACTGCGTTGTTTTACATTTTATAGATACAAATTGGTGTGAGATATTTGCGCAGCTGATGAATAGCCTTGAAGAGTCGTATGTGTATTTCCGGTTACTGCTATTGGGTGTGCGGGGGGGGGGCAAGTTGCAGGTTGAAGATAGAGTGGTGTCGGGATAGAGAGGGTGAACGATAAATATCGACAGCGATATGGTGCGTTTACAGGGCGTCGGTGAGTTACGAGCTGCGGGGGATCTGCAGGTATTCGTCAGACTTTGCGTTTAGGGGATGAGCGGGGGAAGGAGAGGGAGATACGACAGGGGGAGGTGAGATGTGAGACTGAGACAGAGAGGGAAGTAGCGAAAGGGGAAGGGAATGATTCATAGAAAGTTAGGGTGAAACTGTGAAATAAACTTAGGGAAGGAAGGGGAAGAAAAAGTGAGGAAAAGAAGCTCATGAAAGGAGGGATAAAGTGAAAATCATAATCGATAGGAAAGTTTGAATAAGAATAAATTGGAGAAAGATGATTAGATATGTAGAATGGGGAGGGATGAGAGACAGCGTATTTGGAGTGGGAACCAGAAAGCGAGGGAGAAAGCACAAGAATGAAAATGTTTATTTGTGAGGAAGACTGATATTCCACATTGGATGAAAAGAAGGAAGGAAATATAAATAAAAAAAGAAAGAATGAAAGAGGCAGGGGAAACGAGTGTGTTTGTCGAAATGAGATAAAAATGGGGTTCGCCATGGAAGGAAGTGAAAAGAAGAGAGCATGGTAATAGTGATGTTGCGAAAAAAAGGAGATAGAGAGCTAGTGAGAAAAATGGAAGTTGATGTAATGTGGGTCAAGGATCAGAATATGTGTTTAAAAGAGAATTTATGTGAAACGACCGTGGATTTGCAATGGAGAGAAGCGAGAGCGTAAGAGAACATAGGATAGGTAGAGGGACGAGGAGAACTATGGAGAGAAGGTAAGGAAGAAGAGTGTGTCGAAATGAGAATATGTAGAATTGGCGTGGTGTTAGAAATGAGCAAAATGTGATAAGAAAGCAATGAAGGAGCAGGGAGATGTGAGGAAACAAAAACGAGACATGATAGAGAGAGTGAATGTCGAAATGTGTATGGGATTTACCAGTGAAAGAAAGCACAAGCCAAGCAGTGCGTAGACGGATTTGGAAATCAAAGCAAGGTCAAGACAGAAAGAGTGAGAGTCCAAACGAGAATCAGAGGGATTCGCAATTGAAAGAAGCGAGATGAAGACAGTGAAGAGCGAGAAAGAGAGAGAGCAATGCTCTGTGGTGGGAGAGCCAGCTGAGCCGCGCGCGGGCCCGACGGAAGCCTGGGGAGTTAAGCCTCCCCCATTACGATAAACGGCGGCGGCCCCGCCCCGCCCGATCGCCTCCCACGGACGCGGCACTTTTAATCACTCGCTCCCGCCACCACCAGCGCCACCGTCGCCCTCTGCCTCCGCCAGGGGCCGCAATGGGAGGCGCACGACTGTTACGCTCAGGGCCTTGCAACTCCTCATCAAAACCGGAAACAACGGTCGAGGGTGCTACTATAGGGTGCGCTGGTGTCACCGGCTACAGCTGCAGGTTAGGCTCGCCAACATCCGCCCATAAAAATTGGCTAAAAGGTGAGAAATACGAAGTGTCTTCTAAATGTTCAATTATTCATATATAAGAAGCCTCTGAAAAATGCGCGAACATCGGACGCTATATTTTGTAGCATTACGCGCCTGCTTGCGTCTCGCGAACCTACGCAACAGCCACGCACGTTTGAAATATCGTTGGCAGCCGTTCGTATTGTTGCTGCAAGGAGGTGATAGAGGAGAGCGCGCCACTGTAATGGTCTCCACTACGTTATATGGGGGTTAAAAGACCGTGGTTACGCTTGCCGCCTCTCCGAAAGCATGCCGCATGATTCTACGGGCCGTTTAGAGAGGTTGGAGACGCTATCATTTATAGTTTGGATTCGACAGCAAATTGCGTTATTCATCGGTTCCCTTAGGCACGTGAAGTAGATTCCTTGGTGCTTTGCGTTGACCAACGGTGGAATGACATTAAATTTTTTGTTATGAATATGGTAAAAGGATTCTAATGTTTCCTTTTATGTATTTAGTTTTATCTTTAGAGAAAGCATGCAACTTCACTTACGCTTCAAATAGCGTTGGTATTAAGGGAGCTTTATAATTACTTAGTTGAGAACCTACTTGTAGGAAAATTGTGTATAATTCCTTACGAGTCTGCGTAGTCGCTTGCACAGCAGCAGAAAATGGCTGCTCGCAAAGCACTCTTCTGGACAGAATATTCTCACAATCTGACGCGATGTTTTAATTCGGTACATGAGGCGTCCATCCCAAGTCCGCGCTTTCACCACTTCACCAGGAGTCTTTGAAACAAGTGGGACTGCGCAACGTACCGACACTTTTCCTCCTCTTAGTCTTCCCTACTCAACAATTACTCAGACTTTTTAAGTGCATTACATCGTTTAAAGATGCATTCATACAGAAAACATCCAAGCCACAAGAATTAATATGGCTGAAAACTGGCTTGGTATGTTGCGACATTTTAAATTTTCGACCAGCAAGAATTCGAGCCAAAAATTAAATGTGTGTGGGATGTAGCTGTAGAAAAGTTATACAAGATTTTCTTATTCACTATAACGAAAATATAATACTACTATAACGTTGTTTCGTTCAGTTTCAAGTCTCGAGAACTAATGAAATAAGGGCATTCTGGAACAATATGAACAACATTCATTGTGAACCCAACGTTTATCTTTTTGAAGATGTAATTTTTACTTTTTCGCCTTACGAATACTTCGTAAGAAGAGAAAGTTATGTTATGGTACGCCGGAAAACGGAAATATTTTTTGAAGATGTACCAAGTTACATAGTTTCAAATGTTCGAGCGACGAGAAAAAAAACGAGATACCCGAGATCATTAGAACCAGTACACGCCCGTGCTACATTCAAGATTTTATTTTTACGTAATATTAATGATTCAGATTGACTTGTGTACTAATTAATTAGATGTTAACTTGACTCTCTTTGTCTTTTCATATCCCTGCCCCCATAATTCCCTCCATAAGAGAATATGCAGCACTAGCTGAACTACCCGGCGTTGCCCAGGCATTTATTACAGTAAATTTTTAGCCAGGAAGAGGAATTCCATTTATTCATACCCTGCAGTGGGGCCTACATCTCTCACATTGTATATTTGCTCCGCCATTGTATATCTGCTCCCCTGCCCTGTCTGCCCCCTATTTAGAAATTTCCGTTGTGCCTTGTTCACTTTCCTATTAAAGAAAGTATACATTTTTCTTATTGAAAGTTTCAGCTCCCAGACATTCCTCACTTTATAACTAAAAACAATAAACAAATCTAAACTATTAATACAAAATACTCGTAAAATACTTGTAGACTCACATTCTTTTTGTGAAGATTTATATCCGCCCTTGGTGGCTCATTGGTCCACGGCGCAACCCCGAGTTTGATTCCCGGCCGGGTAAATTAGAACTGTGCGCTTTTCGTACAAATGTCTCAGTATCGATTGCTGTATGACAATGAGAAAACCCATCCTAAGGTGAAGAAGAGCGGTGTGTACGGTAAAAGGATGTCGTGCTAACCACTCGAACTCCTTATCCCATGGCCGAGAGGTCGTCACCGCTTGTCAGATAAAGCCCGTAGCAGGCTGTCGAGGGAGTTTTATGTATTATACCAATACTTTTAATACATTGCCAAATTGTGAAACTAACTCTTTTTCTTATATTTTTCATTTATCGTATTTATAAAGAAATATTAAAAATTTATCTCCTGCCAGTTCGTGAACTTGAAGGGACTAACAGTTGTATGCGGAGTATACGAAACATCCGTGAGTTCTCGTATGGGTAAGCTAGTAGACAGATCCGGACAAATAGATATAGATGAAGTAACGTATTTGATGAATCATAATCATAAAAGTTAATGAACATATCTATGCTGAAATGTAATTGCCGGTTTCCATAATTATGTTGAAGACGACATAAATATGTATGTTTAAAGACCTATGTGCTAGTAACATGAAGTATAAAACTTATTTGTTTAGGTAAATCAATTCATCATATCATCGCAACATAACAACAATACTGATCCACCAACCTGTACATTACAGATACACAATAAATTGGCAATGAACTGAACCACTTAGCAAAACAATATTAGCTTCATTATTTGATTTTAAGTGCTAGATAGTATGGACCTTGAAATGTGAAAAATAGAAACCAAGGAGTCCCAGAATTTTGTATTAGATTAGACATAAATATTTTAGATAAATTAATTTTTGTCAGTTTTTATAGAAAAATAGACGAATTAAGTCACTGGGAGCAACTGACATGCGAAACAACAGCACAGTTTAGTCTTAATATGTAAAGGACCATTACGTAATTACATACCACTGTATTAGTCCCCTGCCCATATTGGAGAAAAAAGTTCAACACGGTTGATAAAATTATACAAATATTTTCCATTTTACCAATTTGAAAATGAGAGATGTGTAAATAGTCAAATCGAGAGTCATTACGAAAAGCTGCCCTACTTCCTAGAAAATTATTCACATTTGCTTCCTTCTTTACAGTATTGTTTTCAATGGTGGGTGTTCTTCAGCAAGTCGTTTTTGCCTCTGAGTAGCCGATTCAGAATTTTAGTAGGCTGCCTATCTCTTAGCACGTATTCAGTTTTGACAACTGTAACTTTCGTTTCGGCATTGTTTCAAACAATTTAATGTTCACAAATTTCTGTAAAAGAAGGAGAAGTTGTTTAGAAAATATACGATACCTGTGTACGATTTCTACATATTGTACATTGTACATTACTGTATAATTTGTACGGTATATTTTTGTACTTGTAACTCTCTAAATACTTTAAAACTCACATGATTTCTTGCCACAATTTGTACACAAAACGGACTAAGGACAATGTTTGTACATTGACGTTCTTTACTACTTTCTGTACGGATTTCGTTCAAATGTTCCACCAACGTTCAAAACTAACAAGTCACCATCGGACTTTACATAGCGTTATTCAAACCCCAATGAATTTAGCAATAATTCTGGACATTGATGAAATCAGTAGATCTCAGACGTTATCCTCTGGTGGCGCGGAGCTAAACTATTGACATTGATCCAATATTAAATCTGTGATGTAAAGCCAGGCAAAAAATGTCCGCAAAAGTAATTATTTTGTAAATATATTAAGATTTATGGTTATAAATCATAGCCTATAGTACTTCAGACCTTTAAAGGAAGCAAACACAAAGGTTTCATTGGTACTGGTTCAGTAGATTCAGAGATTATCGCGCTGTAAGCCAGTGTTCTTTCGTCTTTATATATTAGTATAGATACAGATTAGAGACATGTTTTTCATATTTCCCTCGTAAACACGATTCGTTCAATGCAAGTAAGCTAAGCAGTGTATGCTGACTGTGTATCGAAGGCAATAACAAGCAATTGCGGACGTATCAGCAGAAATAAACAGTATTTGAGGGTATGCTTTTTTTTACCGGGGAAATCAATTCTTGCAATTCCGACCCATAACTTTGCAACAACCAAAGTGACTAGATACAAATTGACGCAAAGGAAAAAAGAGTTCCATTACTTTTACATCTGAAAAAATATGCGGACAATGGGATCTGGTATGTTGCGAAATGCGAAACTGCAATAAGAAATGGCGGTTTCCATTTACGATATCCAAGTTGCAGCCAGCGCACGGCACACTGAGTTAAATTGATGTAGCGGAGGTACATTATTCCCCCAAAAAAATTCACATATTATTTTCAACATTTTTTTACTACACAAATGTCTCTACATATTTCTATGTTTCAATCTGAACAGACTTCAGTATCTTCAGTATTTTTCTCTCCCACCAAAAAAATTGAATCTGTTCATTTAGAAATCCAGAGGCATGAAGTTGATTCATTTTTTTGCGAGATTGGTTCTTCTCGCCTACCGACCTCGGGTGATATTCCTCCCTTGCGCGCGAAGGTGTGCCCACCCTGCGAGAAATGGAGTTTCCTCTCGGCGTCATACGCGCCGCGGCGCCATCTGCGCCCTGCATGGCGCGCCGGGACGCCATCTAGGTTCGCCATCGGAGCCGCGAGGGGAGCCTGCCGGTCGTCTGTATGCGCCGCGGCGCGCGCCGCCCCGCGGTGGGCCCGGGAACCCAGCCGCGCCTGTAATTGGAAAGGTCCCCGCGCCTCCGAACGGACCGGCAGGAGTAGCTCAGTGCTTCTGCCCTAGCGTCTGCATCTACCGACCTGAGCAGGGCCTTTTAACTCCCATATATCCGTGATGGAGACCATTTCAGTGGCGCTCTCTCCTGCAGCATCTTCCAGACAGCGTCGCTGGTTGTCCTTTCTTCAGCGGTTTATTATATGCATATATTATGAATAATTGAACATTCAGAAGACATTTTCGTAATTTTCAGAAATAAGCCAATTTTTACGGGCGGATGTTGTCGAGCCTCACCTGCATCTATGCCCAGCGAGACTAGTGCCTTCTATAGTAGCACCCTCAAGCTTTGTCTTCGGTTTTGATGGAGAGTTTCAAGGCTCAGCCAAGACCTTTTAACTCCCATATACCGTGGTGAAGACCATTTCAGTGGCGCACTCTCCTGCAGCACCTTCTTACTGGAACTACAATACGAACGGCTGCCAACGATACTTCAAACGTGCGTGGCTGCTGCATAGGTTCGCGAGACGAAAGCTGGCGCGTATTGTCACAAAAGACAGCATCGATGTTCACGCTTTCATAGACGGTTTCTTATATGTATATATTATGAATAATTTAACATTTAGAAGAAATATGAATAATTTCATATTTCTCAAAAAATTAGCCAATTTTCATGTGCGGAAGTTGGCGAGCCTAACCTGCACCTGCACCTGTCGACACTGGCGCTTCCTATAGTAGCACCCTCAAACTTTGTCCCCGTTTTTGTTGGAGAGTAGCAAGGCTCTGGTCCTGAGGTTTCCAACGATGGCAGTTGATTGATTGATTGGTTGATTAGTGATTCCGAGTGCGTCAACTGCTAAGGCCATTAGTCTCGTAAGTGTAGTGTATGTTTTATTGTGGAGGGGGGTGACGGTCATCTTCCACGATGGATGGCGAGATTCGGCGCCGACCAACACAGCGGCTTGCCAGGTTTTCCCATCCAAGTATCTCCCACCACCGAGGCACCACTCCAACTGCGACAAGCTCCGAGCCCCTGACCGGTCTCCCGGGATGTGTGATAGTGTAATGCATGTTAGAGTGTGTGTAAGGGGTGAGGATAGGACAAGGAAGAGGAAAGAAAGGCGCGGTACTTAGCCCGTTTGTTGGGGTACTGTTTCGGCGTTTTATTGATCGCAGAAAGGAGGAAAAACTCTGTGGTCACGGGGTAAAAGTTCTTTAGTCAATTTTTGACGAAATTGCGTTAAGTGAAGAAACTGCAAGTTAAGTATCTATATTTTATTTTAGTAAAACGACTGAATTCAAATGTTGCCTCCTTAACGAGCAAAAGGCGATGGGAAATAGCGTTGAGCGTAAGAAAAAGCGTTGGTTCAATAATCTAACCCTCGTTTTCTCCAAACTAAGATTTTTGACTTTTTACTCCGTGACCACAGAACCATCGATCAGAGCAGCCGGTCGCTAAAATTCTCCTCCAGACCACGGCTGAATTCGGCCTAGCTATCCAACTAGTGTCGAAATTCCTAACACCATCGAGACTCGAACCTTAGGATCTCTCGGTCAGAGGCACTAGTCACACTAGTCGATGCCCTGAGCCGCCGAAGCCGGCGGCCTGGGTTGTACTTCGGGTTTCGACAGCAAGGGTTGCATCATGGCTGGGTAGTAATCAGCCGCTGTCAGCCGCAGAATTATGGCGCCCAGTTGCTCTATTTGCTTGTTTTCCGTAGATTCTGCGATCAATACAAGATGGATGCTGGAGTAGTATTCTAACAAACAGCCTACGGACCACGGTATTTCCCTCCTTATTCTTGTCACCTCTTTCTACCTTACACACCAGTTAAACTACACAATAGTATCACATATATCGGGTAACCAGTCGGGAGTTTGAAATGTTTTCGGACTGATGTGGAGTCCCACTGGGAGAGATACCTGGAGAGTGAAAACTCAGCAAGCCGACATGAACATCGCGGCTGGATCTCACGTTTCAGCGGGGAAGATACCCGTGATGTAATATGCACTACCCTTACGGGCCTAATGACGTGAGTAGTTGTGGTCGGAATCGTTACCCACTTCCTTATTCACTCCCGGTCTTCAAAGTTTTTATTTATTTATTTACGTCAAAAATAGTTAAAAACTGTGTGTGACGAGCTATGGGGAGAAGTGAATTCTGTGCACGTTTGTATAATTCTGTGATCTCTATCCTAAGCCATATTCAAGTCGAATTTTGAATGCAGAAAAAAAGAGCGTTTTTTTTCAAATTTTGTTGACAAAATATTCGCTCCTCTATATTACAATATATTTTCAAAGGTAAATTGGCTATAAATTAGTGCCCTTAACCCTCATCATGTTCTTCATAAAAGAATAATACTTTTTGCCGCGACAATATGGAGAAGAACGAATGACTATATTTCAATTCTATATGACAATTTGAATGACTATATTTCTCATAGAAATTTAGAAGACGTGTACAAATAATGAAGTTACATTTATTTGCACGCGAACTCGTATTTATATAGTCGAGCAGCGCCAGTTCCAACACCATCCTCCTTCCTAATGATGCGCGCCCGACAAGCACCGCCATCGTCTCCTCTCCCCTTCCCATCCGCTAAAGTCTTCTCTAACGCATACTATCATCTCTCTAGGGCCTCTCCCGCCCATCCGTCATCCTCTCATTCATTTTTTCTCACTACATCTCCCCGTCATCTTCTGACTGCCTTTACCGTGTCATCCCATTACTCCAGGCTCTCCCATCTCACCAACCAACTGACTCTCTCCATCTTTCGGATACCCGGTTTTCACTATTGCGGCCTACACCGCTTCATCACTTGATCCCCTATCGTCCTCTCTTTTCCGCCTTCGCCCGCCTCCCTGATTGGAAAATACCAGGTGCTGCTCCCTGCGGCCCGTTTGCCACCCAGCGCTACAGGCGCAAATCCCGCCAATGACGTTCATTGCCGCAACGCGATTTTTTCCCGCCCCGCTCCGCCCCACCCCGTGGCGTTGGGCACCGTACCACACTGCACCGCTCTCCTCGCGCCTACCTCCCCGCACGAGCTCATCACTTCACGTCGATCTGTCTCGTGCGCGAGCACCAGCTTTCAACGGCGCACCCCGCAGACGCCTCTCTCGTTCCGCATCCTGCTCCCTCCAGCTTCCTGCCTAACACCTTCACGTAAGTGTTGTGAAGTGGAGTGCAGTGTATTTAAAAGTTCGTGTATTTATTAGTTAAAATATCTGTGCAGGATAGCCATCAAATGTAGAGCTAATGGTATCATTGTTATTATTGTCTTTATCGTTATCAGTGTTTCATAGTATTCGTATTATGATTATTACTATTACTATTATTATTGTCTAAAAATCATTTATAAATTAAATTGTATTAATATTTCTAATTAATTGTGGTGTTCTGCCACAAGGTTGTATAAACCTACCTGCAGTAATAATTATATATCCCATACTCAACTATGCCTTTCTCGCTCCTGCCCCTCCCTGTTCCTTCCAACAATTCTCCCACCCCTGTGCCCTCCATGCGTATTCCTCCCGTTTTTCCCCTCGCACATTCATTCTCCCAATTGTATTCAATTGTTCCCCATCGCAGTTCCTAATGTCTCAAAAGTCCTGTCGTTCCTGCAGCGGCTCCTCTCATCAAATCACCTCCCATCCCCGTTATTGCATTTCCGTCTCTTGCGTCCTGCTATTCCCGTTCCCTCCTTCCGACCTCTCCGCTTCCACGCCTGTATCTCCCACTCGTGTCCCTCTGCTACCTTGATTCATTCTACCCTGCACCTTCGCCTACCTGCCCCAGTCTATTCCGTCCCTCCTCCCCGTCTCCGTCCCCTCTGATCCTCGGCTCTTTGCGCCCTTCGCCGCCCTCCGCCTCTCCCCGCCCATCACCCCTATCCACTCCCCACCACTCCTCCACTCCCCCACCACTCCTCCACCACTCCGCTCCCTCCCCCCACTCCCCATCCGCCCCACCCCCTCCCCACCACTCCACCACACCCTCCCCACCTCTCCCCACCACTCCCCCCACCCCCTCCAACCCCTCCCCTTCCCTCTCCGCCCCCCTCCCCCCCGCCCTCCTCAGCACCTCTCCGCCCCTTTCAGCCCCTTCCGGCCCCTATCCATCCCTTCCGGCCCCTCACCAACTCGCTCCACCTTGCTCTCTTCCGCTCCTCCCCGCCCTGCCTTGCTCCGACCCACCTCTCTCCTCCCAGCCCCTTTCCCTCACCTCCCCCGCCCCTCCACCTCTCGCCACCCTCCCCCCTTCTCCACCCGTCTCCACCCCCTCCGCCCCTGTCCGCTCTCCCCTGCCCCTCTCCGCCTTCCCTGTGCCGCTCTCCGCCTTTCCTCCACCTCTCACCTCCCCGCTGTCCCGCTCTGCTCCGCTCCTGCGCTCGGCCGAGTGCGCGCAACCGCGCTCATTCGTCTCCGTCACTTCCTTCCCTGCCCTCGCCTGCCGAGAGGGACGAGCTTTTATTGCGCGCATTTTTATGCGCCGCCCGCGGGCGATGAGGCGGGGGCGATGGGGGCGGAGGCGGAGGCGATGGGGACGGGGGCGATGGCGGCGGGAGCGGGGTGGAGGCGATGGGTGGGGGCGATGGGGGGCGGGGGCGATAGGGGCGGGGGCGAAGGCGATGGTGGCGGGGGCGATGGCGGCGGGGGTGGAGGCGATAGGGGCGGGGGATGGGGGCGGGGGCGATGTAGTGACGGGCGCGGGATGCGCTGCGAATGCGCGCATGGCAACTGCGCTCCCAGTAATTAAATTTCGGATTCAGGAGCCGCTGCCCGCCCCCGCCCCCGTTCGGTCCTGAGGGGCATAAATTGGCGAGGCATGTCTCGAAGCGAACGCTGTTCCTTGGGTTAACGAGCACTGTAAAATTTATGGAGTCGGAACAATCCTTCTCTTGAAGATTAATCATAAACCTAATGCACTGAATTTTGTACTAACATGCACGTGTGCACACATCTAATGTATTTAATATAATGTTTCATATTAAAGAACAAAACTGTCATAATTATCTGATGAACTAGTAATATAATGATTAATTAATTATATTATATAACGATAACTAATTATGTAATGATCTAATGAACAAATTATCGGGGTACACATGTTGTTTCAATCGTCGATTTTGTCGGCTGAATTTTTTTTTCGGAAAAGTATATCGGCGATTGCATACAGATTTATATTTGTGTATCACATCCTTTGCTTTCTATCCAGTATTCTAACGTTATTATAACATTATTTTGAAGAATATTTCTTGAAGCTTGAAAAAAGTAGAGTCGACTTAGATTGTCGACTTGTCTTCCCCCACTGGATAGAGAGATCGAACGCCAACCTAGACATATCGGTTTGCAGTGATTTCCTCTACCAGGTATCTCCCATCACTTGGGGCACCGCCCTAGCGCGGACAAGCTCTAAGCTTCCGACTGGTCTCCCGACATGTGTGGTAGTTAGTACACGTAAGAGTAGTTGTATGTAAGTAAGTGATAATGATAGGGCAAGAAAGAGCAAGGGAAGATCGTGCCCGTTTGTTGGGATACTGCACCGGCATTCAGCAGGTTTTGGTCATAGAAATCACGAAAAACTACTGATTAGAGCACCTGCTACTGGAATTCTCCTCCAAACAGCGGCTGAATTCGACCTAGCTATCTATACTCCAATTCAAACATTGTGGCACTTCCAGGACACGAGCTGGACGGAGAAGGGAAGACTCATTCAACTGGGAGATTCATTACGACTTGAATTTTTGGTAGTGGAGCTCCCGATTGGATGACAACGCTCCCTCTCCTTCCTGCTCGTGACTTTGAAGTGTCAGTATATTTAAATGGGAGTATAGCTGGTGTCAGAAATCCCTCCACCGTCAGGACTCGAACCCTCGGACCTCCCGGCCACAGGCACTGCAGTGACATCAATTGACGGCCAGAGCCACCCAAGCCAGTGAAACATCTCTAGTAATATTGCTAGAATTTGTATTCACTCCAAATCGCTACTGGAAAATGATTCAGGTTGATTCCACCATCGTGATCGGCGCTGGAAATAGTTTCAATATTGGATCCAGGGAGTCCGTTCTCCTGTTAGCATATTTTGAATGTTTGAATGCGAAGCGTTCGAACTTCGATTGCGTTCACGTTTTTCTGCATCGTTTGCGACCTATTTAGTGAACTGTACTTGCTAACTAAAACGCTGGGAATTCACGCATGCCAAGCCTTTAGTGGTGCTCGCTCAATGTTAATTAAAACCGGCGTTGAATAACTTCGAACTGTGAACTTTCTAAACAATTTACTTTTATGGAACGTATTGGCACTTGCTGACAATTATGTAGAGAAAGTTCTTAGAAATCATTTATAAATATTATAAATTATTATTTATGAGATATAGATTAATGTATTGTGGATAAAAAATTATTTTGAAGAATATTTAAATGGTACATTACCCATTGTTTGGATTTCTCAAGAGTCCATGAGATTTTCTTTAACAACACTAGAAAAACGAACTGAATGTTTTATTAAACTACCATTTATTGTATTTTTAATAAATATTATAGTATTTTGTAGACTAAAAATGTACAGATAGCTCAGAAGACACGGAAATCAATCTCAGAAAAACAAACTTAGTCTGAGATGTCTAATAAATTTTACTGAATTGAAAATAAATTAGTACTGTATTTTAAAATGTCCTTAAAATTTTAGTAACATTTAGTAGACGGGTCAATTTTCGCATGCATAAACTGCTCATCAATACTGATTAAAATATTAATAATCGTAGATAATAATTAGACGCAGGTGTAAAATTTATTTTGTTATACAATTAACAAAAGTCAAATATCAAATGTTACTATGGTTCTGTAGATGGCAACGTGTACCATACAGACATGAACCATCATTTAATTTAATAATTAACGCCATTGCAATATTTCTTGAGGATCACAATATATACTTTCACGGTCATCACCCATCGACCTAGATAATTATTGAAATTTCTTAGCTCATATTGTTTCTTTCTTCAATGCATGATTACTTTGAATTAATTTTTTTTATTAATTTACCATGCATTTGGTAGCACTGGAAACAATACAATGCGCGTGTCGTGAAGGCATAAGGGGAGAGAGTATGCAATGGGAGAAAGGTGAACCCGGGTTGAATCCAGAAGTTTATTCTGTGCCTTGTTGCAAGTACAATATTACATCGCCACATTGGCTACACATCCCGCACTCAACCGGTCGTTGCCATGAGGAGGGTGGGGCAGGGGTTACAGGCAGCGCGGCGGCGGTGGCGGCGAAGGCAGAGAGATCAGGTTTTTGTCCAGTTTCCCTGATCCATTGAGTAAATGCTGAGATGGCCTCTTGTTTTTGCTTCTGGACGTAAATGTAGCTTCACTGTGCGCACGTTTTGTTGAGCACTTCTTTTGGGAACAAAAATGTCTAGTTTTTGAAATGTTGCTAATTTTGCTTTTTTTATTCTGGACCTCAAGAAAATGTGCGCAGATAATCCCTTTCCCCATACGTCAAAAAACAGTTTTTAGTCTTTTGACCAAATAAATAAATAGACTGGCAGTGGGTCCTCGCGGTACTGTGCAGCGTGGATTTCCGACTTGGTCAACCCGAGGGCAACCGTAGAGACAGACGCTACCGAACGCTACCTGGCTCATGAAGACCGGAAGATGAGCGACAATTTCTGCGGCCGTATGAGGAGTTTATATATCGCCGGCTTAGATCATCCCTGCGACAGCGAGGGGTGACGTAGTTGGTTGGCAGGCAAAGGGCTGCGTGGGATAGTGGTGGATCCGGAGGGGGGGAAGGGGGCCATACCCTTCCCAAAAGACCTGGAGAAAAACGTTTGTTGCATTTTTTAATTTGCCGAAGTCGATATTCATGTTACAATTATATAATAGCTTAAAAGATAATATTGTGTAGTATGTATACCCTACAAAAATATGCAATAAAATAACAAGTATGTTTATTGATTACCAAAAAATCTACGATGCCCCCCCCCCCCAAAAAAAAAATCATCGGTTGGTTCCGCCCCTGACGGAGAAGGGAAAGGGGGGCAGGCGGCCACCCAGGACCATCTGGAAGCGATACACATACCAAGGAGTGCCTGGCCGATAGGCGAACGGGCCAGAGGCGCAAGGCAGCTGAGGCTACATCACACACGCTCTAATGAGCATATAAGCAGTAAGCATAAAAAAAAAATCGAAGGTGAGGTATTGCGTATAAAATACACCACAGTTGTAGATACATTTACTACAAATCAATCTAAGTTTCACATACAAATAATATGAGACTTCTTTGTAATATTTATGTGTAAAAAAGCACATGCTGTTTTACTTATAAAGCAAACCTCTTTACTTTCAACAAAACAATAAGCAGAAAAATATTTCATTTTAAATTGATTTATACTTGCTTGTACTTTTGTCACAAGTAAGTTTGTATTAATACTAGCAAAATACCTGGTATTTCCCGGGCTTTCTTCATATCCAATTCTTGTGAAAGAGAAATAGATCAATTTTATATAAAACACTGTTTTTAAGATTATTATTTTTAATTTAATTGATTTCAATTGAATAAAAATACAATAATTTCCTTTCATTTTATTTTATCGTACATTGCTATTTAATTAATTTTTTTATCTTAGGCACTGCTACTGCCCTCTAGTGAATCTACTAGTTGTGCTGCACCGCTACTGGTTTCTGGTGGGATGTATTAGAAGCCAATCTTCTCTTAGCGACAGGCGAAAAATAATGATCGTGGTGCATCTACCAACATACTATTTGAATTATTTATTTTCCACATTTCTGTTGAATTATTCTTTACCAAATTTCGCAACGCCAATACGACAGTTTTGAATAACAGCCTGTAAAAATGTTACATCTATTTATTCTCTACTTTTTGTGGTATCGATGTCGGTTACGTGTCGTTGAATTCACATTCATTAGTACAGATTACGTGGAAACTAATCTCGTAGGATATTGTGTAAATCAGTTCAAAGCGGTTGAGTGAGCACCGCCTCTGAGTGCGTTAGGCCCGCGATGCTCCTTCAGTTCTCCAACACGCGTGTCTCGTATGCTGAGCGAGCGTGAGGCTGGCTCTGCGAGCGACTTACCGGTAACGACCCGACAACGCAATCAGAGGCCACTCACACATGCTGTTTTGCGGTCACTCGTCTCTCGCCCGCTTTGACGCAGCGCCAGGGGGAAGCGGGGAGAGGGTCAGAGAGGCGCGGCGCGCCGAGTAGAATGAGGAGGAGTGCGGACGGGACTGCGTGAAACGGAGCTACGTGCCCTCATCTAGCATTTAGGCATACGTATCATACAAATCGTACATCACTTACGTATCAAACTAATATGAATCTATCTTAAATGTTTGTTGACTATTTCAATGACGTACACTGTTCAAATGCTGGTTTCTTATTTAAATTATGTCTTTAAATCACTCATCATCATCCAGATTATCGCATAAGTGTCTTATCTCTCTCCGTCATTAACGTTTCATTATTCTGTAGTTCCGCCCTCGTCAACTCAACCACACATCTATGGCATATCCCCAACGAAAACTCGAGCTCTCTTAAAGTATTTGACATGTACGTTGCAAGCTTGAAATAATCCCTTCGTTCAATAGCAGGCCTCTATACTCTCATGCAATATTATAAATTTAGTAAGAAAAATTTGATAGAAAATAAAAATCTGCATGCGTGTTTTAATAAAACGTCGAAGAATCACGACATTCATCTGAATATTAACATGATTGCACTAATCAAACATTAACGTGCCGTTCGCTAGTTGATGGAAGCTTTCTAGAGTAGTCAGATTTTTAGGATGGCTTGGAGGCAAAACTGTTGTGTCTGCATCAACGCTGACCGAGAGGTACTAGAGTCTGAGTCCGATGGTTGAGGATATGTGACACTAGTTACGTAGCTGGGTCTATTTCAACAAATACCTGGAGAAGAACTCTAGCAGTCGGAAACTGAATGGAAGTTTTGCGTGATTTTTCCGAGATCAATACCATGCAAATGCCAGAGCAGTACCTTGCCAAACGGATCACGGATCCAGCGCGATCTTTCCTTCCTGATACTTGTGATACCTCTTATCTTATAGACACGCACACATGCATACCCGTATATGCATCACTCAAGCACACATGTTGGGATACCAGTCAGAATCTTAAATCTCGACCAGGCTGGTTGCGGTGCCCCGCAGAAGGAGATACTGTGACGAGAAATTCCTGGACGTGTAGGTCTGCTCAGGATCTAACGAGGGATGATCACCACCATCTCGTGGGATATAACATGCACGAGATTAATGATCTCAGCAGATGCACTAGGATATAAGTATCCACTCACTCGAGCTGATGACGATACCTTTTACGAGGTTTATCGATCAGCGCAAAACAGCGATGTTGATGAGAACTGCGAGCTTTCTTGGAACTTGCTAGCGGAAACCCAGCCAGGATGAGGACTTCGTGGACGAGTGGGCGGATGAGTGATTGTGTTCTCAAAATCCCCTCCGCGTCCTCGTCCCTAAGCTCCGCCCTCGATCCTCACGCGCGCTTCCGCCGCGGGCGAAGGCGGATTAGCGTTTGCGTAAGTGCAGCGGCGCGCGCGCACTGCGTCTTCGCGGCTGCGCGCGCCTCAGTGGCGCTGGACGGCCTCTCGGCCAGCCACTCGCAACGGGCTTTTCGTCGCCCCCCCACACACCACGGCCCATCCACCCCGTCTTGCTCCGCCCCGCCCAGCCCAGCTCCGCCCAACCCCGCCCAGCCCAGCCCAGCCCAGCCCAGCCCAGCCCAGCCACCCGCTCCCCCGCCCACCCCTGCCGCCCCAGCCGCCCTCGTCCGCCCCCGCCCCCCCCCCCGCCCTACACCGCCCGCCACCGCCCGACCCCGCTCGCCCCCGCCCGCCACCGCCCGCCTCCGCTAGCCCCCGCCCGCCACCGCTAGCCCCCGCCCGCCACCGCTAACCCCCGCCCGCCCCCACCCGTCCCCGCCCGCCCCCGCCCGCCCCAGCCCGCCCCTGCCCGCCCCCGCCCGCCCACGCCCTCCCACCAGGAGAGGTGCATCAACTGATATCACTCCAGTTCCTCTGACCGGGAGGTTCTGGGTTCGAGTGCAGGATTTTCGACATTAGCTTGTCAGCTAGGTCGAATTTAGTTGCTGACTAGAAGAGAATTCTATCGTCTGGCTGGTCTGATCGGTGGTTTTCTGTGGTTTCTCCGCTCAACAACAGGCGAATGCTGGAGTAGTACCCTAACAAACGGGCTACGGACTTCACACGATTTTTCCTTCCTCTTCCTTGTTCTATTCTCACCCGTCCCACACACACTATCTTTTCTCTACACTACCCCACATGCCGAGAGGACCGGTCGGGGGCTTAGAGCTAGTTCCGACGGGGACGGTGCCCAGCTGGTGGGAGATACCTGGTTGGGGAACCCGCCAGTTGCTGGTAAGTCGGCGCCAGATCTCGTCGTCCAGCAAGGGAATATCATCGCCACTCCCGATGTATTTGAATGTACCATGAACCGAAAAGAATGTACCATAGACCAAGCAAAGTTACCGTTTATCCGTGAGATGTACCAAAAAACTAGCGCAGTTAACCGATATACCGTGAGACAAAACAACAAAATCTAGACCGAGTCGTACACCTAATCACGTAGTCACAAACTCTAAGCAGGGCACTTCAATCCTATCTCGACTGCGTCGGTGGTGCCGGCGCCGGCTTATAATGTCCTCGGCGCCGCAGACTCGCTTCTGTGGCGTAGGCTCGCTGTGGTGGTCGCTCGTTGCCCGTTTGCAGGCGTTTTCGCCGGTTTGCTGCCTCTCCTCGTTGCCTCGTCCGCCGCAGTGCGCTGCCTGGTCGGCGCGCTTTTCAAATGGGTGTTTACAGCCGCAACAGGTGCATATAAGTGTATATAGGGAGAGGTATCACAAGAATGAGGAAGGAAAGATTGCGCTGGATCCGTGACCCGTTTGGCAAGGTACTGCTGTGGCATTTGCGTGGTATTGATCTCGAAAAAAACACGGAAAACTTCCATTCAGTTTCCGACTGCTAGAGTTCATCTCCATGTATTTGTTGAAACAGACCCAGCTACGTAACTAGTGTCACATATCCTCAACCATCGGACTCAAACTCTAGTACCTCTCGGTGAGCGTTGATGCAGAGACAACAGTTCTGTCTCCAAGCCATCCTAAAAGTCTGATTGCTCTAGAAAGCTTCCATCAACTAGCGAACGGCACGTTAATGTTTGATTAGTACAATCATGTGAATCACAATCACAATCATGTGTATCATCGTCACTCCCCACCTTCACTACAACCGCAACCGCCACCGCTGCTATCACCGCGCTGCAATTTGCCATCGCCTCGCCACCGCCGCTGCCTCCGTCTTCACCTTTGCGTGCATCCCCACCGCCACCGCCACCACCGCCTCCTCCTCCGTCTGCGCCACCACTCTCTGCCCCGCCTCCTTCCAGAGCCGCCGCAGGCAGACCAATCCCGCGCCAGAACGCCCGCCGAGTTGAGGACTGCGCTTAAATCCCTCGCTTTTGTCCAATTAATACGTTCGACGCTAATAAGAATTCGTGGGACTCAACCAGACCCCTTCGAAATGTTTTTCGCTTCTAGCAGATTCCTCACTTCCCTACATAGAGGCTTTGCTCCAGCTGTGAAAGTGCTTCTACATACAGTATTATACTCTTCAGTCTGAAACAATTTCTCAGTGTCACGGATATAAACTCAAAATTTCCGACGAAAGAAAATTATCTACAATTTCTGACTCCATACAGTGTTCGAAATTCTTCCCTCGTTTTAATGTTAAAGCCTTTTAAAGGGCGTAAACGGAAAACAAAAGATACGTAAAATAAAACTAACAACTACTCACCAAAGGTTCCCAAGTAAATATGGATCATTTTCTATAGAATAGCAGTCTTTACATCAATATTTTGTATTCAGAAAAATCGTATATGAACTAATACATCGAAATGAAAGAAAAAGGTGGTTGTTCAGAACGGTGCAGACCTTCTCGCACAAGTTAGCTTCTCCCCCTATTATGTCGGGGCTTGCTTTTCAGTTTTTCCCCCACCATCTTCCAGGTGCCATCTATTGACGTCTAAAAAACCTGTCGGAGCCTCTCGCAAAACCTCTCGCAGTACGGACGGACGAACGAACGGACGGGTGTTTTGAAAAAAACACTTCTTCGGTATCAGAGGACCCCAAAACATGTAAATCCGTTGAAATCTCGAAATCGATTTTCCGCAGCACGACGTAACCTTCTATATACTACGTAAATTTCTTCTGGGACCACTACCAGAGCACCTAGGCAGTCCCCGATCAACACACACGCGTACCTCAGTCCTGTACCTTTACAATTTGCCTATGGTATTCCTTGGTATCTCGGTACCAGGATCATTGTAATGAATGTAATAAGCCAGATCCTCAAATACACTTACAAAGAGTTCTCACAGTTATCTGTCAGGTCAAAAGATTATGGATGGTTTAGGGCAGGGCTTTCCAACTGGCGGCCCGCCGGATCTTTTTGTGCGGCACGCGACTGCTTTGAAAAATTGTATTATACCAACCAAATACAATACAATGGCACAATTCATCTTATTTAATGATATATTGATTTTCACGTTATATGTACATTAATCATTAAGTTTGTTGAATAACAATTGTCTCTAACATATATATTTGTTTCAGTATAATCTTAGTAGTTACGGTAAAAAATCATCTCAAATTACGGTGCAGCCTGCGGCTTAACTAGAATTTGATATGTGGCCATAATCCCTTGCAAGTTGGGCAGCCCTTGGGGTATTGACGAAATAAAGGAGGGACTTAGTCTGCCTCCATGCCAGAGACACGTCTTAAAATATTCATGTTTACGCGGTTATCGAACCCACAGACCTAAGTGTTTTCGTACTTGGACTCACCTGCCACAACCCCTCTCCGACGAGTGTTAATCGTAAAGTATTGTAGTTATGTAAATGAATACAGAAAAATGGGCACACACAATGTAAACAACAACAGTTTATTGAGCATTCATCTGCAATAACCCAGATCAACTTACGCCATTACCAGAAATTACGTAGCAAACACAGTGCATTACTTAGAAAATAGAGCGTTTGCAGTACTGTCTTTCTACCCAGCCTATGTTCCTAATTACAGCACAGCTCATCATTCTCCCATAGAGTTAACAAAACAAGGCACGAAAACGTAAGTAGTAGATACGTCTCTCCAAGCATGAGCTCTAATTACTTCCTCAACCAGACGAACGACCGGACGGGTGTTTTGAAAAAAAAAAACACTTTTCGGTACCAGGGGGTCCCAAAACTTGTATTTCCGTTGTAATCTCGAAATCGATTTTCCGCAGCACTACATAACCTTCTATATACTACGTAAATGTATCCGTATACACGTATGTATGCGGTAAAGTAAAAATACACGTCATAGAAAACCAGTTTCTCCACACAAGTACAAATGCACCATTATTTATTTCACTAGCTTGAGAACGCATTCCGTCTCTAAACAATAGAAAACCACATCACATATCTTTTCCATAACTATCTCAAATCAACTGAATTCACACCCTCCGATGAGGCAGAAACCCAACTCATAAGACCAGTGCTGAAAATAAATTTCCCATCTATACCTTCCTCCCATGTTCCGAAATGACATCCCTCAGATTTTCTCGTAAACTAATCCTCCCTTAAACATGTAATTTTGGTATGAAGTAACTAGAGTTGTGTATTTTTAAAGCAACAATACAAATGTAGAGTATTAATTGGACTTTGTAAAATTGGATAATGTTTATATTGTTTGTAATGTTACAACAATAATTTTAATCAAACTAATAATAGAAATGATACGGACCTTTTTACACAAACACAGTCTTTATAACACTGAATATATATGTTTGAATGACGTTGACACTATTTGTTTCCAGAGTTACAATGCAAACAAAGTTAATTAAGCATTAAAATGAATCAAGATCACTCTCAGTAATGAACAGTGTTTTCAAAATTAACTAACCCCACAAACGATACAGAAGAACATAATATTTATAGCACCTCTCAATAAACTTAATGGTTTAGATTACCTTCGTGTAATATTTATATTCATCATAAAAAAATACGTTTTTTTCCACATTTTCTTAATTTTACGGTACCCAAATTGCAGAATTCAAACAATTTTAATTTTATTTACAGAAGTAAATTACTTTCAACAAAATCCTCCATTCTTCTGTCAGCACTAAACTCATTAAGCACCCATAAATTACCTACGATAAATCTCGTTTTAGAATAGCGTGTTTTCGAATTGAACGTCAGTACACCAGTAAACAGATACTAAGCTTTTATAGCTCTTTAGTACATCCCTTCAATGCAAGCGCCAAATATTGTCGACTAATCAGTCGATGCGCACGTTCAAGCATCGATTGGTTAGTGGACGTTGAAAATTAACTGATGTGTCTCGTGACATTGTTTGCATAAACCATTCCTCCAATATTATGGCAAAGGGAGACTTGTTTATAGTTTACTGATGCCACACATTTTGAGTTATGCTAATGATGCATAAGGGCAGTAAGGAACAGCTATAAGAGTTAGGCAACAGTATTAGTAATAGAAAATTAGATAGACAAATCCTAATTAAATGCCACACATTTCTTGTGAAATACAGTGATTCAAATAATGATCGCGGAATGATCAAAATATAAATCTTATACAAATAACGTTTTCAAATTGTGAAAGTTCTACTCTCATTCTATTACATTATTCTAGGTACAAACGTTTTGTTATGATCAATCACAACGACGAAGCAAATACTGATAGTGTACATTTAGATGAGTTATGATATTTTCTTATTATTACAGTAATTTTCTTGGATCTACATTTGACATTGAAATGTAGTGATGTTCAAAATGATGTCCAAATGTATTGATGTATTAATTTTCGCATTCAATTTCGAATTCAATTTTGAGGAAATTTTGAAAATGTTGCCTCTCTCCCAAATTTAAAGAATTTATTTCTAAATCGCAGGTCTTTGGGTCGGGCCAGATCGGTCTGAGAATATCAATTTTGTAACAAATCCAATGAATGCTTTACCGGTTTCACCGACGGAAGGAGGAACGGACATGTAGACTGTCGGAAGATTTGAAAAAAATAGATTTATCAGGAACCACAAAACGTGGATTCTGACTACGCTGCATATTACAGAAAGTAATGTAGTACATGTCGGTGCTGGAAAAATCCTTTTTTTATTGTAACAAGGAGCTGCGAAACGAGTTTTTCTGTCGAAAAATTGGCAGTTCTCGCATCATTATTACATAACTTTCTCTATTTTACGTATATTACGCCGTATTTACACATGTATACTGGAAAGTAAAAATTAAATAAATGTATAAAAAGGAAGTTTAGAATATTACCTGGAATAAATAAAGTATATTACACATTACATTCTAGTGAGTTTTATTCACTCGGGAGAATTATGCCCCTAATTGTTAAAATAAATTATTTTCGTTTTGATGATAAATAGAGTCTTTAATTGTTTAGAATCATTAGAGAAACGTTTCTCGCTCGGTTTACATTAATATTCCTTTTATTTTCGGTTTGCCTCCGCATGAAAGAAGTAAAGATTATGAATCAGTATTAGATTTAAAAAATTATTAAGGTTTATTAATACTATTTAATACGAAATTTCTTGATGATGCTTCCTTGCTCTCTTAGTACTAAAAAACCCGTCCTCCCTTTCGAAATCTGATTTCATCTTCTGAGAATTATTCTCCGAGACTAAGTCACTATAGTCTCTTCAAGTATTTCCAGTCAATTACCCGCTTAAGACACCGCCAAAAGACGCCCTTAGTGCATACTTACTTAACTCCAGAATCGCAAAATAATTACGTAAGCGCAGATGAAATTGTTGAACGATGTCGTGCCACAGTGGATACCTTAAGCCGATCGCAACAGCTTATGCATCCATTACCTGCTCTCCATCGTCAGAGTAATTGGATCCGCTGGAACGCGTCTCTGACACAATGAGGTTTTGAAAAGCGGACAAGATTCCTTTGCGGAGTGGGTAAGTGGAAGTTCACATTTCCTTGTTTGCCCTTACGGTGGGGAGACGTTATCCCTTTTATCTTACAGTGGGGAGAAGATACATAATGTTGTAATTTTTACATTGGGTTTTTGGTTGTCTATATTGTTTTAGGTTTGTACGTAACAATAAGTAACGAATGGCAAAAATGAGCATTCTTGTACTGCGTAAGTACATAGAATGTGTGACAAATTAATTATTTAACAGTTTATTAATTATTATTTACGTTTACAACAAAAGCAACTTGAAACAAATTTCTGAATGTCAACTATAACTGAAACTTATCTCGACCAAAGCACTTAAATCCTGGTTTTCCAGCTACTATTGATGTTAAGTTTCGTAAGCCGTTTTTGTTAAACATAATTGGATCTTTTGGGCCTTTTACTTATTTATTTAATGTTCAAACTGTATGGAACGCACTAAAATGGTACGGTGTGGAGGTTTTCTTAAATTTTGGAATCTTCCCTAACCTGTGTACAAGTTGAACTAGGAAAACGGGTGGAAAGGAGCGTTTTTGCCAGTAGTTGTTAATAAAAACTATTTTCACAGAAAAAAGCTACAGATTTTCACTATTATCCCTCATCATGCCCCACGTGAATAAATCGACTGAATGCCGCGAGATCATGGAGAACGTTAATTTGAATAGTCTACTCCTTTTTCGGGGTATCGGATCTATTATGTATTTCAGCTTTTCAGAATTTCATGTTTCATCCGACAAGGGAGCCTCATGACTGTCCGCCGTAACGCTTAAGACATTATTTCTGAATAAAAAGGAATTTCTGAATTCCAATTCATTCCTGAATACGGTCAATGAGAGGAAAGGTACGGAGATCTTATTAAGGAACATTTTCAATTCATTCTTATCTACCATTTACACGTGTTCTTATTGCCTAGCTTACTATCCTAGAGACTTATCAACCAATACTTAATTTAAATACGTCTTATCTGCTTATTTAATTCTAATTACATACATCTAACATATCACACTAAATACTTTTGACATTTGGAAACATCTGAGGTGCTTGTGCGTCTTGCACATTTCATTTTTGTGTTTGGGTTGCTACACGTATACTATTTACGACTATTTAAGGCTTTCTCCACTGGAGTCGAGCGTCTGAGTAGGCCTCTCTTTTGTTCCCTTGCGTTGTAAATCTACAGTGGTTCTTGCTTTTGCCACGAGTACACTCAAACAGGTAGCACGTCACTTTTGAGCGTTCGTGCATGACAGAAAGCACACACACACACACCACACACACACACACACACACACACACACACACAGCGCCATGTTCTTTAACCGCGGCAGCAGGGGCTCTCTCAGCCCCTCTCCTCTCACCGAGCGCAGGGCTATTGTTGTAGAAAACGATGAGAGGAACACATAAACACCACTGGGAACATTCAAGGAACAAGAAGGAAACCTGCCAGGGAATATACGGGGGACAGGCAGGGAATATGTGGGAGAATATTTGTAGTACATGCCGATGACGTGAGGGAATTACGCGAGGCTACATGCGTGGCAGCGTGCAAATAAATTGTGAGAAACATAGGGAATATGAGGAGCATACAGGAAACGTGCGGGGGATGTGTGAGTGTAACATTTTTGAAGAACAGTGGAAAGCGTACGGGAGTGCGTATGGCTATGAAAGAAAGATAAAAAATATTTAAACTGCAATTGGGTATAACTCGATGGCAGCTAATTACATAAATAAGGTAATATATCGAACATAATATAAGTAAAAAATTATATAAAAATAATAATGGTACAATAAAAAAAATAACTGTAAAATAATAATAACAACTATAATAATAATAATAATAATAATAATAATAATAATAATATCAAAACTGACTGATTCGTAAAACATTAAATTATATTAAGCGAAAAAAACTTATGAGTGTCTACGAAGCAATTTCCCATGGCGACGGTTTCTTTTTCTGTTGTTGTTGTAAAACATCTAATACGCGTTGAAAGACGATCCCATCATTAAGGGTTAATGAAGGATAGAATAACAAATGTCTTAGACAATTAAGAGTACCTTTTTATCTAAACAGTGATCCACAAACGACAGTACGCTGCATTCCATTGTCATTTGTCCATTCATCGAACCAATGAATAAACAATACTTAGAAATAAAATTTCTTCTTGCTTTCTGTAACATTGTGTAATGAATGAAATAATATAAGGCATTCAACAGTAAATATAATTTATTCGCTGCTGAAAGTGAACCTCTTCTACTGCTAATATGGCCTTGGGATGGAAACTTTATCACTCGGGAATTGGAGGGACAGAAGTGATTTTACTATTCGATTACTTTTTTGTTATTTAAGGTCGCATCAACATCTAGGTCATTAGCGGCCACTATTGCTTTTAACGTTAGCGTAACTGTGAAGATGACATGATATTGTGACGATAGGGGATGAAAGAACGAACACAAATACAACCATGCCCGAAGTGGAACTCGAACCCGCGATCCTTCGGTCCGCGATCGCTTCGTCTTAGCGACCTCGGCCACCGGGAATCGGCTACGATAACTTATTTTAATCTCTTGCACCGTATATCTCTATCTCATGATCCTGTGTTTCTTACGCGAACGATAATATTTTGTTTTACTCCGTGTCTTGTTCGGCACATTCCCCAGTGTGTTGATTTAAAACGCCGGGCGGACCCGCGGCGACGACGGGCGCCAAGCGCCGCTAATTGGTGGGCGGTTGTTGATCGCCTTTCGGGTGGGGCGCCGCGCTGGCCTTGGGGCGGCGGGGCGTTCCGGCGAATAGCCTCGGGGATTAATTACCTGACCGGATCGGGGAGGGGTCCGCCAGAGTCACACGAGAGGGCCACCCCCCCCCCCCCGCCGTTCCCCCACACGCCGCGCCACCCCCGGCTCAGGGTGCAGTCAGAGTGGATCCGTTTTCGGCCGAAGAAAGGTTCGCCCGGGAACGGCCGACCGATTCTGCCGACCTGCATTCGGTCACACTGCATCCGACTGCAATAGACATCTGTGAATTATTGGGTATAAGTGGCATATAATGGAAGCGAGAAGATTACAACTGCTTGCTGAGAGCTCGGATCTTAAATTTTTTCTGCTTGAAAATCAAAAATGTCGAATTTTAGAAAATGCATTACAACAGAGGAACGACTGTTCATACCCATAAGGTATGTGAGGTTATGTCACCTGTTTACAAAACGTTTTGTACTAGTTTCGAACATTTCTTCTGCGAATTCATTCCGTAATTTTCTTCTTTTGTCCCTGTTGGGATATATGGAATTCGATGTCTTCCACAGAGCATCTCGTTCGTGCCCAAGTGAAACCAGCTGTCCAACATCCACCTCCGACAGCCTAGATCGGCCGAATAAATCAAATTCCTTTGATATCGGTCTGCCGACTTCGAAGTTCGGCCGCGTTCGCCAGAACTTGTCGGATGCAATGTAACCGTGGCTGAGCTCTAGTGTGGATTTGAAATATTCGGCCGTAAACGGCCGTGTTCGGCCGAACGTGAATTCGGCCGAATACGCATCCACTCTGACCGTAGCCTCAGTGGCGCGGCCGCTCGCCGCTCGTACGTTGCCCCAACGCGCGAGGGAAGTGGCCGGAGGATGCTTCCACGCGACCGCGTGCCACAGCAACGCCACGGACGAACCCAAGTACACGAGTTTAAAACCTGCCCCGGATTTCACATGCGGTTCAAATGCTGCACCTGCGTAGGTGGCTCAGGGAATCAACTGAGAGACCAGTCGCACAATGTGACGCAGGTTCGCGACGTGACGCAGGGTGACTCTTGGTGCGTTTCTGATAACCATTGCTTGTTAGGCCCGCGCTCATTCACTCGCAAAATGAAACGCTGGTCCGTGACGTGAAGCAGGGTGAATCATGGTGAGTTTCCGATAACCATTGCTTATTGGACTCGCGGTCGTGCGCAGGTCCAAAACTCACCATGAGTCACCCTGCGTCACGTCACGTACCTGCGTCTCATTTTGCGACTTGCCTCACTGTACTGTCTGAGACCGGGAGGATCAACGGTTCGAATTCCGACGGGGGCAGGATTTTCGACACTAACTAAATAGTTAGGTTGAATTCAGCCGCTCTCTGGAGGAGAATTCTAGCGGCCCGCTCCTCTGATCGGTAGTTTTCCGCGGTTTCCGCGATCAATACCAGGTGAATGCCGAAGCATCGTAAATTATTTCCTAATATCGACCGATCTCCTTTTCCCCGTGCAGCAAATCGACGTGCCATGGACTCAACTTCGAAGATCCCTGCAGAAATATTGAGCCATGCTGCTTCTGTAGCCGTTCATAATTTCGGAAGTATTGCCGATGCAGGATTTTGTGCGTGAATTGATCTCTCGATTATGTCTCATAATTGTTCGATGAGATTCAAGTGACCACATCATTCTCTTGAATTGACCAAATCATTCTCTTTAATTGTCCAAAAAGTTCTTCAAACTGATGGCGAAAAATTGCTGCCAGGTGATATGGCGCTTGTTATCCGTAAAGATTCCATCATTGGTTGGAAACATAAAGCCCATGAGCGGCCTGCAAATGGTATCCAAGAAACTGAATATAACCATTTCCATTCAATGATCTGTTCAGTATGACCAAAGGACATAGTCCATTCTATGTAAAAAGAGGTACACTATTATGGAATCAACACAAGCTTATACAGTGCCTTGTTGACAACCTGGGTTCATGGCTTCGTGGAGTCTGCGCCACACTCAAAACCTACCATCGGTTCTTACCAGCAGAAATCTGGTCCCATCTAACCAATTCACGGTTTTCCAGCCGTCAAAGGTCCAACCACCACAGTCACGAGCTCAGGAGGTGCTGCAGACGATGTCGTTCTATTAGCAAAGGCACTGAAGTCGGTCTCTGCTGCCAGAGCCCATTATAGCCAAATTTCGCCGCACTGTCCTAAAAGATACGTTCGTCTCGCGTTCCAGATTGATTTCTGCGATTATTCCACTCTGTGTTGCTAGCACCTGCTATTCTACGCAAACGCCGCTGTTCTCGGTTATTAAGTGAAGGCCGTCAGTCACTCCTTTGTCCATGGTAAAACGTTAAGCGTGTGATTAGGAATCCTCAGCACATTCTTCACACGGTGGATTTCGGATTATTGAATTTTCTAACTATTTCTGAAATGGAATGTCGAGTGCGTCTAGCTCCAACTACCATTCAGCGTTCAAAGTCTGTTAATTTCTGTCGTTTGTACAAACTCACATCAAAACCTTTTCACTTGAATCATTTGAGTACAAATGAAAGCTTTGCCAATTTACTACCCTTTTATACCTTTCGTACGCGATCTGTCTATTTGAATGTAGTTATCCCACGACTTTTGTTACCTCAGAGAAATCACAAATAGCCGCTTAATAACGAAGTAACATTCGCCGCAAAAAGTGGAACAAGTAGACGAACGAAGGCGCGAACTGGGCGCAGAGCTCACAGCGGACGTGGCGCCGGCGGCGGCAGTCGGACGAAACGGCACGGCACAATGGCGAACATTGACGGGGCTGTGAAAGGCATTTTAAACGATTTTATCGCCGCGTTTAATCTCGTTACGGAATTTATGGAGTGCGGTGGCGGCAACTTTATTGCGGAGGGGTGTGGATGGGGGTGGGTGCGCGGGCCGTGATCGTCGTCTGTCCGCGCGCGAGGCGACCTCCGCGGTAAATTCAACCCTTTTGTGCACCGAGCAGCAGATCTGTTGGCTGTTTTTTCACCGCGAGACAGATTCGTGTTTCCAGGGGCGTTAACTACTTAGGTCATTAGTCCTGTAAGTGTAGTGCGTGTTTTTGTCGGGCGGTGGCGATGACCTTTTCCCCGCTAGGTGGCGAGATCTGGCGCCAACCTATCGTCGACTAGCGGGGTTTTCCCCTCAACCAGATATCTCCCACCATCGGGGCACCGCCCCAGCCGGGACAAGCTGTAAGCTCCCGAGCGGTCTCCCGGCAATATGGTAGTGTAGTGCATGTTAGTGTAAGTGTGTGTGTGTGTAAGGAGAGAGGATAGGACGAGGAAGAGGAAGGAAAGATCGCTCAAGGTCAGTGATGCACTCAACCATCTCTCCCGGTGCACATTCGGAATAGATGATGACTTAACGCGTACCCTTTTACCCAACCAGGTGTACCCGAGTAACTGTGGACACAACCTCGCGAGAAAAAAAAACTACCTGGTATATTTCTCTTTATTTGTAGGCAGATTACATCTTTGATCTTTGATTTCCCTTACATCTTTGATTGATTAGTGATTCAGGGTGTGTCAACTGCCAAGGTCGTTAATCCCGAAAATGTAGTGTATGTTTTCATCACGGGAGATAGTTGTGTTCTTCCCTTGCTGGCAGACGAGATTCGGCGCCGACCTACGTCGCCTTGCAGGGATGTTCCCCAAATACGTATCTTCTATCAGCAGGACACCGCCCCAGCCGGGACAACCTCTAAGCTCCCGACTGGTCTGCCGAAGTGTGATAGCCTACATATTTGGAATATGTAACAGCTTCGCCCGTCTGAGTAAACATGTGTGTGTCTTTGGTCACAACCTTGCGGATAAAACTGGATGTTGCTATTTTGAGCGAAGATACAAGGGCCCATCTCATTTTCTTAATGCACAACAGCTTCACCCACGCACTTTTACCCATTTCAAGTAAACAAACACGAGTGTGGCTACATCCTCACTGATAAAATTGTCCAGCATTTTTTCGCTATTTAAAAGAAAAGTACTTCGTCGGAATACGTGACAGCTTTACTTATACTTTCTTTCCTGTACGGATAAACACGAGGGAAGGTGGCAACAAATTGACCTCTTAAAATTGACCTGTAACTTTTTCCTGTACGGATAAACATGAGGGAAGATGGCAACCAATTGACCTGTTAAAATTGACCTGTAACTTTTTTCCTGTCCGGGTAAACACGAGGGAAGGTGGCAACAAGTTTACCTGATAAAATTGACCTGTAACGTCTTTCGGTATAAGTTCCGGATGACACTTTGTTGCAGTGCCAAGCGAGAGAGGGGGCTTAGGCCTCCATCCCCGCCCTCCTCCTCGACAGAGGATGACTGTAGTGATAATCCATTGCATTCCACTCGATGAATAACGCTAGAGGTGAACGATGCTCGGGTATGAATGATTTTTATACATGCGGTATATAAAAATGTAAGTTCTAGTACGAGAAATTAGCCTCGTCACAGCTACGTGGCAGAGACACCCACGTGTGACTCGCAGCCTTTGGCTTTGCTTAAAGTATCGTAGTTCCCTAGTGCCACCGATGCAGTCTTTTACAGTTTACCTAAATAAATAGAGGATGTCCGGGGAGGAAACGCCGAAAATTCGAAAATAAACTCATAAGACAATTTTAAGCATATTTTGTCTAATAAACTACTTAGAAATTCTGAATGGTTGAACCGCAATAAGCACTCAAAGCTTGGTTTGAAAAAATGCTTTTAAGGCAAAAATTTGCATTTCAGAAGCATAGAATCACTTCAGGAACATGTAAATGGTTTATTTTTTACAAAAGATATTAATATATTTGCTCAGAAAGAAAAGTGTACTCAATTGACACAATTATTTTTATTGAAATCGTTTTCAGAGTTTATTTTCGAATTTTCGACGTTTCCTCCCCGGACACCCTCAATGTGGTATTGATATAACAGAAAATAAGGTGTCTGGCCAAAACCGATATATTTTTGTGTAGTATCAAGAGACTTTCAAGTTATATCAACAAGTATTCTCAGACTTTAAAACTGAGAAGCGTAACTTTTAGTAACTTCCAAATCTATCTACACCAAACTGTTTAATGGAGCTTCTCGGCATGCAATCCAGAAGATCAAGAGAACTTCTTTTACCCAATGCCTTACTGAAGGTACTAAAAGAAGGAGTTTTTTCAAGTCGCAGTTGAATTCACTGCATCGTGACCTACATATTTAAGTATCAGCTTCGTGCCCCATGTACTTTGAACACAGCAATGTTTTGATGAAGAGGCTGAAGGGAATAAACGATCATTTATCAAAAAATGTTTCTTGAAAATAAGTTTATCAATATTCATTTTTCCTTTATATTTGAAGACAACGAACATACAGTCTAGTTGGAGAACTTTTATACAAGGAGCAACAGATAAATGCGTATTAATTTAAAGACAAAATGTAATGCATTTTGAAGTGATATAATGTTCCAGATTTTTCCTTAACTGATAGTTATTTTTCCCTCTTATTTAAATGAACCTAATGTTCTACGATTTGACATATCTTAGATGTATGTAAGGAAAATATTCCTTTCTTCATACATTTCAGTGAAATGGCAATCACTCGTGGAAATGCAGGAAATTGGCGCGAATCTCAGCCTGTACAATTGAGCGCTTTGGACCTCGAGATCTGCCGAGGCAGAGGAATGGAATACTCTAATCGAGACGCGCTAGGGATATACAACGTTGGTGATAGGGAGAAGCTCCAGGATCTGAATCATTAAGTCACTGTCAGATACAAAAAAACACAAGCAATTAGTAAAACAAAAGGACAGTTTTACTACAAAGAAGATGTAATAGCACAAAATTATGTTGTAAGATCAAATAAATAAGAAAATGATACTTCAAAATGAATGATATTAAGTTTTTTGCTCGAAAAGTGCTTCTTGCAAATCAAACAATGTGAATCACCACAATCAGATTCTTTAAAAAAGTCGCGATTCGGGGTCAAACTGACACACTGTCTTGCGTATATTTTCCATCATCAAGGTTTACTTCAGACGAATTATTTCGCGACACTAGTGTTGGGAGGAACAACCGTAAAGAGATAACACCGAAAGATATCAGCCCCATCCTTTGTCCCGTGGTAGAGGATTGAAAGATGGCCGTTCGTTTTACTGCGACTTGACCACCGTAACTCACAATAGTATATTCGCAGTCCACGTATTTCATAAATTCTCTGACATTCCTGCTATTTGAACTATTATCTTTTACAAAATTTACTTTATTTAATAACTACTTCCATGAATTGTTTCATTTTCAAAGACCTGGTGCAAAGAGACTGCTGGTGTAATACGGAATGAATGGAGACCAATTAGGGACGAGCCGCACGCCCATACGCGTAGCGATTGGCCAACCCTTCCTTAACTGTTTCCCCAGTGTTCACCGCAACCCTTTTAAATCCACGTGGAATTTGTAGCAAAGAAAGCGAAACCCTTTACTCACAACTCTCCCATTCTCGCGGCCCGTCACTACACCATCACTTAATAACCCATCAACTGTTGTTCCCATTATTTGCCAATCCTAATGGGACTCGGGCGCGGTGAATAAATAAACCCGACACGCAGAGTTTCGGTTGCTTGGGGGGGGGAGGTAATTTCGCCGCATTTCAGCGAATCCACCCCCGAGGGCCCCGGCCGTCGGTTGATCTTGGGGTCGTTGGGTGAGGTGGGGAGGGGAGGGGAGGGCTCTGCCCGAGGCGCCGCTGGCGAGCCGGGTGAGCCGGCGACGCAAGGCGAGGCGAGGCCGGCCGGCCGGGCGCGCCGCTCGCTAATTAGGGTGATTGCCGGTAGGGGCGCGCAGGTCGAACACGACGCTCGAGCTGGCGACGAGGATCGGCGGTGGCGGCGGCGGCGAAGGCGGAGCCGGTGGGGGTGGGGTGAGTTAGGTGAGCGGTGGTGGAGGAGGGGGCAGAGGAAGGGGCAGGGCTTCCGGAAGAGCGTGTGCTCGGCGCGTAGGATGAAAGTTCTGTGTAAGTTGCGAGCTGCCGAAGTTGGAGCGTGCGCGAGGCCTCGGGCGGGTCGCCCCCGCCGCCCTAGCCGCCCCCACCACCAGCGCCCCCCGCCGCCGCCGCCGTGTGCCACCCGACCTTCCCGCTTCTTGGTTGCTCAGCGGAGCTACACGTCGTTCCCAAGAATCTCGGTGTGCACTGCCTCGCGAGATCTTTCTGCCAGGTAAAATAAGAATAATAATTTATAATAATACCCAAATTTAAGCACAATACAGTTGTCTGGCTCATCTATTTTCAGCGGCCGGCTACTCTCATGGGTTGTTATCCGTGGTTTCTACCCGATCGACGCCTGGCGAATGCCGATGCAGTACTCTAATAAACAAGCCACTTCTTTCATTCGTCATCCTTACTTACCGACAATTACACTTGCCTGCACTACACTACCACATACTATTACTCCTACAAAAAGTCGGGAGTACTGATGGGTGCTGATACTTGGTTGGGGAAAACCCCGTTAGCCGACGTGTAGATCGGCGCCAAACTCACTATCCAACGGGGGAAGATCACCGCCATCTCCATAGGAAAAACGTGTGTTACACGCTCGAGACTAATGACCTTAGCAGTTGAAGCGCCTGGAAATACCAAATAATCAATTAATCAATTATTTACTTTCGTCTCTTTGAGTTCTAAGAGTAAAATGAAAGAGTGTCGATAGAAGTACAATATATTTTTCTTAATTGTATGTTTCATTATATAAACAGATTGAACTTCCGTGAACCTTAAGAATCTTATCTTAAGGATTCACCAGAAAGAGAGTATACTCATTTGCAGCGTTTCTCGATGTGAGTTACGAATTTTTCGGAAACTCACGCCGAGGATTTTCACTTGACAGTGTGTTACTGGAAGTAATTTACCACACAAAGGAACATGAGTTATCCACTTTTTAGGTATCAGGAAAATACAATATCAAAATTTTTCGTTTTTCGCTTCAGGGCTATACACCTCCTTCTATTCTACGTAAGTAGCACGCGAGGGAGCTTTGTTATACCTCTTTCTTCGATTACATAGTATTAAAATTCCAAAAATGTAATGGAAAATCCAAATAGGTCTAATTTTATTGATTAAGGTATCAGAAATATAACCTTTGCCCCTTTGGAAACACGAAAACCAGTTTTGAAATTTAAGGTGCATATATTCCTAGTATTTTCCGATGATTACCAGCAGTGTAAAGTGTTTCTGGTTGTATTTGTGCCTACAGCTTTACATAATTGCCTGCAAAATTTTAAATTGCATATCTACAAGACCATTGACGCATCTGTCTCTGGTGTAACTCCCTCCCCCGCTGTAGCACATTTACGGCAGTAGAGTTCGATGATGTTTTATAAATTGAACAAACCAGTAATCTTTGTTTAGCGCATTATGTACAGAGGGAATACCACTTGCTTGACAATTATAAAAATAACAGAGTGGTATCTAATGACTTGAAATTTTATTTTTACGCCCAAAAGAACGATATGACGTTTTATGCGATTTTTTAAAAATTGAGCAGGTTCATTGAACGAGGATTTCTCTCTCTCTCTCTCTCTCTCTCTCTCCCTCTCTCTCTGACATCTGTTTGCGGCTGCCATTTCCAGTCTATCTCAACGTGCGCCTGGGTCTCGAGCCGCAGCCGGTGTCAGGTCTTCGTCGAGGGCCGCTATTGGAAGCCGCGGAGGAAGGTTAATGAGAAGCTGATGGATGCCGCTCGGCGATTGACGCACGAGATTGGCGCCGGGGTTTCAGATTACCTGCCTCCGACCACGTGACCTACCAGGCACTGCCTGCCGATAAGGAGAAGGGCGGACAGGGAGTGAAGCTTCAGTACACTCCCTGTTAGCCGGCCACTAACCGATCCAGATCCGATAACCATTTGACCGGTTATACCGTTCTTCCCTGAATAGCATCAGAATATACTGTTCTAATCGTTTTTATCAGTTAAGTAGTGGTGCTGTGGAAAAGCATAGACTTTCTCGTTCATGTTAGTTTCCTAATCTGTTTCGTTTGGGCTAGCTTTTCGAATTTATCTTTACCCTCTTCCCAACTGCTACATATAGGCGCTTTTCTTAATACTTATGTTGTTGTATTTTTGACTGTGTGCAATTGGATCTGTTGTTATTAGAGCGTGTCATTTTGCCAGATACATATAATACACAGAGAGACATACGCATTTACAAAAACAATCATCCCATGAAAACTGGGTCCGATACAGAAATTCTGAAATTAGATCTGGGTTGAGAGGCAAATTATCTTCCATAAACAGAGTGTTTGGTTTTAATTTCAGAAACAAAGTTTTTTCTATATTTTTTGTTGTGGAATGTAATTAATAGTGTGACCAGGGCCCTTTGGTATTTGAGAGTTAAATCCTTTTGCAAGAATTCAGAATTCTCCGTCATCAAATTGATGTGATATGTAGCTGAATCGTCGGAACTTTCCCAGGCCGGGGATGTTACATTCGAGTCCCGATGATGGCAGATTTTCGGCAATAGTCTGTGTCGAATGTGTCTCTCAGATAGAACTGTAGAGACCAGCGGTTCGTTCCCAAAACTTTTCCTTTAAACGAAAAGTATGTCATTACTTTCTTACTATTCACATATTTGACCTGGATATTTCTTGTACGTTATTGTTAACTTTCATTTCCCTAATATGTTTAATTACTTGCTGTTAATTGTGTATTTGTTGATAAAATGGGCGTGCTTACCCCAGTACCTTCAACTTATACCATAAATACTTGCATCTTAATCAACTAATGAATATTATTAGTATACTGCGAAAGAATGTTGAACACTGTGATTATATTTTTTACTCTAAAACCATTCATATCATGTCCAGAAGGAATCCGGTTAATCCTGAAGAAATGGAGATGAAAATCTCACCGTCAATTTTCAAAAACGTATTAGTTGCCATTGTCATCTTTTTAAAAACATCGAAATTTGTAAATTTCCTGTATTGATCTTTTTAGAACGCTTTTTTATTACGATTCCTATTCATAGTATGAAAAAATAAATACAACATTGTAACTTTTTATCTGACCACTTTGAGTTAATATTTAACTTATCTTTTCCTTTCAAGAAATGTATTTATAGTTTCTACTATGTAAGGTTATAAATGTGGAAAATGTTGAATGGCATATTACCAAACATTCACAACTCAATTTTCCGACTGTCGACTTATTCTTTGCACCCAAAGATTCCAATATCATCTCACCAACAATTCTGGTTTTATAAAGATTTTCTTCATATAATGGTGAATTCTTCATGTACTCTCTTTCTCTGACTGATGAAATCTCTATCTCAAATCCTTTCCACGACTACTAAATGAAAGTAGCGTTCATTAAAAAGTTCATGCGCATTTGCATCTCAATTCCACTTAAGAATTCCCTTTAATAACGAGAAATTCGCGACATTCCCTGCGAAATATCTGAAGAGATTCACTTGCGTTGACAGTACATTGAAAGTAACGCGGCAGTTACTGAAAATAGTTAATTGTGTTGACTGCTCAGGCGGAGAAGATTGCTGTTGAATTTATTTGCAATAGCATATTTCATTTGAAATTTTATTTAAAAATGTTGCATCAAAGACCAGGTTTTAATGCGGGAAGATTCAAGGAATTTGTATTGGAGTTTTTCATTTATTAAACACTAATACACGAGAAATTAAGGATTTTAGGGGTTGATACTGGGTGACCAACATAACAAAAACCGAAAACACAAAGTTAAATTTTTATTTTAAGTATTACAGATTCAGATATTTAAATTAAAATTAATGTTAATACGATATAAATATGAAATATGTTTCTGTCAATCCGAAAGTTCGTTGAAAGTACTTGAAGTATTGTGTTTGTACACCACTTGAGTAGAATTGTATGTCATTGATTCAAAATCTTCCAACAATAACTTTTTAATAGGTTAAAATTAGACCAGTATTTTCTCAGAAAAATTCAAGAATATGAAACTTAATTATTATTTTTCCTCTCTACTCAATATAATATGCATAAATCTGTCCGATTAAAAGCTTTTTGGCTGGAACTTGGTGTATATGCAAAGATTAAGGTTTAGTTTGCCGTTCCGGAGATCATTAAAATATTTTAATTTTGCGGGTACTTTGTATTAAGTCTGTCTTCAAACTTTTCTGAAAAAAAAACCAGCTGAAGCTTTTGTGCTTGAATCTAACAAAAGTGTTTTTGTAAGTACGTTATAGTTTCTATTTCATTAAAAATTCGAACATTTACATTTTCAAAAAATCTTGATATTTAAAACACTACGGTTTTTGTATAGAAAGTAGTTTGAGCATTCTACTGCCCCAGATTTCGTGATTTTTGCTTTAAATTAAAGAACGTGAAGCCCCAATTTCTTATCGGTTGGTATTATTAACCGGTTTAGTACAAAAGCTAAATTTTAATAAAATAGTAAAATTAATATAATGAATGCTTACCTACAATTATTTGTTCAAAACGTCGTTTGGTTTGTCAAGAACTTCTTCAATAAAGTCTCGATCTACTACTAACAAGAGTGCATGACGGTAATTGAAGTCCCGCATCTTTTTTGTCTATTGAGTAAAAACGATTTACGAATGTTGTTTTGCCTCATGTTACTGACGGGACTATTGAAGCCATTCTTGCAGTATGTCTGTCAGATAAGTGTTTTGTTTGGTCTGTCTCTGAGGGAAACTGGCGCATGGTGTTTCGATATTATCTTTGTACTTTCTCGCTACTGCTTACGCAGTAGATAGTCATGTATTGCTGCACAAAACGTTGGCGAATTTTCGGGAGAAAAACTCATTACATGGCTCTAGTAATGAAAGAGTGGATAAATCCAGTTGCCAAATTCATTAAAAATCCTCTAGCACGTGGTGTAGCCAAAATCCATGTTTTGGGGGACCTTGATACCGAAAAATCGAATGACGGCCAAACGTCTGCATGTCCCTCCGTCCACGTCTGCATGTCCCTCCGCCCGTCCGCCCGTCCGCCCGCCCGCCCGTCCGCCCGTCCGCCCGTCCGCCCGTCCGCCCGTCCGCCCGTCCGCCCGTCCGCCCGTCCGCCCGTCCGCCCGTCCGCCCGTCCGCCCGTCCGCCCGTCCGCCCGTCCGCCCGTCCGCCCGTCCGCCCGTCCGCCCGTCCGCCCGTCCGCCCGTCCGCCCGTCCGCCCGTCCGCCCGTCCGCCCGTCCGCCCGTCCGCCCGTCCGCCCGTCCGCCCGTCCGCCCGTCCGCCCGTCCGCCCGTCCGCCCGTCCGCCCGTCCGCCCGTCCGCCCGTCCGCCCGTCCGCCCGTCCGCCCGTCCGCCCGTCCGCCCGTCCGCCCGTCCGCCCGTCCGCCCGTCCGCCCGTCCGCCCGTCCGCCCGTCCGCCCGTCCGCCCGTCCGCCCGTCCGCCCGTCCGCCCGTCCGCCCGTCCGCCCGTCCGCCCGTCCGCCCGTCCGCCCGTCCGCCCGTCCGCCCGTCCGCCCGTCCGCCCGTCCGCCCGTCCGCCCGTCCGCCCGTCCGCCCGTCCGCCCGTCCGCCCGTCCGCCCGTCCGCCCGTCCGCCCGTCCGCCCGTCCGCCCGTCCGCCCGTCCGCCCGTCCGCCCGTCCGCCCGTCCGCCCGTCCGCCCGTCCGCCCGTCCGCCCGTCCGCCCGTCCGCCCGTCCGCCCGTCCGCCCGTCCGCCCGTCCGCCCGTCCGCCCGTCCGCCCGTCCGCCCGTCCGCCCGTCCGCCCGTCCGCCCGTCCGCCCGTCCGCCCGTCCGCCCGTCTGTCCGCCCGTCTGTCCGCCCGTCTGTCCGCCCGTCTGTCCGCCCGTCTGTCCGCCCGTCTGTCCGCCCGTCTGTCCGCCCGTCTGTCCGCCCGTCTGTCCGCCCGTCTGTCCGCTCGTCTGTCCGCTCGTCTGTCCGCTCGTCTGTCCAGCCGTCCTTCCGTCCGTCCGGCGGCTAAATCATTCAGCCGATTTTCTCCAAAATTGATATTCCGTAATCGATCTGGTGGATGTCGCAGCCCCCTGAATTTGATATCGATATTTTTATTTTGGAGTGTACTTTACATGAAGCACCTGGGACATTTTAATTAAAAAAATTGCTCCATCGTCTTTGATAACATTTTATTGTTGGATGGGGAAAAGGACGTTTAAGAGAAAGATGCCGGTCTCATTTTCGTTGAAAACTCTGATTTTTCAAAAATTGCTTAAACATTTAAGCACTTAAGTTAAACATTTTTTCGGCGTCTTCCTACAGCTTCAATTCTGAGGAAAGGGATTTTTTTCTACATGAAACCTGTTCTTTGAAGATAGATTTTGAAATAAGGTCATGTTCAGTTTTATTATTTTTACTAGCCCATTTAGAAATTCTAAACTTTAGGACCCTACTATTTTGACTTAGATGAGAGTACGTTATGTTTATGTAAGTAAATAGGCAAAAAAGTAACAGTACAGTGTGACAATGTGCTTTTTTAAATCATCTAGTTCGTATGGTGGCCAGACTTCGAATATTGGAACAACTCTAATTCTAAGAATATTTTGTAATAATTTGTGCATGACATGCTCCTTCGGAATGTCAGCAGTGTTAAGTTTTTATTTTTTGCATACTTTTTGTGAGAGATCATGTGAGAAATCTCAAAGGTAGAAGAAGCACATTTAATAACGTAGTATTCTGGACGTTTTAAGTTTAATGTTATTTTTGTTGTCACACACTGAAAATTCTTTATATTGACTCCAGAGTTTGTGATAAAGCTTCTCCGTTTTAGTTATTATCTACTCTTCAATATTCCTTGGATTATTAAATTCCATTGAAAAATTAGTAGTACCCACTTATTATTGTTATCGTGTTTGGTAGATGTGTTTAGGGGATACCAATATGGCGGAATGGCTTCACTTGTGGAACATGGCAGAGGTTGGTAGTGCCACCTTCATGTATTCATAGCTTCATGGGTAGAAAGAATTCTTACCGGCCGTCATTTGTGCAAAGCGTCATTTGGTTGCGTCAAGACCTTCAAGAAGGTATTGGTCTACTGCTAGACGCATGTGTGAGAATGAGGTTATAGCGAATCGAAATTTACAAATATTTTAAAAATTCTAAGATTGAGTATTTTCGAATGCAAAGATTATTACAACGCAACGCGATTTTCAACACTCGTCTGACACATGCATACTTTCCTCCCAAAAATTCAGTGATTACAATCATACGTAGTGCATTACGTTTCTGAGTTAATATGAACAGCGAGATTTCTTAGTTATTGTCCCCTACAACATTCATTTATATAATTTAGTAAATATAAAACATTTCGATTACTTGCTAAAAAACATGTTCAATACTGTTTTCTCAGTGACCAGTGGTTGTATTGTTCCAGAATGTGGAATCCTCCATTTCATTAGGCTTCATACTGAACGATATGAAACCATGTTTTGGAGGTTTTCTTTTTCTGAATAAGGAATATTTCGAGCTTTTCCACCTTTTTTAAAAAATATCCACTCATATTTTTATCCATATAACTGTATACATTCAATAATTTTTGCTTTTAAAAACACTCAATCTTCGAACATTGAAAAACTCGCTACTTTCGCTTCACTAACTGCAACCTCACACACTTGCTCGGGTTGGACCAAGACTTCGACAGAGACAAGTCAGACAAGGGTCTCGACACAATCAAACGACATAATGAACAAATAACGGCAGACAAACGTTCATTCTATTAATTTTAAGATGTTATTAAAATTAATGTGTATGCGTGAAATAGGTTAGTAAGAGGAAGTGATAATACATCTGTAATCCACTATCTTTCAATCAATTTTAATCACAACAGATTAAAATATACAGTTTGTAACAGTCTTATTTGTACAGTCCATAATTTGCTCGAAAACATTCATTTAAGAGGAACATTAATACTTATTCAATTATCTTATAATATATTTTTCATAATTCCAATTAAATAAAATGTGACGTTGTACACCTAGATGAAATGGCCTTGGATTTGAAATTCACCAGCATATTTAGTCGCTTGGAAACTAGCCGCTAGGAAGATTTCCAAGCTACAAAATGTGCTGGTGAACTTTAAATTCAAAGCCTTTTCGTCTAGGTGCACAAAGTTACATTTTATTTAACTGGAATTATTAAATTATCTTGTAATCTATTTTTCATTAGAATTAATTTTTCTCTTGAAATTGATAATCGAGCAAATTATGGACTATACAAACAAGGCTGTTACTAACTGTATATTCCTCCTGCTTATGTATTACGAGTATGATACTTTTCGAAGGACAACTATCAGAGACAGAGGTATCAGTTCATGAAAACTCCACAAAAACGCGGGGTCTTCTGGTTAATGCGCCGCCGGTTAGAACCTCTTCTTGTCTCGCCAAGGGTTCGCGAGTCGAAAGTTCAACTTGGGAGTTGCGTCCGAGGTCGGAGGTGCGCCCAGTCCCTCGACGCAGCGGCGGTCTCGCCGGGGCAGGGCGCCCGGCCCGAATGGCCGAAGTTGGCGTTGACGCTCCCCCACCGCTACATCTCCTCAGGCTCCGTCGTCCGCGACGCCGCACGCTCATTTCGAGGGGTCGAAGTGCGGACAAAACCGGTCGCGATAGCGGACAGGAAGCCTGGGAATGAACGTCACGAACTTCTAAGCTCTGTATAGGATCGAAGATTTCCACATTTTGTCAATGAGCATAAATAGTCGGAAATTGCAGTGAAATCAATATTTATTTTTCTGTCAATAGATTTTCTTCAATTTTATCAGGATGTATTGATTCTTTAATTAAAGACAGAAAATTCTTTTAGATAACTGTTTTTGATCAATATTAAATCTGATACATAATAGTTATAACAGCAATCGTTTCGTAAATTCATTATTTCCATCTTCAAGCTCAAAACAAATAAATATTTATTTGTTGTATCGCATTTAATATTATGTATCACATTTAATATTGATATAAAACGATTGATATTAAAGGATTTTCTGTCTTTAAATAAAGGACCAGTACATTATGATAAACGTTGGAAATTGTATATACCGCATTTATATGCAATTATACACGTGACGTTTACTCCTCATATTTGGCAAACTGTGTGCACAGATGTCTGACAGATACTTGATTGTGTGAGAAAGTGACCTGCTGAACACATGTACATATAAAGTTATAAAGCCCAAACATCTGCGTCAAATATCACACGTGTAACATTTTTATACGAACATTCACACCACATGCTCATGGTGCGGTCAAAAATTTACAATTTTCGATCCCTCTACTTGTACTTTAAAGTTGTAATATTTATTCTGAGAAGTTCTGCATGGTCAGGGCGCGTCAAGTACGGAGATCACATGTAGCTAAGAATCGATAATCCGCCACCGTCTCAAACATCTACGTTCAAAATTAAAACATCGATCATAATAATACATCGCCCAAAAAACTATGACTATGACTCAACTGATGGCGAAAGTCACCGCGTGAACTTGAAGCTTGGACATCCCGTATGTTGCGTCACCACCTCCAATCCCTCCCCCGCAGGCAGCCAGGGGCCTGCCTCCGACCCGAGCGCGTGGAGCGGCGGGGAGCGGTGGAGAGGGGTGAGGAGCGGCGGGAAGAGGCGGGGAGCGGCGGAAAGCGGCGCGGGTAAAAGCGGGAGCGGCGAGGAGGGGCGGGGAGTTGCGGGGAGCGGCGGGGGGCGGCGGGGGGCGGCGGGGAGCGGTGGAGAGGGGCGTGGAGCGGCGGGGAGTGGTGGAGAGGGGCGGTGAGCAGTGGAGAGGGGTGGGAAGCGGTAAAGAGGGGTGGGGAGTGGCGGATAGCGGTGGGCACCGACGGGGAGGGGAGGGGAACGGCGCGGGTAGAAGCGGGAGCGGCGAGGAGCGGCGGAGAGTGGCGGGGAGCAATGGAAAGGGACGGGGAGCGGTGGAGAGGGGCGGGGAGCGGCGGAGAGGGGCGGGGAGCGGCGAATAGAGGCGGGGAGCGGCGGGCACCCACGGGGGGGAGGGGAGCGGCGCGGGTAGAAGCGGGAGCGGCGAGGAGCGGCGGAGAGTGGCGAGTAGCCTTTAGGAGCGGCGGGGAGAGGCGAGGAGGGGTGCGGAGCGAAGCGGCGGGGAGCAGCGGAGAGCAGCGGGGAGCGGTGGGGAGTAGCGGGGAGTGGCGCAGAACGGCCAGGAGTGGCGGGGAGCTGTGTGCTGCGATGGGGAGTGGCGGGGAGCGGCGACGTGAATGGCGCCCAACTGGGGCAACTTTGGCGCCTGTCCTGCGGGCCCCCGCCAGCATTAACATGCCGGTGGGCATTGACCAGGGCGAGCGGGGGCGACCAGCCGATAAAGAAGTATCCCTGGCGACTCGAGGTGGAAGTTTTCGGACCGCCATCAGGCAACGCCGCGGCCCCACTGAGGGAAGTTGCGAGGCGAATGCCACCAGATTGCGCGTCCACTGTCGTAAATGACTTGACTGGAAGTCTTTAATGCTAACGCTAGTGCCTTGCTGCTTGGGTTCATTCTGAACCAGGTTGTTTTAATGACTCGGCTTTGTTGAAGAGATAAGCGTATCATGAATACGTCACTAATTGAGTTTCGAAGAACTAATGAGTTTCTAAATTGTTGTACGCAAGGTATAAGCCGGCATGGATAGCCTAACTCACTAAGGCTGAACAGCCGTGACCGCCTTGGCTCGAAGCGTTGCGGGTTCGAATTCCGCCCCGAGCGTGAATGTGTATTCACATTGTCCGTATGTGGATGTTCCCTTACAGTTACCCAGAAAGATGTAAACCAACGTTTAAAAATTAGTGATCACTATATAATCAGAACCGTTACAAAGAGACGTTAAATTTTAAAGAAAGTTAGAAGAACTGCGAATATTGATATATCGATGAAGGAATAATTGACAGAGACGGTGGCAAAGCTAGCTCTGAACTAACTCGATCGGTCTTGCTCTAGTATTTTCGAGGCACCTACAGTAGTTAAACGCTGTTGATAGATTGTTAGTGATTCAGGTGACTGAGATCAATTCTCCCGTAAGTGTAGAGTATGTTTATCACACTTATTCATAGTCAAACTCAATTATTGAGGATATTCCTTGCCAGTATTTTCAACGAACACATTTTTTTAATATTGCATTTGTTACACCATCAAACATTCCAAACTGAAGAGAAGGTGTAATAAATAATAGTTTTTTTAGTGTGTTCGTCGAAAATATAGCCAAGGAATATCCTCAGTGTATGTTATTTCTTCGGGAAGTGGCGGTGGTCTTCCCCCGCTGGATGGCAAGATCCGGCGCCGACCTACTGCCGACTAGTGGGTTTTCCCTTAACCAGATATCTCCCACCAGCGGGGCACCGCCCCAGCCGGGCGCTGCTAATTACTAGTCCTGCAATTTTCTGAAAAAACATTACTTGTTCTTTGATTCATCAGATTGGCGATAATTCAACGCAATTTTGTAATTAAATATTAAAAATTGAAAATGTATTTTCCGATATATATTTCCATACAATATTCGTTGTTGAAGGACGGTTAAGCCAGGGAAATGCATTGTTTCCTTTTTTATTATAAACTGGCATAGAACAAATAAAAACTTTCAACATGAATAGCCGCCCATTAAACTACGTTTAACGCGTCCTACCTGGATTTTGTTGTGTATTCATTGATGAGAGGAAAAAAATTCCAGGGACAGGTTTGCGTGTTTAAAGTGTTAATAAATCTTTAAAATAGACATTTGTGGTTAGTTTATTTTATTTATCTAATTCTATAATTTATTACCTCAATATCACATCCACCATGTAATCCGATTTACAGAGCACGAACTTTTCACTTCCAAGTACATATTATAATGGATCCTTCTTATTCTAGAAATTTCTTCAATAAAATTGTTCGTATCTTACGTCTTAAAGGGATTAAACTACATTTAAGATCGCCTTCAAATTATGTATTTCTAATTATATGAAAGGCGGATCTTTTGAAACCTCACTGAAAACGCTAATATTATGAGGAGGTTCTAAAACAAAACCAATATATTCGAATAAAAGCTCTTATAATTTCAATTATTTTCAGTCATACGATTCATTTTTGTGGTCATTCAATTTTTGAGTATCGAATATTCATAAACTCATCTTCCCTTTTTGAAAAAGCTGATGCAGTTGAAACAAATTCTCGTACCGCTGGAAGACCTTTGCTCCTCGAATCGACTCTCTCATTGTTGACGTTTTGGGACTTTTTTGACGATCGGTTTATGATGATTTGAGTGGCGTTATCCTCCACTCTACAGATTTTTCGCTCAGTTTGTAGCAACAACATTTAATCCAATGGCATAGCTCGGTAGCGAAATTTAATCGAACCAGCGGGAATGTTCCAGCTGTGGAGATGAAGTGCACGTTACTGCACAATTTTTTGCGGATGGTCGGCGGACCGACGAGGTTTTAATTCGCCCTGGTTCACCATCCTTCCGATCAGAACTTCCTGATTTCGATTCGTATTTGAGACTTTTGTGATCCATAAAATATTCTGGCTGTGAAAAAGAAGTTGTAAGTAAAGAGCTTCTGTTTGCATTTAAATTGGGCGCTCTTTTGTCATTTAGTTTCTCACAAGCATGAAAAATATTAATGTCTGCATTTCATTTTTTTTCTAAATAATTGAGCTCGTTAGTAATATTTCTTTGCATTTCTTGGGACAGTTGTACAATTCACAATACTGCCACATAATTATAATGAAAGATAAGTTTAATTTCCTCACTTATGATCATGTAAACCCTCTTTTGACAGTTTTAATAATATGATTATCAAGTTCAATTTTTTTTTGTTCTTCATTAGAGCTTTCGGACTATAATATTTGAGCATGGATGATGTGTTGATAAATAAAATATACTCTTCAAATTTGCTACTCATTATTTTTATTAATAGATTTATTGTTTTGTTGAGATTACATAGTTCATTTTAAAGGAAAAACTTTTCATATGTTTGATTACTTTATCTAATTGACTTAATATAGTTTATAATTGTACTTAACTAATTTTAACATTGAGCGAGGAACGAAAAAGCACCTCAGAAAAATTATTCGATATTTGGAAATATTTGGAGGAGGTAATGGAGGGGGAATCTGTTCTTAATTCTAGTTTTGAATGTGGAATTTTTTCCGAGTTTACAGTGAATTAATTGATCGTTACAAATTAGCAGGGCTCGGATTCTGATGACCTAAAAATTCTTTGAAAATGACCCATAAAATGATCTAAAAATAAGAAAAAATGACCTATGAAATTACTTAAAAATAAGGGGAAAATGTCCCAATTGTTTTAAAAAAATGCTAAAAACTTTGTCTGAAAATGTTTATTGATTCAATGAATTTAACACTATCAAATAAAATTTATTTATTTAAATGAAGTATTGAGAAGGTAATGTAATCCTGAGCACCGATCTCCCAACCGTCAGTTTTGAAAGGTCGAGGAAGTTAACGAAGATCCGTGTAGTTTTGAGAGTTCGAAAACCAGAGTACACTGTAATAGTGAATTTCGTCATGAAGTGATGATGCAATAAAAACTTTTAATATGTCATTGTAAATACATGAAACATTCGCTAACAAAAAGCTCGAAAAGGAAACAAAATGCGTAAAAATGACGCAAAGGTAAAAAAACACCTAAAATGGAAAAATAGCAAAAAATGACCCAATAACTATACACTTCGATCAACTATATGTCGTAATAAATACACAATTACAAGTTAGCTACGTCTAGAATACGCCGATGAAAAGATGACATGTCATCAGAACCCGAGCCCTGATCATTATATTCATTGCCGCCACCTTTAGATGTATAACATTCACTACACGTACGAGAATAATGAGCTAAGCAATCAAATACTCCCTTCCTCCAGATAGAAACAGGAGTTGCCCGTGTGACGTGTGTATGTGTGTGTGTGCGCGCAGGCAACCGCGGGCTGGAGGCGCCCTACGCCGTGCTGGTGTTCGTGCACGGGGAGTCCTTCGAGTGGAACTCGGGCAACCCCTACGACGGCTCCGTGCTCGCCTCCTTCGGCCACGTCATCGTCGCCACCTTCAACTTCCGGCTCGGCATCCTTGGTGAGTACACTTTATCAATTCATTTGAAATGAATTGATGCCTTATTTCTCGTGGCGAGACTCAGGCCATCAAGCGTGCTCTTCCGTCTGAACACGCAATTTTTTCTACGCTCCTTTCACCATCTAGCGGAGAAAAAACGTGTTACTTGGGTGATGAAACAGAGGATTTTGCTTAGAGACTTCATTTAGGCTTTTCATTCAGTCTACTAACATGGGACAGACGGCTTTACTTCTCCTCCAAAGGAAAGCGTAAGAAGGATTTTTTCGCCCTTAAAAACCCACGGTGTCGATTGGGTTTCAACCCGCAAACTTTGATGTAACAGTCGGATACGCGAACCGTTACATTATGACGCCGTAAACACCATCGACACCGTGGCACCGCGTGACTTTATGAGCCCCGTGGCACCGCTAAGACGAGGTCTTCTTCACACACGTACGTTATATTGTCCGATTTAAATGTAGTGTGTCCTCAAGAACCCGAGCTGGAAGGAGAGGGAGAGACTGTCGTCGGGAGTGAGAGACTGAATTCGGGAGATTTCTTACAAATTAAATTTTTGGGATTGATGCTTTCGATTGGAAGACATATCTCTTCTTCCAGCTCGTGACCTTGAGGAGAAACTAGTATGTTTAAATCAATGCTTACAGTAAAGGAGTAACGTGTGTGTGGCTGTGTATCAGTTACTCTAACCCTCTTACCGCTACCTTCTTACCGTCTTACTTTCAGCCTATTTGGAGCAAGTGAAGTCTCATTGGACGCGTCTCGATCGTCTGGTGCGGAACTGACCATTTTTTAATCCTTCTCGATCATTATTTGAGAATGAGCGAAAAAAAATATTTTTGAGAGTTTTATGCTTCAAAACCTCATGTTGGGTAGATTAATGGGCATTCGGTGTAATGCAAGCAATGTGAGCAACAGCTGCTCCATTCCTCTGGAGAAGATGAATGGATTCGTACTCCAGAGCGTAAGGATCAAGGAGAAAGCAAGGACAAGGGCAAGGTCAGTGCTGGCGGGAGGGCGAGGGTGAGAATAAGAGTTGAGGAAAGATCGGAAGAGCTGAGGACTGAGCTGGGAGCTGGGGGCAGCTGAGGCGAGGGCGAGATCTGGAGAGAGGGCGAGAGCGTGCTGGCGCGAGAGTGATGGCAAGAGCTGTGGCGAGGGCGAGTGCTGGAGCGAGGGTAATAGCGAGATCTGGGAAAAGAGCGCGAGGGAGAGAGCAAGAACTGGAGAAATAGTGAGAGCGGTGGTGAGGGTGGGGACGGGGGGGAAGGTGAGGGCGGGGGCGAGGATGAGAGCTGGAGCTGGGAAAAAATCGGGAGCGAAAGCTGAGGCGATGGTGAGAGGTGAATAGAGGTTGAGAGCGAGGGCGAGGGTGTTGGCGAGAGCAGGAGAACGGACGAGAGCTACGACAAGGGCGGGGGAGAGGGGGAGAGCAGGGGCTGGGGAAAAACCGTGAGCGAGAGCTGAAGCGAGGGTACGGATGAGAGTTGAAGAGAGGTTGAGAGCGGAGGCGAGAGAAGGAGAGAGGACGAGAGCTGAGGCAAGGGCGGGGGTAGGAGATGGGGAAAAATCGGAAGCGAGAGCTGAGGTGAGGGTATGAGTGAGAGATGGAGAGGTTGAGAGCGGCGGGAGTGAGGGGCGAGCGTGGGCTGGGGAGAAATCGAGGACGAGGTGTGGGGCGAGGGCGAGGGCGAGGGCGAAGGCGATGGACGGAGTGAAGCGGGCGTCTGCGGCGCCGGGGGCTCCCAGAGGAGTCACCGATGGCCATTTCGTTTCGCTCGTTCCTCCATTCGCCACTTGAGGCAGATCGATCGGTGTATAATCCCTTCTCAATACTTGGAGGAGCAGGAATATCTCTAGATCCCCACGATGATCATTTCGGTTTTCAGTTTCAAGTAACAGAACATGATTGTTTCTTTCATATTCAGTTTACTAATAAAACTCTGTGTTCGTCATCTCGTGAACTACTTCACTTGAAAGTCTCGTTACCAGCGATGACTACATTCATTGTAAGTCACTTTTCGTGGCACCGTGAGTTATACGTTTTCAGATGTCATTTTAAAACGTGCCCTTTGGACAATATAATTACCGTAAGAATAAAAAAAAGCTAATTCGAATATCTTCAAACATTTTTCTGATCCCATTTTAATATTTTTACCAATGGGTAAAACCTTCTTATTTTGATAATCTGACATGAAGTGCTTCACAGTGATAAATGTGTTTGCAACATTATGTTAGCGGCTTCCAATGTAACCATCTGAGATACATAAACCAATACAATTCGGAATGCAAGAAAATATAAACGATTCCCACAAAAATGTCAGTCTCAATTTCTGTTGTTCTTAACTCGACTCCTAACTGGAGACGTTTATCACGGAAAAGTTATTTGGTGGAACTAATAAAATTACAGTATATTGAAACTAATGAATACAAGTTCCGTTGAAGTGGAAATGATCAATTTGTTTCAGTATATGGAAAATTGTAACCTTAGAAATATGAAAGCAGAAGTATTTTTCTCGCTGAATACTTTTGAGATAAACAGGAATAATATTACGTAATCTTTTAATGATAACGTAAAGATAAAGAGGAATAAATAACGTAATCTTTTATAATATTATTTTATTAATGGAATTGGTTTGAATGTTACCATTTAAAACTTTCATTCACTTGACTATAAAATAAACTGCTTTGAATTATTTTCTGGGACAGAATGTTTCTAAATTAGTTGCTTAAAAATACATTAGTAAATTTAAGTAATTTGTAAATTTTTCAAATTGAAAACAATTCACAGTGAATACCTACTAGAATATGGAAGTACATTGCGTTGCAATGAATATTGTGCTGAAGTTTTGAGTTACCTTTTAAACTATACTTTGTGGACAATATCAGCTTCGGTTACATCACATTACCACATGATATTAAACAATTAAAATAGACATGCAAAACGCGTCAGGTTAATTCTCGTCTGTTCTTATAACTACTTCTGTATAATTATAGACAATAATGGCATTCAAAACGAAAAATAATATTTGTAAATTTGATGAAGAAAACACCTGTAAAAAAACTTTATTCTAGACAAAATTTAAATAGCGACCATTGAAACCAGGTGTGAATGGTCCGCAAATATGCTGGAAAATACTTTGATTTCCTTAATTTAATGTATTTTTGTCATATTTTATCCTTATAGAAAATAAATGAAACATTAATTATAATTCGTCCATGTTCTAGCTGTTACTTTTAGAGTATTTGTTGTAAATAAAACCTACCGCTTCTGAAGAAGAAGAAGAAGAATGGATATCTCACAATATATTGCAAAGTGAAAATATATAATATTTTCAGTCAAAAATTCTACTTCAGAGAATCTTGTCATAATATTCCAGTTATACCGAGAAGTTTACTGTCTGAAACAAATGCCCAGTCAATTAGATCATGATTCACATGCGCGCGTATTTCTCTCCCTGCATTACGAAATGGTTTGACCGATTGTGTACTCACCCCTTCAAAGCTATTTTGCCTCTATAAATCTCTTCGTGACGAGACTGCAAGAGGACAAAATCCTGACATTTAACGGATGATGAAACACTGAGAAGTGATCGATTTTAGGGTTATCTCTCCGTTGATTGATGTGACCAAATTCTAGGATAGCTGTGATTCGAAGGATTTTGGCAAATTGACCGATGTGAGAATATTGAAACTAATAAACAGATTTGACAATGTAAGAGACTTCATTAATTTTATGCTATGGACAGAACAGACAAATGCCAACTGACGAGTTGGAATATTCTGTTGATAGATAGACACGTTTATGATTGTATTCTGTCATTGGGAACTCATTCCTACAAAATAAATTCCAATAATGATAGAAGAGCTTGGAAAATAAATTCCATATCTAATTATGCCGACAGTAAAAGTTTTACCTTCAGTAAAAAGTTTATTTTTTTCAGCTTTTCACTGAAGGTAATAATTGCGAAGACCTAGTTAGTACTCTTCGTGTTCCTGGGAACGAGTTTTTTTATCTCGTAACTCATAATTTAATACAGACTCTGGTCTCCCATGTCGCTTCTAGAACAAAATTCATGAGCGAGAGTATCAAATTTTAATTCTGTGCCTCGTTGATTGAATCGGTCACGTTGTGATTAAAAATTACACTTTTTCACTTTCTAATATTTGCATTTCAAAAATATGCATTAATTACTTTTCTATCTCATGCGTCAATTGGTGTGTCAGTCATCTACAGGAGATACAGAACGTGTTCGAACGAATATGTATTCACCAACAAGCCAACTTGAACAAAAGCAAGGTATCATGTACTCTCATGTCGAAGAACGTGCAGAGACTTTCAACGCATCCTTACATTATTGAAAAAGTTTAATTGTTGTCAATTAATATCGTTCATGTGCGACCTGCAGTAATTTATTCATGTAATAAAGAGTCTCAAAGAGCATCTTAAATACTTGTAGAACTTGAAATTCCTTTGTGTGCGGTTGAATGTTCAAATGAAAAGTCAAGAACAATTCTGCAAAATATAGTTTTTTGGAGATAAAATATTAATATAATGTGTAGGTAGTCATGTGTGTTGCCATACTCCGTACTGTGAATAAATATTGTACTTGCATATTCTCAAATCATTTCACCTCGTGGCCACATATTAAGTTCATAATTTGGATCCATGAAAAATATCCAAAAGTACTGAATAATACCTTCAAATGCTTGATGCCAGGGTTAATATTGTTTAAAAAATTATATGTGTATCCCATATTTTTTACATTTTAAATAAGATGATACTGGATCAAGGAAATTATCATCCTAATATATGAGCTTATCTTGGTATTTAACTTTTGTGTTTACGTGCAACTGTTTCGTCCTTTCGAAACAGGGGTGATTCTTAAGACCAAGTAACTCATGTTGAAATGTTCAATTCCTTTAAAACAGGTAAATTTCATAAAATAAAATAGATCGAGTTATTTTTTATCTTTAGAAGTAATTTATTAAAGACGGATATAAATGATCTTCAAAATAATAAACATTGTCTTATGGTATTGCTTTCAACTCGCAGATAGTAGAAGAAATATAATCCAGATTGAGCAAATGGGGAAAGAATATTACAGATTATCCTCACATTTTCATTAAATCGTTTACGGGCTGCAACATTGGGACAACGCGAAAAAGAATTTTCCAGATAAATGTGTTGAAAGTTTTAAATGATGGTTGAATTACGCATATCACACGTTTAGTAACTAATGCATTAAGATGTAAGAATTACTAAAATGCTTCATAGAATTTTTGTAAATAATAACAATTGTAAAGTGATTAAAAGTGACCGTCATGACTCAAAATTCATAGTTTCCAGCTGTGCCAGTGTTGCAGCTCACGAACGAAAGGTTTCCAAGTCTTCTGTTAAAATGTTTTAAAAAATTCCAGGATCAGTTCGAAGTGTCAAAGAGAATACTTACAAGAAATGCAATACCCACAAGTTTCCATCAACAAAGATAGGACATTAAGTTTTTTACCGCTTTATTTATTTATACTCTAAAGCTTCAATCACTCACATATTATTTTCTCCATTAACATATGATTTTTAAAATATCTTAAAAGTCATTTCATTAAAAAAAACATTGAACACAAAATTCCACTCGCTGTTTCCCGTTAACCTCAACGTTTTGGCTTTTGGTATTTGAAAGAAGTATCGTCACACCAGTTAGTTATTCACGCAGAGGCATTGTGACACTTGCTCACTGAAAAAAATCACTCAGGCATCACTAACTGTCCCACACGGATTAATCACATCAAAATATCACGGCATCACACCGGATATACTTCACACGGAGCACCGACAAATAAGACGACCGCCACCCACGAAAGCTAATACCATTGCGGGTCTGTACTATTCATCTCGAAAACATTGGCCACAACCACAACAGATGACCAATTTCGAGCGCGCGCACATGAGAACAACAGAGCCGATGATGCTGCACTCTTTGGCAGCAGCATGAACACCGCTCGCCAGTGAATTCGAGCGCGGATGCTCTGCTTGTTCCCACCGATGCCTCTCCGCCCGCCCTCGCCCTCACCCTCGCCCTCGCCCCTTCTCGTCCGTCTCCCCTTCGCCGCCGCCTGGATTACACCCGAACTCGTGTTCCGCTGATAAATGTATTTAACAAGCGGCGGAATTTACCGCTAACACGCAGTCACAAGGGCATTAGGGTGCATGCGTGCAATATTCATGCTCATTAAGCAACGTTGTATTCAGTTTATTGGGAGTTTAATTTCCATGCAAATGCAGGACAGCGCGGCCGCGCGGCGCGCGAAGGTTGTGGCGAGGGCACCTGCCAGCGGCGCGGGCGGGGGCGGCGGAGGAGTCTCGGAGGCGGTGACACAGTCAGGGCTGGTGATTGCTCTTTATGATTTGGAAATAAAGGTTCAAAGTGAAACGGGTGACCGGCTGCGATTACCACGGGGTTATCTGGCCATTTCGCGCCGCAGGTTGGCTGTTTGTCGGTTCTGGCTCGGATGGCAGCGGCGATTCGCGACGGGCGTGCAAAAAGCCGAAAGCAGAAAGGAAGAGGAGGAGGCGGAGACGGCAGTGGAGGCGAAAGCGACAGCGGAGGCGCGGCGGAGGCGAAGACGAAGAGGGAGACGGAGGCGGAGGCAAAGATGAAGACTGAAGCGAAGACGCAGACGGAGGTGAAGATGAAAGCGGAGACGAAGATGAAAGCGGGGACGAAGGAGAAGGAAGCGATGGGGAAAGGAAGGTGGGGTCGGGGATGAAGGTGGAGGCGAAGACGGAGGCTGTAGAATGCGTAACTTTGGGAAGAAGAAAAAGTTGAAAAATTGGTGATAGCTATTGATCGAAGAGAGTGTTTTTAAAAGAACATGTGAAATTGAGACACTTATCCGGCTGTTTTACTCGGATTATTTTACAATTTTGCGTTACCGACTGGCGGTTTGTAGGTTGAGTTCCCGATTGCAGCACTGACGCCAGCCGGGCACCTGACAAAGCCGGAGGCAGATGGGCAGAAAGAGACTGCAGGGAGAGTGCAGTGGAAGGGACGGGGAGAGGTGCGAATGCAACAACTGAACGCTTCAGAAGTTACGCAGGACAAATTATCTCGTTTTAAAGTGAAACGAAAATGAGCATCAAATCTGTCACTTCAGACAACCTGTGTGTACAACATACATGATATTAGATCATTCATTGTAATTATAGTGTTGAATTTCAAAGCAACAATTGACATGAGATATCTTATTATTATGACATCGAAAGGTATTCAACTGCCATATTTCGTTGCAAATCCATTTATCAATCGATTTATATTTCCGCAGGCATTTTTAAATACCAAGGTCTGCTTGACACATATCCATGTTAACCATCTTCAATTTACATAGCCCCAAAACCATTTGCACATCGCACCCAATGTTATTTCATTTTAACAGAGCCAGCGACAATGCACATCAAAGCCGTCGTTGAAAAGCATAAAACGCACACGGTGGCGCCAAATGAAATAGAGATGAGTTGGAGGTTACAAGTGATGTGAGTGCGAATGACCGCAGAACGAAGCCCGTGACGATGCGGGCGCCTGAAGCTCCACTGCTCGTGTTCTCCGCAAGGATTGATTGATTGATTAGTTATTCCGGGCGTGTCAACAACAGAGGTCATTAGTGCCGTAAGTGTAGTGCGTGTTTTTCCTCGGGAGGTGGCGGTGATCTTCCCCCGCTGGATAGCGAGGCCCGTCGCCGATCTACCGTGGGCTATCGCGATTTTCTCCCAACAAGGTATCTCCCACTAGCGGGGCACCGCCTCACCAGGGTCAAGCCCTAAGCTCCCAACTGTCTCTCAGCATGTGTGGTAGTGCGGTGCATGTAAGTGTACGTGAAAGTAAGGAGTGAGGATTGAACAAGGAAGAGGAAGGAAGGATAGCGCACGGTTCGTAGCCCATTTGTTAGCACTTCTCCGGCATTGACCTGGGGTTGATCAAAGAAGCCACGGAAAACTACCGCTGAGAGCAATCGACCTGTAGAATTCTCCTCCAGACAGCGGCTGAATTCGACCTAGTTTACAAAGTAGTGTGGAAAATTCTGCTAGTGTCGGGAGTGCAACCCTAGGACCTCCAGGTCAGAGGCACTACAGGGATATCAGTTGATGCCCTGAACCGCCTTTGCCAGTTTCTCCGCAAGAGGCGGTTTCCCAGCTTCGTCCCCCGCAGGCCGGAGGAGGCGGTGTCCGCGCGCGCCCGGGAAAAAAGCGGACCGCCGGCTGTGCTGCGGGAAGGAAAAAAAGGGCGGGGCGGTTGCGGCGCGGGCGCTGGGGAGGGAGAATGGGGGGGGGGGCTGTCCGAGCACTGCACGCTCACTCGATGCCTCGTTCGGACGAGCTTCGCTTGCCTCGCCACCCGCCGGCACCTGCCAGTTCTGAAACATTATTTCTCTCTGTCTCTCTCTCCCGCTTTGTTCCACCTCTGACTCTTTCTCATCCATTTTCATCTGATCGACCAGTCTCTTACCTACTCTTTCTCGCCCACTTTCTCTCACGCCTACTCTCATACACCTACTCTCTCACACACCCACTCTTTATCAAACACTGTCTTTTTTCACATCTACTCTCTCGCCAACTGCCCCACACCTACTCTCTCTCTCAAACCTAATCTCTCTCACATCTGCTCTCTCTCACCTTCTCTCTCACACTTACTTACTCTCACACTCAATCTCTGTCGCCCATTCTTTCACACCACTCTCTCACACCTACACATTTTCACCCTTCTCACTAATTCTCTTCTTTCGTTATTTAACTTCTCCCCCTCTCCATATTTTCTTTTTGCTTGTCTCTCCCTTCATTTTTCTTTGATCTTACTGCATGATTCTTAATGCTCCCATTCTTAATTTTCCTCTCCCTTTATCTCTTGTATTTCTGTATTTCGCTAACCGATATCTTTCGACGAATTTATTTGCACTCAAAGTGAATACAGAAGTTTTACATTGACGAAATTGTGATCATTATCGTCTTAAAGAACATCTCATTCTTCTGTATTGGTATGAAATATTGTCTCTCGGGAAGTGCTTGCCTGAAACCGCTCTCCGTCTGCCAGGCAAAGAAAACGTGTTTTCGTGTTACTAATTACTGGGTAACGTACGCCAGAGAAGTAATGTATCTAGACATCAGAAACTGTCTCCGTTTTTTGCTGCTTTCTTTTGCAGAGTTTTCATTACAATCTCTTTCAGCTTGCTCTCGAGAGCACAGAGCGATGCTATTCCAATTGTAACAGAAAACGCGATTCTGGTGCTAGGCGGATTGCCGTTCGCAGAGGGGAAAGGCGGAGAGGAGAAAGTGATTCCGGCAACGCCGGGGGTACTTTCCGGACTACGGTGTTCTGAATTCAACTCGTTGGTCTGGTCTGCTTTACGGTTTTCACCGAGTAATAGAATTGTGTGGAACAAGGTGATCAACATTAATTCAGTTTCTTTGTCAATCCTATTTTGAATCAGAAAAATACAGAGCTATGGCAGGTTTCAGAGATGCAAACGCGACACCTGTCATATAGCCAACTCACTGCACATCGAGCTAATTACTTCATTCGTATCTACCTCTGTAACTTTTCGTGTTCTGAATACACTTCAAGTGCCTACAAACAAACTGCTCTAGACAGGTTTTTGTTAGTCTTGTCTGTGTCCTTTTTTTTAGTTGTCAGACGACTCCTTTCCTCTGACGTCACATACATTTTCGGTTGTTGCTTTTTTTCATTGCCTAATGAACTCTCACAAACATCAAATTCTCGCCAGTCCTTTTCTCATCCCACAAGCAATCTCCACAACATGTCTTTCCCTTACTTTCACCACCTTCCATTTCCTTTCCCCACCACATCCATCCAGCCTTTCCTCGGAGCACATTCCTTCACCGTTCTGTCGTTACCAAAGCCTCCCTCCAGCAGCGTGGGCCAGCCATCCCGTGGCCGTTGGCGCTCTCCTCCCCAAGCCTCCCTTCCCCCATCGCCAGCGCAGCGCCTCGCGGGACGGACGTACACGCGTTCGGCACGTTATTAAATGAATGACACGCCCACGACACGACGGGAGTGGCTCTAACGCCTCGCCAGCCCGCGCCAAGAAAGCCACTTGTTCTACGCAATTTTAAAGCAATTTCGGCGCGTCAGTTAAACGCGTTTTGCTCCCGGCTCGCCTTTCTTTTTTTTTCGGCTCCTCCCCGCCCGCTTTCCGGCCAACGGCGGGGCCTGGAAATATGTGGAGGGAAATATAAATTTCCTTGCGTTGGCGGCGAGCGGCCCACGCGCCGTGGTTGGTGGGAGGTGCGGCGGCGCGAGGCAGGGCTGAGCGGGACAGGGCGGGGGGAGCAGGGTTGGGTGGAGAGGAACGGGACGGGGCGGAACGGGGCAGGGCGGAGCGGAGCGGGGCGGAGCGAGGCGGAGCAGGAATGGGCGAAGCGGGGCGGGGCGGAGCGGGGCGGGGCGGAGCGGGATGGGACGGGGTGGAGTAGGGCTGGGTGGAGCATGACAGAGCGGGGCTGGGTGGAGCGGGGCGGTGCGAGGCGGGACAGATCAGGGCTGGGTGGAGCGGGGCGGGGCGGGCGGAGCGGGGCGTGGCAGCGCGGCGCGGGGGGGGGGGGCGGACCTTTGCAGGGCCAGAGCCGTTGCGGATTAGGCCAAATTGAATTAGAATTGCAACGCGCGCCGCTGCTGTTTCCGCGCGGCACCTGCGCCGGACGCCGCTCGTTAGGGTCGCCCGCTGACGCGAGCGCCGCTGGTGGCCACTTCGGCTGTCAGGGCGAGGAGAGGCAACATACATTTTTTTTTTTTTTGCTTTTGCAAATTATCGATTCAGCGATGTTCCAGTGTATTGAAATGTCAAAACCTGTATTCGGTATGTTTAAATTACTAATTTTCAATTCGTGTAGGAATTGAAAGAAATCTAGTCAGCATTCCGCCATATGGAGTCGTTTTCATTGTTTTGTTAGACATTAGGAACTAAAAAAATACAGAAATATACAAATTACTTGTTTCCACTGCGTTCAAAAATTGAAAGAAAACTGTGCAATCTCCACCCGTTGGAGTATATAGTTTCGTTAGATAACCAGAAATTCGAAAAAAAATCAATGAGTTTCTAAAATTTAATTTTCAGTATAGTGTTTCAAATTCAAATTTAATGACGAATTTTCTCATCTTGCAATAGATGCTATTTAATATTTGGATTAGAAACCTGTAATGTTTAGATATATCAAACAAAAATATTAGTATCGTCGTACCGATATATTGAAAAAAAAGAAGTTTAGAAAAATGCATCGTACTTATTGTTTGGAGTTTCGTGGCGAGTCAACTGCAATGGCAATTAGACCTGCATGCTTTATTCCGGGAGGTAGTGGGATTTCTCACCCGCTGGAAAGTGAGACCCGGCGGCGACGTATACGTCGTCTACGTACGTATCACTTCTCTTTTTTTAGTTTCTGTGTACATTTTCAATTATATCAATTATGTTGGTCAGTCATTTAAAAGACAGAAAATTCTTGAAATAACAGTTTTATACAACATTAAGTGATAAACATAGTATTCACAACATTTCGGAAATTACTGATTTCCATCATCAGGTGACAAAACAAATAAATATAATATTATAAACAATGGCTAGATACAAACAGAAGAAACGAAAATTGAATAAAAAATTATTAGAGCATAAAAAGAATATTAAAGACCTGACATGCAGATAAAATTCTTTAACACAACATAGAATCCCATCATGTAAATTTCCAAGAAATAAAAATTTTAGTTCTTGAAAATGTATCGTATCCTAGATTGATATTAGAAACGCTGTACATCAAAACATCTCCTTGTTTAAATATACAGGTATAATCCAATAAATTTACCAAAATATATGATGGATTATTGAACATATTTTCGAAAAATTAAGATATTTCTCTTGTTATTTTTAACTTCTTTCTGTCTGATTTTACAATGTCTCTATGTCTATCTATTTCCTTTGATACTGTTAGATAATATCATTCTAACATTTTCGAAAATTTTTAACATGGTGCGCTGTGTTGACTTGTGTACATTAAGTTTTTGTAATTGTTCTGTTTGTGTCTAGCCATTGTTAATATTATATTTATTTGTTTTGTCTCCTGATGATGGAAATCAGTAATTTCCAAAACGTCGTGATTACTATGTATATCAGTTAGTATTGTACAAAACTGTAATTTCAAGAATTTGTCTGTCTTTTAAACGATTGACCAACATAATTGATATCCCTTATCTCCCCTCATGTAACACCGCCCAGCGGTGCACCGCCCCAGCAGGGGACACGGCCAAATTGGTCTCGTGTGGTAACGTATTGCGTGAAAGTGTGTGGGGGAGTGGAGAGGACAAGTATGAGGAAGCCAAAACCGCGCACGGTCCGTGACCCTTTTGTTAGAGTATGACTCCTGGCATACACCTGGTATTGATGAGTGAACCTATTTAAATAATGAAGATGTAATGTTTTCAGGCATCGTTTAATGCAAATGTATTTGTCAGCTTTATGCCTCCAGCATTTTGAAAAACATTCTCTCCCTTCTGCTGTTGACACCAAAACGTGAAATTTGAGTAAACCCTTCCAATTGAACGTATGATTCTGGATCAGTAACGAATATCGAGGGAACTCTCTGCAAGTCAAACCCTGAATCATAAATTCGTAAAGAGAGCCCCATAACCCAAGTGGCTTACGGGATTATTCAACATTACGCCTGTAACCACAATCGCACTATTGAAGAGCGTACTCTAGAGACGCAACTTAGGTTCACTGCAAAATCCTCCACATGCATTATTTATCTCTGTTATATCGAAACACAATTCCCTCCCTTTCTTTGCGATGGTACTATAATAAGAAAAATTAACAATGTGCCCTTTGATGGCATTTTCGTAAACTGTCAAATCGACACAAGGCAAATCCACTCGGCCTCAAGCTCGCTGTTCGTTAGGAAGAATCAAAATAGAGTAGCCAAAGTTAGCGTGCGGGTAGTCCTATTGAAAGAAAATATATTTTAATATTCTCTCTTATAAGAAGGTGATATTACTAAAAGTGTTGAACGATGCATGGTTGTAATCACAACTAATGGACTTAGGTGGATACATTTTTTTGCTATCCCCGCTATTTACAAACATGTGTCTCATTTGCTGTCAGTTGGACTAATAGAGTCCAGCAGTAATAAGCAATCCATTGCTTGTGCGAGGTGTCAAAAATTAAGATTGATAGATTAATTAGTTATTCTGGGTGCGTCAACAGCTAAGGGCAATTGTCCCGCAAGGAAAGTGTGTGTTTATCGCAGGAGGTGGCGGGGATCATCCGCAGCTTGTTGGCGAAATCCAACACTGAACTGTCCATCAGCTCGCAGGGTTGTTTTACTATCCACGAATTCCCACCAGCAAGGCACCACCACAGCTCCAAGCTCCCGACCGGTCTTCCGGCATGTGGGGGTGGGGTAGTGCATATGTGTGTGTATGTATGTGTGTAAGGGGAGAGGATATGCCAAAGAAGAGGAAGGAAAGATCGCACTCGGCCCATGGCCCGTTTGTTAGGATACTTTTCCGACATTCGCATGGTGCTGAACTGAGAAACCACGGAAAACTGCGGATCAGAGCAGCCGGCCGCTAGAATTCTTCCCCAGACAGCGGTTGAATTTGACCTACCTGTCCAGCTAGTGTCGAAAAGTCTAAAATTTTTTCAGGACTCGAAACCTAGAACCTCCCGGTCAGAGGTATTGTCAAAAACTAAGTAATAGTACGATTCAATTGGTACATGAATCTCTTTACGAATCCTTACATTGGGTAGAGAGTCTTCTGTGAATTATTTTAGTCGCAACTAGAAGGGAAAACTCAATTCCTGAAGAATAATGATACCGACACTATAGGATTGGTAGCGACTTCTTCGGCGGCGCCTATCGGATTAAAATCTAAATAGAACTTGGCGAGTTAAAATAGAAATCCAATTTCCCATCACAGGCAACGCCTTTGAATATGCAACGCAGGTAAGGAGACATTTATAAATAACTTTTTGTGAACGAACCTAGAGAGAACAAAAATGAAATATTTGTTGAAATATTTTTGAAGAAATACACTCTGCCTTCCAGATAAGCACTTTTTTCGATCTAAAGAAAACAAAAAAGGAAATATTTGAATACGTTATCTTTGAATTACAGAGAAAATAAATTATATTATATAAATTACTTTTTATTTGTTTAAATAACGGTCACCTCAACCATAAATCGAATCCAGCAATAACCGAAGAGTCTTAACAATACTGAATAATATGATTTGCAAAGTGTGCATCAAATTCATCATAGGTCCTATTTTTTTTTTAATTTGGGGGTCATATTTTGCATATTTCGTTAACATAGAGACTTATCTTTAAAACCTTTCAACTTTTCATTAGATCCACATATATGTGAGCGTTCATCGATTACAAAGAACTTGTCACAGTGTATTTTATTCTATATATGATAAAATATTTGGGCAAATATAGGAAATTTCTAGATAATATAGCTTTACTTTCTCACTACGAAGTAGAGCTTCAGTATTTTCAAAAAGCCCCACGGTCCCTATGCCCCCCTTGTCTATTGTTGCCAGCCCTACCTGCGTTTTAACACGGCAAATCCGTTCCCGCGGCTGTAATAGGCGCAAGGGGATGTCGGCTTGAACCAACGGCGGCCGGCGCGGCGCTGCCCCCGTGGGAGCGGTGCGAGGCAGGGGAGGGGCAGGGGGGAGAGACCGCGGGTGAAACGTGCGCGGGAGCGCATTGCCGCAATCAGCGCCGCTCTTGTCGCCACGCGCTCGCCGCGCCACCACGCCGCCCCTGAGCCACCGGGGAGGAGAATTCTAGCGGCAGGCTGCTCTGGGCGGTAGTTTGCTCCCATCAGCACCAGGCGACTGCCGGAGCAGAACCCTAACAAAGGGCCACGGATCGCGCGCGATTTTTCCTTCCTCTTCCATAACGCGTCCTTACTTATACGCACTTACACGATCATGTACTACATCCCCACACATGCCGGGAGAGCGGTCGGGAGCTTAGAGCTAGTCCCGCCTGGGGCGGTGCCCCGCTGGTGGGAGATACCTGGTTCAGGGGAAACACCCGCTAGTCGACGGTAGGTCGGCGCCGGATCACGCCATCCGGCGGGGGAAGGTTACCGCCCTCTCCCGAAGAAAAACCTGCACAACACGCGGGTACAATGACGCCAGAAGTTGACGCGCCCGGAATCACCATCAACCAACCAACCAACCGACAGGAAGCGCCAACGCGAGAGCACGTTGGCGGTGATCGCCACGGGGGCAATGGGTGGAGATATGGAGGGGGGATGACGGTGGAAGCACGGCTCGACGACGGCGTGAGGACGGTACGGGGAGACCCTGGAAGTATTGCGTGGCTGGCGCGTGGGCGCAATGTGTACGCATAGGGATAACGGAGGCGGCGCGCACTTCTCGACAACGACTTCTCCACAAGATTCCGCTTCCCCATTTTCCGCCTTCGTTCGTCCCCGCATCCTCATTTCCAACAACACCGCTTCCCCATTACACCACCTCTCATTTTCCGCTTTCTCCAGCTTTCCCGCTTTTCCACTTCCTCATTACGTAGTTTGAGCACGTTGTTTCCCCACTTCATCCCCGCGCTTCATCTTCCTATTTCCCGCCTTCTCGCTTCTCCCACCTACCGTTTCCTCACTTTCCGTCTTCTCAACCTCGTCCATCGCTTCTTGGAGTCCTTGCATCACTTGGTTTTTTAGCTAGTCCATTCCCCATGGCCACTTCCATCCCCGAATCTTCCCAGTTGCCTCTCTGCGACGCCTTGTAACTGCGACGGCAGGCGGTGCCGTGGCGCTCGGCCCAGGATTTCTCCCCCGGCCGCCGTGGCCGTGCACGTGCTGCGCTCTTGGCCGTGCCCCGGGCACGTCCTCGCCCGGCCTCTTAAGGGGACGCCACCGACGGCCTCCCGTCCCCGCCCGCGCCCCCGAACCCGCCCCTGCCCTCGTCCCCACCCCTGTCTCGCCTCCGTCCCCGCCCCGTCCCCGTCCCACACGGCACCGCCACCGCCCCCGGCCCCGCCCCCGGCCCCGCTCCCGCTCTCGCCCCCGCCCCCGGCACCGCCCCCGGCCTCGGCCCCAGCTCGGCCCGCCCCCTCGGCGCCGTCTCCGCCCCCATCCTCTTGCTCTTGCTCCAACCCTATCGCCCACGCCCCCACCCCGTCTCCTTCACCCAGCCCTCGCTCTCCGTCCCGCCCTCGCCCCGCCCCACCGTCCGGCCTACCACCTCACAAGCGCGAGTTGCGAGCGCGTCGGAGGCCGGTAGGACCGCGCTACCAAGGGACAGTCGCTCCATCAGCCCGAGGGCGCAGGGTTGCACAAGACCAGCACTCACACGGCGACGGCAGGACGTCGCTGTCTCGAGGAGAATTCTAGCGACCGGCTGCCCTGATCGGTAGTTTTGCGTGGTTTCTCCGATCAGGCGAATGCCGAGACAGTACCCTATCGAACGAACCACGGACCGCGCGCGATTTTTCCTTCCCCTTCCTTGTCCTATCCTCATTCTCTACATACACTTATATGCCGAAAGACCAGTCTGGAGCTTGCCCTGCCGGGGCGGTGCCTCGCTGGAGAGAGATACCTGCTTGGGGAAAATGCGCGCAAGACGATGTAGGTCGGCGCCGGATCTCGCCATCCAGCGGGGGATAATCGCTCGCGATGAACATATCGGGATGAACATTACGGGACTAATGATCTTAGACCTTGGGACAGTTCACAATGTGACCGTAAAGTCAGACTTATTCGACGAAGTGTGGTACCATGAAAATCGTGTACGTAGGTCTTGGCGGCATTGGTTGCAGGTGACAAGTGAAGACTTGTGAGTATAGGAAGAGGACCGTTTTTATAGTACAAAATATAGTATTCTAATACTGACATCGCTAAATGAACCGCCCCAGCAGGGACAAGCTCTAAGCTTCATCACTAAATGAACAAGTATTCTGAAACCGACTCGCTCGTTGAGAAAATAAAAGACACGATCTTTGATCTTGATATAATTAATTCAGAAATATTCCTAGAGAAATTGTTCTAGATGGCAGAACTAAAGCACGACTCATGTACGGATGTTGTGGACAATTGCGGCGACGAAGAATTGTATGTGATAAGCCGACAAGATTCGTGAGTAGTAGTGATGTCGAGTTTTTTGAAAGTGAACGAACATTAAAAGGACAGCAAGAATTATTGTGTAAATAGGAAATTTAACTACTGGTTTTATTACCTTAGGTTAGATATTAGGGTAATAGGTTCTGAGTTTTTTGTTCTCTTAATTTCGTTTCGCGTTTAATTTAAATGTAATAAACACGTGTTATTTGAAATCTCACGCACGGTTTTTCTTTGAAGAAATTATTTTCAGAGATTTCCTGGAGTACGCCATTATTAGCGTATGCTGTAGAGGTCACCGACCGTTATACTTTGTATAAAGCCGGCAATATTACAAGTAAGTTGTCGGTTAAGTATAAATTTGAGGCGCCCGGAATCACTAATCAATTAATCAAAGCCGCCATAGTCTCTGTCGTAAATTGAAAACAATGGTTGTTCTTTTCATTCCGTAACAATGGTTCGAAACTAAATTTCACAGTCTCCTACGAGACTTCCCAAATTGAAAGAGAAGGGAAGAACAACTCGACATGAAGTTGCCAAAAACATCTCCTCTCAGTGATTGATCAATCACCTTCAGATGGCCCGAAGTGTTTGGCAATGCACGGATGAGTAACTAGACCTATGACTCACGAGCGCATATTATCCTTTACCCAGGCCTTCAGTGTGTGTCGGAAGCACAGCAAACTGCAGGGCGCAGTACCGTAAGTGACTCCGGTCGGGTAATGAACTAGAACGCCCTGCTAACAGCTCATATACCAGCTCGGCTAATACGAGTATAACCCTGTGTTAAGCCAGCAGTTCGAAATCAGTTTGTCAGTGAGAAGTCAGAGTGAGTCAGTCAGTGGGGAGAGTTGTGAGAGCATAGTGAACAAGTAGTAACAGTGATATTTTGACAACGTTGCGATTTTCTCTCTTCAGCTTTCGGGGTCCTGATTCGCCAGATTTCCCTTACGTCGACCCTGGTTCTACAACTGCGTATTTTCTCCTTCTCCGCGGTGCTGCTCCTGGTCTTATGCTGAGCCTAATAGTAATGTTAGGCTGGGTATATTTGTTAGTGTAACCAGTGCCAATCAGTGCTCTCCAGCTTGTGTATGCTACTTGCAAAGCGCGGGGGAGGATGACTTCTTAAATGTTTTGTTGCAGATTGGTGGTGAATTGTCTTATGAAAGCGAATGAATGTAGATTGATTGTGTTCCAGGTTTCTTTTCAGTTATTGATGTAATGATAATTGTGTTGGAGAATTAAAGGCGTATTGTAAGCTACGACGTAGTCACATGGGTTGGAGCAAACGCTCATGGACTTGTCTACGCCGCGGTCTGCCGCCGCCTGCGGCAGGATGTAACCTCTGAGTTGTTAAATAAATACTTATATATACACTCCACGGACCTACGACGAAAATACCTGGTCCTTCTACGGATATTCCCTTTGCCACCGTTTCTCTTGAGTGCGGGTTCGCCCTTCGTCTACCTTTCCAAGACCTCGCCAGCAGTGGACCCTCTCTGTAAATTATATTGTGTATGGAATAAATGTTCGTTTTCTGCAGCCTGGCAAACTCATTTAACCAAATATACAAGCAGTTTCTTTTCAGTACCCACTAGTTTTATCTTGACATATTTGTTTTATCATGACTTATTGGAGTTGTTTCGTCACCATAAAACAGTCCACTTGCAAGAAAAATAAACTTAACTTCTTGCCTGGCCCCATCTAGCAGGGGGGGATGAGAATGTTTGATGTAGGCAACGTCGTTAATTTTATGATCTCGTGAATAGGCTATTTTCGTCTAACTGATGGAAATAATACACTCATGCACTATTACGACGTTCCGCTTAGTCTTTTGGTATTATTTTATACAGAGATGTATTTTTTTTCAATTTGTAAGGAAAAATCAGTCCAACAATAAAGAACTACTTGATATAATTTCAAGTAAAGTAAAAGGAAATTCGATGTCAAATGCAATACTAAGAAACTTACAAATGCGCATAGGCGATTAGAAAGGAATAAAAACCGCATTTCCAGGAAACCTCTTTTGAACAAGTCTAGAGAAAATAAATATTTGAACTGTACGAAAATTTTGAAAATAAGGAAAATTCACGGTTCAGATTAAAGAGAAACAGAACGGCAATATAGAAGTGAATTGTATTCAAAGATGGTATAATTATAGAAATAGTTTGTGCTTATCAAAATATATTTGCTTTTTACTATATGTAACTTGTCATTGAATCAACATCTTGATATATTTTTTAATATGCCAATTCACTGAAAGTCACTTCTTTTATTTCTATGTCATTAATATAATTCTATCCTAATAAACATTGTTTTTAAATATTTCTAAACTATTGCATTATTAAGGTCGCAGAAACGTAATCGGAATTTGCCGATAAACATGAAATTAAATTCATGAAAATTATAACCTTTTGATACATGACGATGTCAATAATGAGTAATGACCTAGCACATCGCGATGATATGCGAAATGCATTTTCATTAAGTACACTTTATTTCAATTCATTTTCATGAGAAATACGGTAGGGCGTAGGTTGTGAGCGCTATTGACGTAGCCACATTTTGAACTGGCTTTTCAAGTTTACGTGGCAGGGCCCACACAATCACTTGCTTTCTGTGGTGCGGTGCTTAGTCAAACTGCCTTCCTTGGAATTCTTCAGCCCGAAGCACTGACGGGCAGCGTTCTCTTCGAAAGCGTGTCGCAAGTCACTCTCCAAAGCACCGCCTCTTTGCTTTTCCCTTCCTTCCCGCCCCGCCCTGTCACTCAGCCGCCCCCATCACCCCCCACCCCCCACCCTCGCCCCCACTGCCACCGCTTCTACCGCAACCCCAGCCACCCCTGCCGTGACCGGCGCCTCCGCCCTCGTCGCCCACGCCGTCTCAACCGCCTCCGCCACCCCAGTCCTCGACGCCATGCTCCCGCCGCCCCCGCCGATCCCACCTTCATCACCCACGCCGTCCCCGCCTGCCCCACCCATGCTCACGCCGCCCATGACTTCACCGCCCACGCTTTCACCCCACCCCCCACCGCCCGCGCTACCCCCGCCATCGCCCACGCCACTCTTGCGTCGTCACCGCCACCTCCACGGCCCCCGCCTTCATCGCTCTCGTCGCGTAATTTCTGGCAGTTCGCGGAGCGGCTTTATATCCACGGAAGCTTTCACCTCCATAGATTGGAGCGTTTATCTCATTTACGACGTCGCCCCTCACAAAACACAACACGCTCTCGACGCGCGGCGCGGCGACCGCGGCTTGTCGGCGCCCCGCCCCGCCCCGCCTCGCCCCTCCCCCTCCCCGCCCCGGTCCCGCTCCACCCCCGCCACGCCCCGCTCCCGCCCCACCCCCGCCACGACCCCGCAACGACCCCGCAACGACCCCGCCACGACCCCGCCCCGCTATCGCCCCGCCCCCACCACGCTCCGCCCTCGCCCCCGCCTCACCCCCTCCACGACCCCGCCACGACCCCCCCCGCTACCGGCCCGCCCCCGCAGCCAACGCGACACAACGCTCGGATGCGAGAAGCGAAAATGACGCAGGGTGTTGCACGCGTCCTATGGGAGGTGTTTATCTTATCACTGGCTTCACTGTGCAGCCCTTGCTGTCAGCTTGGGCGAGTTAGAAGCCTAAGGAACCGTAAACGACGCGGATGATAATGGAATTTTAGTAGCATTATTATTAGTATTATTTGTGCAGATTAATTAAGATCAATCATTAATGTGGTTTAAAAGGGTAAGAATGAAGCCAGAATCCGAATCAGTTGTGATAGCTACTCATAATCAGGAGTTGAGAACACGACATTGTGGTAAAGCGGTTCTCAAAATTTCCCAAGATGATATATGCCGCATTTGCCAGAACCAAGTAGAAACCATTGATCATATCGTCTCATCTTGTCCAATTCTAGCAAAGACCGAAATACACGATAGGTTGCGTAGTTACTGGCAGATCTGTAAACACCGTCAAAGTTCCAAACACATGGTCCAAGTGGTACGAACACACACCAAAACCGGTGACGTCTGTTGGACTGTGTACTATACTGTACGACCAACAAATTCAAATGGATTGCACGACAGCGGCAAACAAACCTGATATTGATATCAGGGATTTGGAGAAAAATGAGTCTACTTGTAGATGTGGCTGTGCCGTGCAATCAAAACGCCGTAATTAAGGACGGCACAGAAACGACTTAAATAAAATAGTTTGGAAATTGAGATCAGCCGAATGTGGTGTAAAATCGTCGTCCAGATAGTTATCGGAGCTCCGGGATTGTTCCGCAAAATTTGTGTAAGAACTTGTCTAAACTCCCAGGTAATTCAAAAGACTAGTAAGTGCAAGAAATTGCTTTATTTGGAACAGTCCACATTTTACACAATTGTGGAAGAAACCGACAGTACCTATTTCTGCTCCTTAGAAAGCCGGTTGCAACCTAGAGTATATTTTATATTCAACCGACACATAACACCTTTAGTCCTGAAGTAGAGGAATAATAATAAATATACTAGTAGTACTTAGTATTCAAAAGCGTATGCCGGTCTTTTGTGAAACTATCAAGAATTATTTTAATGTCCACCACAACCCCGAGCTTTAGATTTTTTATTGCATTTTTAATTATTATTTATGTGTGCTTTTTACTATTTAAAAAATTAATCTAATTATTAATGACAATGTATGGCAACATGACGCCTTTTTACGACGTATAACTCTCCGTTTACAAAAAAATCCATGAACTGGTACAAAGAAAAAACTCCCAAGGATACATAAAACCCATTAGAGAAGAACAATATTCAATTGTATAGAGGGTGCTATAAAAAAATTCAGTAAACACACATGTAATTTTCAACACACGTTAGGCTATGGCACTCGTTACCATCGAACATACTAGTTATAAAGAAAGTCTATTTACAAAATTAAAGAAAAATAAATCCCATAAAGTGAACAAAAATCTGTCGTATATGCTTAGGGCGTTATGAGTAGTAGATGGGAATACATTTTACAAGTGATCAAATACGAGAGCAGGCCATGGCCTGACCAACGCCTGCAAACATATTGTTTTTATTTATTATCTCGAGAATAAAAATAAACAGTTCTTACAGAATGTTCTTGTTGAGCCCGAGCCCGTGTTTTTTGAAGCAACACGCACGTCGTATTTCAATTTCAGCTTAACTTACAAGCTATATTTGTTTTATTACCTGTACACTTCCTGTTACGCGGCGATATAGCTCCTTTTTCAGATTTCAGATTTAGGTTATTGTTCAATTTTTGGGAGAGCGATCATCAGTTTTGGTTACGGTGAGACGAAACGTTATGGTATGCTCGCTTGCTCGCTCGATCTCTGAAAAGACACAGTGTACCCCTCTTATTAGAAGATAGTATAAATAAATAAGCAACCAGAGAATAAATCGTTCAACCTTTTACCTCAGTCTCACATGAAAAGCAATGCCTTCTTTTAATCTGTATTCCACAAAATTTCACTCATGCATTCACAGTCCTTCCCACGGGAAAATGGTTGCTCTTTGAAATGTTTCATAAAAGGCGACAAGTTATGCCAACCTTGCTAAGTTAAACTGTTCTCATGGAACGTTAATGCGAGCGCACTGAAGCTCGTTCACTGGGCGGAGCGACTACTTTGAAAAACGTGTTTTGCTGTTAGAATTTGTGTTTCAATGCTGTCATTGGTTTAAAAAACAAACGGAAATCTGGTGTGTCAAAGTAATTTTCTCTGCACTAGTCTTGGGAGTGAAGTCCGGCCGGTGCTGCCCTCTTGCGACGGGAGATGGAACTATTACGAAAAAACTTCTGGGTCGAATGCTACTGTGACTAACAAAGAAATCGTATATTTCCGCGCTCTTTGCAACCAGCACGCGGATTTGGAGGGAAGTCCGACGCGGTACGTTCAAAATGCAAATTCTGAGCTAGTAATAAAGGGCCAAAGATTGTTATTAAAACCAATCTCCCGCCACGGCGCCAAATATGAATCCATTCCGATGCATATGTGCCAAGACCCCCAGTGAGTTCAAGCTCGAGGAATCGTAACCTTTCTGATCGAGATTTAAAAAATAATTTTCATAATTTATTTAATAAGAATCAGTCCCGCTGAACAGTTTCGAAATCAAACAGAATATATTCAAAAAACATTGACGATCCTTTCCTGGAAACGAATATTTTACTTTCTAGAAGAGAAAAAACGAAGATTTTCCATAGTGAAAGAATGAACACCGAACAGATCTAGAAGTTTCGAAAATGAGCAAGTATTTTAGAGCTGTGAAACGACTTTTCAGCTTAACCAAGCGTGACTGCCAGCAAACGAACATCCGCAATGTACAGCAAAGTGGAAGGGCGGGATCCGGAGCGTCCCGCCTTCGACCCCCGGCAATTAGCCGTCAATACTCCCGTTAAAATCAAGGGGCCGCGCTTATTCATTAACTTCAAAGACGCATTAATTCACCGGAAATTTGTCTTCGCTCTAAGAGGGAAATGAGAGCCGCGAAAGCGGCGCCACCGGGGCCACACCCCCTCCCCCTCCCCCGCCCACGCCCACGCCCTCGCCCTTGTCCCCGCCCGCCCACGCCTCAAACGCCCTCCCTCGACAACTTTCCAACTCCGCGAGTTGGCGGTTCCTATATCATTCTGCGAAGAGAAGCTGGGGCCCGCCTCCGCTTGCGTACGCCGCGCCCGCCCCAGACAATCACAACCCCGCCCTTTCCTCGCGCCCCGCCCACTTCTTCTGTCGCCACAACTTTCGCCCCCCCACCTGCCCTCTCGCCTCTCCCCCCCTCGCCCACCTCCCACTCTTTCCCCTTCCCACTCCTCCCACCCTCGCTGCGGAGAAAGAGGCGGGCTCTTCTGATTTGCAGTATCAAGGCACTGTCTGGGTACTAAAGTATTAAGTGGTTAGTGAGCATACCTTATTCCCAGGTGCTATTGTAGCGTACGCCCTGCGCTACTCAGCACAGGACAAGCCAGCACACATCGGGTTATATCCTTTACTCTTTGTAAACGTTGTTAGTAACCAAGTTGCTGTTAGAAACGTCAATGTTAAAAAAAGATGTAGAGTGATATAATGTATAATAACAGGTTGTTATAAACATAGTTTTTCATTAATTTATTTTTCATTAAGATCAGAAGCAGGTTGCTGTTTTCCATTATTTCTTTGAAATGCTTTACGTTACTCATACTCTTTTCAAATGAGAACCTATCAAATTGCATTACAATGTTAATAAAACAGATTATAGCATGGGGGATAATACTTAGGTCTTTTATTGGTAGAAGGAATACATCCTTGGGAAATTTTAATTTAATTTTAAGTACTGTTGAACCATTTTGATTGAGATTGAAGTTGTTTGTGCTTGGGCATTTGGTTAGGTTGTTTAAAAAATTGTTCGAGAGTTTTAATAGAAATTCAGGTAGTAGAGGATTTTTTTAGCTCGTGGTGAATTTGTTCGTTTGTAATATACAAAGGAGCCTGCCCGAGTAATTTGAGATAGCGATCTCGATCAAGCAGGAAACCTCTACATCTGAACGCCTGAATAATGTGACGTCGTGGTTGCACAAATCACAGACAAGATGACTTTAGTATAAAGGCTGTCCGGGAAGGAAACGTCGAAAATTGGAAAATAAATTCTTAAGAAAATTTTAAGCCATTTTTGTCTAATAAACTACTTGTCTTAAGAGAGTATTTTCCAATTTTCGACGTTTCCTCCCTGGACAACCTCTATAAACAGTTTACATCCATATACGCATATCAGTCGTACCATGCTGCCGGAGCTTTGGTTCCTCGTCAGCATCTGACTGCATGGCGCCTACCCTCTCAGTCTGGACCCTTTGGGTGACCGTCTTCCCTATTGTGGCGCATTCCACACGTGTCCATTTCGAAGTGTCCGCCCTGTCCCGCTATACACTGCGTTGCCTTGTGCTGAGTAGCGGACGCTACAATAGCACGTTGAGCATAATAGCAAATGAGCACGTGGGCACTGTCGCGCTTTGTCTTTCTCTGCGAACGGAAGTCATATCGGACAGGAAGTGCAGCTGCAGTATCTAGGAAAGTTAAAACTCGCTGCGAGCTAGCACGTGACAATGCTAGTAAAGATTCTTGGCAATCATTCATTGATGCCGATAGACGTCCTTCAATCACAAGGAATCCCAACTATGAGTATGACCTTCGACCTCTTTCAAAATTACTTTGTGTATCTATTTCCTCTACACATAATACGCTAAAAAATTGATAGTTTCTTTCCATTTATAAGAAACCAACGACACAAAATCCCATGACTGGGTTACTGTTTGACAGGTTCTCTCTTTCGGGTACAACAAACAGATTTAAGACGAAACATGTGAATTGTTGTAGATTACACTACGAAAAAGTAACAGGGGCAAATGCAGTCTGTAAAACACGTTTCACAGGAACCCAAATTACCATCGCACATTAGTCATAAACGTTTAGTAAAGTTGAATTAATGTAAAATAAAATTGATATCACGTGCACGTTAAACGCAGAGAAACGCACGTTCACTTTATTATCACAACAGCTATATGTAATGCACAGTTCTAAGCTGGATACGAAATTACAGAGACCATATTCACTTCTAACGCAATAATATCCGAAGTGCGAAAAGTTCACATGGGTCCATTAAGTCCTTTTCAATGCTCATTTCTCATATTTTCTATCTTTTTGCACTTTTTTGTTAACGAGAATAAATGCAGTTTTGCCTATTTTAGTAAAAATTAATTGCTTTTTGCCTGCCTTATTAAGGAAAATAAATGCCTAAACTTTCGGACTGTAATTATGACGCATGCAAGAAAAAGAAACTTAATGCCTTGAGTAGAATAGCAGCTGAACAGAAAGGATATTTACTGATTTTTTGCATTATTAAGAACACTTAAACCATTTGTGCATATTATTTTGCACTTGCAATGTTTTGCTACTTGGTTTAATAAAAAATATTTAATTTTTATGACCGTAATCAAATTAAAAGTGTTTAAAATTTCCAGCCCCGCCCGCTTATGACACCCGTAACGACGATGTCTAAGTCCTAATCCTAAGGCTTGGGCGCTATACTGCGATTTTTGTAGGAAGAGCTCTCAAGATAACTCAAATCCCATCTTCGCGATGGAATATGTCACGGCATTTCGTATCATTCACTGTCGTTCCGCTAGATTTCGCACGATCGCGACCGTATGAAGCAGTGCTTGCGATCATGCGACTTCTACCGGCGAGACCGAGAAAAGACGCGAAATGCCGTGACATATTCCATCGCGAAGGAAGCGGATTTGAGTTATCTTGAGAGCTCTTCCTACAAAAATCGCAGTATAGACTTCCAGCCTGAAGCGAGGCCCGTTTGTAATACGGGGCACTTGTACAGGCTGTCCGGGGAGGAAACGTCGAAACTTGGAAAATAAGCTCTGAAGACAATTCTAAGCGTATTTTTTCTAATAAACTATGTGGATATTCCGAATTGTTGAGCCGGTATTAGCACTCAAAAGTTGGTTTAAAAAAATTATTCTTAGGCAAAATATGCATTATAGAAGCATAGAAACACTCCAGAAAGATGTAAATTGTTTATTATTTACAAAAGAAATGAACATACTTGTTCAGAAAGAAAAAATTAGCAAGAAATAAAAAAGCACTCAATTTAGACAATTCGACTGCATTTTTTTATTTTTCGCTTAATTTTTCCGTCTGAGCAAATATATTTATTTCTTTTGTAAATAAACAAATTTCATGTTTTTGGAGTGTTTCTATACTTCCATAATGCATATTTTCGCCTAAAAATCATTTTATCAAACCAATTTATTAGAGAAAATACGCTTAGAATTGTCTTAAGAGCTTATTTTCCAAGTTCCGACGTTCCCTCCCCGGACACTCTGTATATTGTGGCATGGTAACTATCTTAACGACCATTCATCGTTTCCCAACCCTTCCATTCGTAGCCGCCCATTGGGGCTTGGAGCGTTTGCACCCAAGTATGCGTGACATCTGGGCGACAGGTTTGAATGCCGTGCAAAGTTTGATCATTGTGTTGCGGCATGGTGTGTATTCGTGGTACTTATATCGAATTATCGATATCGAGTTATAAAATCGATCAAAAAATATTCTAATAGATGCTTCCTTTTGATTTATCTTAAACCATCTGTTGGCAATCTGAAAACGCTTCGCATTTGCTGCAAAAGGTTTCCATTCGTACGCAGGAAAGGGCCTCTGATACTTCTAGAAAAAGTAACAAAAGAGTAACTCGGAGATAATTTTTCATTTCTCTGTTGTTGCCTTTTTGAAGAGACTTGCAGTTTCGGAAAGAAACATCGTACCGAAATTGTTTCTAGAAAAGTCCAAAGATGTTGAATTTTGTGACTTTACACTCTTCGTGACGTCAACTGCAAGTTTCGAAAAGTTTTAGTTGAAGAGACTAGCTACTGTATCTGAATCATTCACTTCTCTATTATTATCCTAAAATAGCATTCTCTACAAATTCTCTTTGGTATGGTCGTATTTTTATTCTATTGTTTTGAATATACATTTCTTATGAATTGAACCTGTGAAAGTTGGTCCATGCGAGGATGCAAGGAGGTTAGTCAAACAGTGTGTCATCAACATTGTGTTACTCCTAGTGACATGCTTGGGTCAATAATGGATATTTGTATTCATATATTTGTACAAGAAAATAACGCATAAAATTCACTATTTAAAACAACCAATAAAAAGTTAACTTTTCATCAATGAAAATAAATCCATAAACCTTTATTTTTTACAACTTTTTAGTTATCATATATTTGGTCATTGAGATCGTTCAAAATGAATCATGCAAAACTGCTTCAATTGAGTCAGCTTTTACATTTTCTGTAACGTACATTCGATCGCAGATCGAGGCGCTTGCTTACAGAAACGAGATCAATAATCTAAAAAACAATCACTTATTTAAAATAAACCTGTGGCAGTAAGTGTAAATTTTTTTAGTTATCTGCGGTCCCCGTGGGTACTCCTCTACTTTTATTTCTTAATTTTAAATTAATGAATAAATTATTTTTGCTTCTAATCGCTAATGTATGTCATCATCTTCTTTGCAAAACGATACTTCGAGTGTTTTTAACAAAAGTTCATGTTAATTCATAAATTACGTCCAAAATGTCAAAGAGGACGTTATCATTTGACGTACAATGGAGTCCGTACACCATTAGCCTCTATTCACGGAACTGCATTATTCCGCTGCATTCTTGCAGCGGCGGCGGCAGCTGGTTGAAATAACCAGCAGTGATTAGTATTCATGATACGGCGTCTTCATGATTCTGACCTCATTTCACGCCGCATCCGCTCCCACCCTCCGGCCTGCGCGGCCCCGACTGGCGATGGACCCATTCATCTGTACATTTGCGCACCTCGCCCCCCTCCCTCCGTCCATCGCATCCGCCCCGCTCGGCCACAGTCCGGCGCGGAGCCGCGCCCCCCGGCTGTTTGCACTTATAATTTAGTTAGTATCGACGAGCGTTTGCGGACAGCTCGCCAAACAGCCGCAAATACATCCCGACGGACGCGGAGGTGGGGGCGGACGGGCGGACGGGCGGACGGGCGGACGGGCGGACGGGCGGACGGGCGGACGGGCGGACGGGCGGACGGGCGGACGGGCGGACGGGCGGACGGGCGGACGGGCGGACGGGCGGACGGGCGGACGGGCGGACGGGCGGACGGGCGGACGGGCGGACGGGCGGACGGGCGGACGGGCGGACGGGCGGACGGGCGGACGGGCGGACGGGCGGACGGGCGGACGGGCGGACGGGCGGACGGGCGGACGGGCGGACGGGCGGACGGGCGGACGGGCGGACGGGCGGACGGGCGGACGGGCGGACGGGCGGACGGGCGGACGGGCGGACGGGCGGACGGGCGGACCATAAATTTCCTTCAGAGCCTCTAGACAACGTGGCATGGATTCAAAGAGGGCCTGCACATATACTAGCTGGGAAACACACTGCCATGCGGTTTGTATGTGTGTCGAAAAACCATCGACACTGACTGCTGGGAGACCAGGTTGCCGACCGACCACATCGCAGATATGTTCAATGGGCTACACGTCTGGCGAACGGACAGGTCAGGGAAGTGCCGGTCGTGATTCGCAGAAAGCGTGCACATTCCTCGCCACATGTGGTTGGGCATTGTTCTGCTGAAATACGGCATGAGGAGCGGCTTGCAGAAGGGGCAGTACCTCGGGCGCTAAACTTCGTTTATGTAACGGTTGACGCTCAGATTTTCCTCAGTATATACGAGGCAAGATCGCACGTTATAGCGCCCCAAACCATGACAATTTTTGTTTTTCCGCTAAGTCGCAGAACAATGGAGGCTGGCAGATGGCGATCACCACGAACACGTAGCGGCCATCGCTGTAGATCAAATTGAAGCCGCACTTGTCCTAAAACATTACATTTCGCCACCCAGCACGCCAGTGACCACGTTGACGTGCCCATTGCAGTCTGAGGCGTTGGTGGTCGACAAAGGAATCCGACGCAGTGGTATGCGTGCCATAAGTCCAGCCCTCAGACTACCTCCAACCCTCAGCCCTCATTTACCTTTGAAAATATATTTTATTCTGTTGGAGTGAATATTTTGTCAACAAAACTTTAAATAAAACGCTCTTTTTTTGTATTCAAAATTCGACTAGAATATGGCTTACGATAGAGATCACAGAATAATGAAAACGTGCACAGAATTGACTTTTCCCCATAGCTCGTCACACACAGTTTTTAACTGTAAAATCATTGGTTGTTGTGAGAAGAGTGAAAGCTTAAATATAGGAGGTAATACGAATATTTGTAACTTCAGTAATTAAAATAACGAAAAAAGAGTAACATAGTAAGAACTTCACAGGGAATACCGGGAGTTGGTCACATTAGTGGCAGCACTCGTTAACGAAAATCGGACTCGAAATGAAGGAGGTAAATCGATTATGATTGAACCAGGAAAAGCAGAACCTACATCTTTAATTTATCAAATGGGGTCAGAATTATAGACTCCAGCACTATAGAACCGCATCAGAGCTGCCTGTAGTCAGGGTAACTCTTCCACAGAAGCAAAGCAAGCAGCAGTAGCAACTTGGCAGGTGATGACTCCAGCAATGACGGACGTAGACGCTCAGCGCGTACTGTCGACCGAAACGTTAGCCGACTTACGTGCATGTTGTGCATAGAACGACAACTCCATGATGTGTATTACTGTTAGTTGATGTTATTTGTAAAAAAAGGCATTATATTGAAGTTGTGGGACTGTTGGCAATGCTGTTTTAAAGTTGTTGAACTAGGATGATAAATGCCGAATGAGAAGCGTAGGTAACGGTAAATATTGATTTACAAATTATTTATACTGAAGTTACTAGTCATATATTAAATAAAAGCTAGTTGCATTGGATAATGTAATATTGTCAACCTAAGGATCGTCTGGAGAATCTCGCTAAGCCATTTCCATCATCCTTCACTTTTTAAAAATCAAATTGATGGATTCAGGTGACTGCAACCGACGCATTGGAGTTACATTACAGAAGGGGGACCAGAGAAAACAAGAAGCATAGAGAAGTAGACCAACGGGAGCCCCTGATTTCAAACAAATTCAAACGCTCCCACCCCAATGCATAAACAGAAATCATTTCTTCGGGCAACAGACATATCTTACATCGGTTAATTTCAATTATAAGTAAATGCGTTTCTTTTTTGCTTTAGATTTAGATTTATTACTAATTCTGCCATTAAATTTGAAGACTTGGTGGCAGAATACAATAACTTAACATTATATAACTTAACAATTTTACAAATTTTACAAACTTTACAAATTAACGTGAACATTTCACCGTGCGAGCTTTCGTAGCACTCCACTTCACCACACTTCATTTCACCGCACTGTTGATCACTGAGCTGTAATGTCTTTCTTACATATTCTTTTTCTTCAACTTCACAACGCCACTATACTGCACTCCACTCCATTCCACTGCACGTCACTGCACGTTAATAATAAATAACGATAATAATAATCATACAACTTACTTTACATAACAGACTAGTTAATTAATAACATTAAACATTTGTAATACACATATCAACATCTAGAAAACTAATTTATTTTTAAATTTACTCCTTGGAGGAAAAGGATCAAAAGATTGTCATAGGCAAACCGTTCCAGTCTCTAATAGTTCGATTAGCGAATGAATATTTCCCAACGTCCGTTTTCTGAGTTCTTGACTGAATTTTGTGCATGTGATCCGCTCTGCCGAAATATGTAGGTTTCCCTAATCGACTTTGAATTTCTTTGCACGCTGGAAAGCCTTTGTATGATTTATACATAGCATAGAGACGCGTCTTTATTCCCCTTCTTTCGAGTGACTCCCATACTCCTTTATTCTTTGTACCCCTGGAAGTAAATTTCGATGCTCTATGCTGTACCTTTTCTAGATTTCTTTGCTGAAAAATTCTATACGGTCTCAACAAATCGCGCCATATTCTAACATGGATCGCACTAAAGACATATATGCTAGTGTGACGTCATACGGGTGTAATCAGAACACAGACGAGAGAGGGTTGCAAGAAGAGTAAGTTTCTTCATAAACTAGGCCGTAGTCCCAAATAAGTAATTGCACTGCTTACAATAAACAGACCCCACTGCTAGGAGATATATTTTACTGAACGGCTACCCCACCGCAACATACGACCAATATTCCCTGTGCGGAGCACCGCTCTACCCTGAGCTACTACATGTTTCCTAGTTATGACAATGAATTTCCGGCCTCTTGCCCCCGTGCACCACTAGCACAAACGCACAACCTGCCGCCGACGCTGCCAGGAACCACGTAGATCGAGGCATTGTTCTCGTAGCCTTATACAGGCCCTTCGACGCTACTCGACACCCCCATTGCCTCCGCCCTACCGTCGCGTCCACGCAGAACGGAAAGTCTCGGTGCGTCATCGCCGCTTGGACACAGCCTTCGTTAAACATCCGGCTATACCCACCGTCGGCCACGTGCTTGTCCCCGTGTTTTAACGCGCCACGACGCAACACTAGTTCTTTAAATGAAAAAAATCGGCGTCCCAATTAACTCGGGACCTGAAGCCAGTTGGCACAGCTGCATCAAAATAAGGCAGAATTGATACGCAGCTCCTGGGCTTCCTCTGCTCAGTTCAAGAGGGAAGTTTATGGAATGCTGATACAAAACAAAAATGTTACTTTGGTAATACGAACTTTAATGAACTTCATATGATGGCGTTGTTGTAAATTCTTTGTCTACCGCGTTTCAGTATTTACTCTCATCGCAAACGAAGGAATATAACCATCATTTTCTCCGTCCACCAATTGAGTGAGAGAGAGCTCCGTTACTGCGAGTTCGGATGTTTGATCTCCCTTTGAATGCTTGCAGAACTAATTACACAGTGCTTCACGTCACTGTGTACTCTCTTGAGGCTTTGTGGTTCGGTAGTACTAACGAACCTTTTCCGGGGCGTTAAGGGTTTCTTTGTGAATTTCATTCATAATTTGCTTTAGTACTGTTGATTTTGATGTACGCACATAAAATAAATCTCTCCTTACGAGTAGAGCCTATCTAAAACGAAATTTCCTCTTTGGCTTGGGAAGTGTAATTTAAGAGAGACACAATTTGCAAGTTTATACTACGTAGTAGTAGTAAGCAACATTCGGAAAGAATAGTGGAAGCTTTGTTAAACAGATCTGAAAGACTTTCAAGTTAATTTTGCTACGGAAAAAATGTGCTCTGGTGTGTTTTGGAAATGTAATTTTATTTTTACTGCCACCATTTCATTGAGTCGTCTAACTCTTTAGTGTCTCTTTCTTCAGCTTCTATTCGGCGTTGAAAAAAGACAACTGACTTTCCTTCTTTACAAAATCTGAGTTCGCTAGTTGCCAAGGAAGTGCATTCTCTTCTACTTCACGTATGGAAACAAAATGTTATGAATATTACCGCTTATGACACACCTGACCATATATGACAGGCGCATCCAGAAAGTAAGTTTTGTGAACGAAAAGAAGACACAATTTCATGGAAAACTTTATAGTAGCATGCCCAGCAAATGTAGCTCAATTTCTTCACGTAATCACCAACAGAATTGAGATATTAGTCTTACTATGATATCAATATTTACATCCCAGTTCTATAAAAGTCTACCGACTGGTATGGGCAGAAGTCGAGCTCATATTTAGCAATTGTTAGAAAACAATCCTTTATTTCTTTTGCAAATCGAACATCTCTGCGTATTCTTCCCATTCCAGCTCATAGAACATTCATTGGTTATAGCAACACTTTCTCCCTTTGTGCACAATAATGTGTTTTTGAAGAAATTTCAAATGTGTCTCTGCACTGCAAAAACTTTACAAAACCGCGTAAAATTAAAAAAAAAAGCTCTTTGCCACAAAGTTAGACACGACGTTCAACCACACATTTAGAGTGCGGGGTAATGATGCCTCCTCTCCTACGAGTTCCATCTTTGTTTTCGTTCTTCAATCTCGCGGTGTGGGGACTTGACTCGTGAACGGAGACAGGTTAAGCGATAAGCCCTTTTTTCTTAGAAGTACGAGTAGTGTGGAAATTTTGATGCGGTATTGTCGACGTAATTACATGAAAAAAAATAAAAGAACGTAATATCCGTCAACTTAACATATTGTGGCACAGTTTCCCGACCAATACCACACACAGCAAGACTGATGAGGACGGCAAAGCCGTCGAAAGTTGACTCTCTGAAAAAGTATATTAAGTTGACGGGAGATGACTTCTTTTATTTTTTCAAGTACAATCTAAACTTCCTCGCTGTCCACTCACACCCCATGTGCAACTCCCCTGGCCTTTCCTTGCCATTCGTTATTTCTTCATTTCATTCCACCTGCATCTCCAGTCCCCAGAGCTCGACCTGGCCTTCACCTCTCTCACTCTCTACGACACGGCGTAAGCGAACGTGGAAAACGAGGGGGGGGGGGAGCTAGCGAGAACGGGAGGGTGATTTTTGTTGTGGCTCAAAGCGACCCTAACGAGCAGGCTGGGCACCGCGCCCGGACCGCCGCCTCTGCCGCCACCGACGCCCCTCTATCCGCCTCCACTGCCGCAGCCGCCGCCGCCGCAGCCGCCGCAGCCGCCTCCACCGCATCAGCCGCCTCCACCGCCTTCGCCGCCTCCGCCGCCTCCGCCGCCTCCACCGCCTCCGCCGCCTCCACCGCCTTCACCGCCTCCGCCGCCTCCACTGCCTCCGCCGCCTCCACCACCTTCGCCGCCTCCAACGCCTTCGCCGCCTCCAACGCCGCAGCCGCCTCCGCCACCAATGTCGCCTCCGCCACTATCGTCACCGCCGCCAACCTCACTGCCACCGCCACCGCCACCGCCACCGCCACGCCACCGCCACCGCCACCGCCACCGCCACCGCCACCGCCACCGCCACCGCCACCACCACCACCACCAACGCCGCCGCCGCCGCCGCCACCACCTCATCGTCCTCCTCTCTCTCCGTGCCCAGAGGTCCAACGTGCCAGGTTAGCAATTACTGGCCGCGGTGGACGGGGCGCGGAGTGGCATTGCGGAGCGGGGCGGGTGGGGGCAGGGATGGGTGGGGAAGGGGGTGCGGAAGGACGGGGTGAGAGCCGAGCAGCCGCGTCAGCAGTGCGACGCGGTCCTCGACGCCACTTGCGCGACGCGCAGTGCGCCATTCGTCCGACAGAATGAGCCAACAGCCCACCCGCCACTTAAAAGAATCGTCTCCACCTGCTCGTTCAACATTACCAGGGATTTCGCTAAATGGTGTAACCGGTGGAGTGGGACCTCTGAAGTCGGGAGCCCCGAATGTCTTTGTCAAAACTCAATGAGTACGGTGGTCAGTTGCTCTGATCTGCATTTTCCGTGGCTTCTCCGATCAACACCAGGTGAATGCCGCAACAGTACTCTAACAAACGGGTCATGGATCGCGCGCGTTCTTTCCTTCCCATTATTTTATCCTCACCTCTTACTTAAACGCACTCTTATATGCACTACACTACCGCACATGTCCGGTCGGGAGCTTGTTAGAGCTTGTGTGTTGGGGCAATGCCTCGCTGGTCGGAGATACCTGGTTAGGGAAAATCCCCGCAAGCCGACGTAGGTCGACGCCGGATCTCGCCTGTCAGCGGGGCAATAAAACATGCACTACACGTACGGGACTAAAGGCATTAGGAATTCACACGCCCGGCATCATTAATCAATCCATTGTAGCGTCGTGGCGCGCTCAAACGGTGGCTACCTGCGTAGAGCAGGATGTTGAACAAAAGGCGCGGAGGATGACGCATTGGGAATTTCTGCCTAGCGCGGATACGGCGCGGAGGCAATGGGGTCGGCGGAAGGCCTATACAACGGCACGAGACAATGCTTCTTTCTTCTTGTTTCTCAGCAGCGTCGGCGTGCAGTTGTGCGTGAGTTTGTGCGAGTGTCGCACGGGGGCAAGGGGCCGGCAATTCATTGTCGTGACGAGCGAGACATGCATTAGGTCTCAGATGTAGAGCGGTGTGGTAGCCGTTCGATTAAAATCTCTCCTAGTAGTGGGATCTATTTAGTTAGTTAATTGTAAGCAGTGAAATTTGTTATTTCTGACAACGGTCTAGTTTATGAATAAACTCACTGTTATTACAACCCACTCTTGTCTGTATTTTGATTACACCCGTATGACGCCACACCATCAACTGGGGTTTCTGTCTAAAATATTTTTAAGTTATCTGGCGGTAAAACTCTCTATAAAAATTTTACTGGTTCTCAGAATGTTTCAATGATGTTAGTTTTTAATATTTCTACAATTACATAGATAATATTTTCAAACAACAACAAGTACAACAGATAATATAAGGTCCGTTCAGGCCAGTGGACGTTGTTGAGGGTTCTAAAACAATTGACCATCGCCGAATTCCGCAACGATCTCCAAAATTTATTCTACCTCCTGCCAGATGAGGCGCCTCCCAGTTAATTCCTCAAGGTGTCATTTCAATGCGTGCGATTACAGGTTAGAAGTAGTTTTCATGAGTGATTTACATGTAGAGCTGCGCTGTTGAAATCTAATTTGTTGTAAAACGTACCTATGTACATTAAATCTAAAACTACTGGTTTCACATTTGTCAGTCACAGCAAGGGCACTAATTAAACCCTCTTCATCGGGTCATCTGAGAACCCAGCTACGGCATAAACATTACAGTTTGTATTAATACTTCCACTTCAACCGTGTCTATGCTGTTACCTTGCCCAGATTTCTGTTCTTTGAATTCCTTAGAAAAACCCCCAATGGCGTCCTATTTTCATTAGAGAAAACATACCAAAACCCCAAAAGATGGTTGAAAAAACGTACCAAAGCCCCCAGATCACGCTATCCAAAAGATGATTTAAGACCTCCATAATCAAGTAAATCTAAATCGTTTCAAAAAGTTCCAAACATTTGCTTAAACAAAAAAGTAAGAAAATAAACACCAATTAGGTATCTTTAATTATGACTATGTAGAAGTAGCCACATGGCAAAAATAGTTAGGAATGGTCAAGCCTAAACGTGAATCGAATGTATTTATAACATCCCTGAAAGGCAGCAATGGCGAACAGGTGAATAAAATTTACGAATGAAAAACGTTTCTATGGGGTGAACCGTGATGAGTAGTGGTCAGACAACTCCGCGTTCACCCTTGAGTGCCGGGCTTAGAGTCTCGGTTGATTCTTTTAAAATCTATAAAGGAAAAGGGTGTTTATTTTCCCTCGATTCTCCCGTTTGCCCTGCCTCGTCATTTTTTCGTCATTTATAACTCAAGATCATAATTAAGACATTAAAATTATTCGTTTATTTCTGTTACTGCTCTAAGACTTAGGAGTAGGGTATCGTAATCAAGCTAATATCCATGTCTCTAAGCCATACATTCGCATTGGCAATTCAGCACACAGTACCTGAGAAGCTAGCGTTTGGGCGTAACATGAGAGAGAATATAGTGCTAGAACAGAGTTCGTGCTGTTGCTTGGAGCATCCACCGGCATTCTCTGCATCCACCGGCACTGCTTCACAACCTGCCATCTCGAAGCTCTCTAACTAGAGCGCATCGCTAATTGGTTGAATCCTAAAGTGGCTTAACAGCTCTCGGAACTTTACATGATGGATCCTGAGAATGCCACTGATTTGTGCTAATTTTGAGAACCTGAAACCCCACAAATACAATGAAATACTTTTAATTTTTAAAATCTCTATAAAAGTAACATTTCTACGAACACAATTACAGTATTTTCTATTTTGTTGTTGTAGTAATTTATACAAGAAACAAGATTAACTCGAGAAACTATGACTACTTGGAAAGATGTTTTTGACTACCGTTTGCATTGTTCAGTCCCCACGAGAGCTGAACACAATAGAAAGCAGGAATTCGGTCAAAAAATCTCTAAAATTCAAATCGACTGAACCGTCTCTATCCGCTCCCCTCCTCCAGTAGGCTGCTGTTAGGGTAACAAAAGTGAAATAAATTTGAAACAAAAAAAGGTTTTTTATTTGTTGTTCGGTAAAACTCATAGTCTTCATTTCTCCTTAGAGTCTTCAAAATTTCTACGTAAATAATATTTCCATTTCATTGAAAATTAATTTCCCACCAGCAATTCTGCAGAAAACGCTTACTTCCTTGTCAATCTCTACAATCGTTCCAAACCTATCTGCTGTGCAAGTTATTAGATTTGGCTGTTTGGTCGTCATTGGCGACGCTTATTACATTAGGTGGGCGCTTGGCAACTGCAAGTTCCAAGGCCCCTTCATCGAGAAGCCGGCCAGCTCTCGGCCAGGATCCTCCCCTTCCCGGGTGCGCTGACCTCCGCTTCAGAGGTCTCTAATTCCAGAGGAGCGTCAGTGGACCCACTTTGGACTCCCGCGGGAAGGGTTGCGACGATTATTAAATCTTCTCGTGTCACTTCTGTCTAAAAGGAAGTAGTGTCTAATTCCACAATATTAGACTTTCAGAGAATGGAATTCCTCTTTCATTTTGCCCACTTTATTCTCTTCTATTCCATCACTCACTATCACCCATCGTCCGTTACTTCCCCTCTTTTTTCCCCTATTTCCCCTCTCTCTCTCTCTCTTCGCCCACTTGCTTCTCTTTTCTCTCTTCCCTCCCTTTTATGCCTTCTCTTTCCTCCTCTCCTCTTCTCTCCTTTCCTCCTATCCACTTCTTTCCTCCCTCCTTATTTCATTCTTTCTTCTTTCCTTCCCTTCCATTTCTTACCCCCTCTACTCGAAGCGTAGACTAATTTTGCCCTCACACTGTCATTCACAGAGCTGTGAAATTGTAGAGCTTGTGAACGGAGGTGTGCAAGCAGTGTCACAGAGACGTCGGCGAGTACTCGACACAAGTCACACCACCCCAACCACCCTGCTCTCTCTCTCACACACACACTCTCTGACTCCCTCAATCTCCATTCCTCTTAATACCCTCTACCTCTCTCGATTCTCCCATCCATCTCCCCAACCTCTCCCTCTCAAACTCGCCCCTCAACCTGCCTCCTGTCTCAATATACCCCCTCCCAATCACCCTCTCCCTTCTCAATCTCCCTCACTATCTCCCTCTCCCTTACTCGCACTCCCTCTCTTTTTCCCCTCCCTCACACCCCCACCCCCACCCCACCCGGCCATCAGGGCTAGTAGAACGTTAACGTTTCAGTGCCGTTGGCAGAACTGCGAAATACTCGAGTCTACGAGCGCAATAGAGCAAGGCAGCGCTTCAGAGAAGTCGGTCAGTACTCGGCCCGAGTCCGCACCTCCCCCCCCCACCTTCGCCCGCCGCTCCGTGCGCGCCGGCGGTGCCGTTTGGGCGGTCTCTAATTCAAGAGAAGCGGCGCGGCGGGTCTGCTTCGCGCTAGCGTCGTCGTCTCGTCGCTGGGCTTATTACGTCGTCTTGCCCGACTGCCACCTAATTTGAACTCGCGCGCGCCGCTCCAGCGCCCTTTGAGAATCTTCTGCTTGAAGGGCTCTTCGCTTCGCTGCCGGACGGCGCGGCGGTGACTAGACGCGACGCGGCGCCGAGTGCGCGAGCGGGGCGTTGAAAGAGGCGGCCACTCGCAGACCGCGCCCTGAAAAGGACGATCGCCGTCTGAGAAGGAAAGGTTAATTGTGAGCCAAGTGAGCAACATAGCTTACCTGCTGTAATAGGCAGAGTTACCTATTTTGGTCACTTGGCTCGCAAGTAACTTCTAGGGTCTTCCCTTTTATAACAGGCTGGGTAACCTATTTTGGTCACTTGGCTCTCTAGCAACTCCTAGGATCTTCCCTTAACGTATAACGCACTAAAGAAGAATTAATGTTGTAGTGGATGCAGCGCGGTGTGAAGTCCGTTCTGCGAAGCGACTACATACAGGGTCAGATCAGTTTTCAGGGGATTGTTTCGTAGGGGCAAATGAAAGGCAATGCACTTGTGTATAAATTAAATTTAATTCTTGAAATATTGATTAGTTTTACAAGTAAATAGTTAGGCAGTAAGCCGGAGGACCAATGAATGTTTGTAATTAAAGGTTTCTTCTTTCTTGAAGTTTACACTTACAGTTTGATGACAGTACAGCAAGCACCAACCCAGGTCAGACGGCTGAGTGTGTGCGTGCCGTCCGTAGAAATGGGCTGCGGATGTTACGGCTGGTAGGCTGGATGTCACCATGGGCGCGTACTCGCGTGCTGGAGCGGCCCGTACTGTTGATCGCGGCCTGCTGGCCGCGCCGATTGATTGCCGGAGCCTTGATAGGCAGAGCAAGGACAGCTGACTCGTTCGCAGGCTGTCCGACGAGTAGAGTAGTAGTTGTAGCAGCAGTAATAGTAGTTCAACGTAGAGTGACTGCGTAGAAGTAGCAGTGAGATTGACTGAAGAGTGACTGCGTAATAGTAGCAGTGAGATTGACTGAAGAGTGACTGCGTAATAGTAGCAGTGAGATTGACTGAAGAGTGACTGTGCAGTAGTAGAGTTTTGACGTAGAAGTGTGACTGCGTAGTTTCACATAGTAGTGAACAGAGCAGTAATCGTAGCAGCAGTATAGTAGTTTGACTTAGAAGTGCCTGCGTAGTAGCAGCAGAGTAGAAATGACTCAGAAGTTTGACATAGCAGAGTTTGACTGATAGTTCGACATAACAGTGACAGAGTTTGACATGGTAGTTTCACATAGTAGAAATGACATTGAAGTGCCTGCGTAGTAGCAGCGAAATTGACTGATAGTTTGACATAAGAGTGGCGCGTGGGAGCGAAGTTGCCGTATTTATTTGAACGTATGTTTCTGAGTGCAGAGGGGGAAGAGTCACGTGACAATTGCAGCTAGCCTATGAAGTACAGTGAGACGTAGTGTGCCACAAGAAATGCTCGCTATTCGTTGTTATGTTTTGAAGTGTGTCACGTGACTTGTGATGGCACTGGCTGTGCCCGCGATGGCTGCATCTCATTAGCAAGGTTTGGTATTTTCTCACGGGAACCGCGATGCTGGTTGAGAGTAAGGGGCGGTGAGGCGGGCGCGGTCGCGGTCGCGGGCGCGGGCGCGGACGCGGCTGCGGCTGCCTAGCAGATGCGTTCGTTGTCGGCGAATTCTAACGCCAGTATTGGAGCTGGAGGCACGTAGCGAAATCTGGAATGTTTGTAAATATGTCTGGCCGCCGAAGTCTGAGAAAAGCAGGTAAAAGGCTAATGGCTTGAGGGCCGCGCGCCCGCCGGGGGAGGCCGAGCCTGCCGCCCCTTCCCCGGCTTACAGTAAGTACGTGGCGGTTCGGCGCTTGCGGCCAGAGGGCTCAACGAGAGTCGTTTTGTTGCCTGAACATCTGTGTTTAATTTCTTATGTTTTGTATCTCCTAGCTTGAGCCGTGAGAAACTTTGAAGGTGGGGCAGCCGAAGAATGTTGGCCGCGCGGGGGAAAGACAATTTGAGGCTGCACCCTGCTGGCGAGTTTCCTTGTAATTGTTCGCGAGATTGAACAAATGTTTTTCATAGTTTATAAGAAAACATCGACACAAAATCCCGTCAGTGTAAAATATTTTTGGGAATCACACGTTCTTTGTTTTGTAATGCACGAATATTTTTATTTTTAAAGTTATTACTTCCTAATTATTCCTAATTTTAAATCTGATCCATTACATCAAATTTCATTGGTGTTATTAAAATAATTTGAACAAGAATTCTTTATAATGTATTATTGTAACCTTTTTTAAAATGGGAAGCTAATTAATAGGTATTACTGCATTAATTAGAGAATTAATACAAGTAGCTCTGAGTTGCACGTATATTTAATAGTGTTTCCGTAATAATACTGGAACTTGTGGGGTCACTTGTCGGATATTGTTGTTAGATTTTCGGTTAAACTGATTTTATAAATTTAAAAGTACCCAACGTTAAGTGGCATATGCAATGTAAATTACGTTTATTTCTTATATTAACGACAAATATGTCAGAACTCTAGTGAATAAATAGATGGGGGGGTCATACACATTACTCATTTTCACGAATGTCAGATTTGCTAATTGCCCCGCTGCGGCGACCGTTGGCAGCAATGTAAGGAATGCTGTTTCCAATCGCTTGGAACTGGCTGCGCAGGCCGCAAAACCCATCCGCCCGCATGCCGAATGTGTGGCAAGTGCATATGGCGAGTCGCAGGCATTCCACGGGCGAGAACCGAACCGAACCGAACCGGACCATCTGCCACGCATCACGGAATCGATTCGTCTCTCGCCCTCGACACCTGGCCGATTCCTGCGTGATGCTGTCCTGTGCATTAATATGGCACAACCCCTCCCTTACTTTTTCTAGACGGTGCTGGGACGGCACCAGAAAGTATTTCGGATGGGGAGCAAGTCTCTTCCCTATAATAATTTTGAATTAATAATTATAAAACGACAATTTGTTGAATATCGTCTGCTCACGCTTAGTGATAAAAATCCTTTGGAATCGGATGAGATCAGCAGAGGTTATCGTTTTCAATAATTAGAGTAATATGCCCTAAGAGTTTGGGAAGGGGGCATAGCCCCCTTGGCTCCCTGCATCTGTTATACGCCACGAACGATGATGAAATGTTGACGAAAATATTTTAATATAGTGGCTTTGTTAATGAAATGCAAATGTCTGTTTCTCAATCCAAAAATGTCTGTAAATAATCCTTTAGCAGAAACGATAGCAGTTACGATAACACATTTTCTGAATTTCATATTCGAATTATGCATTCACAAATCCAACTCACGAATGTAGCTTAATAACTGACAAGAATATTACAGTAAAACATTTTCCGCCCATTCCCAATGCATAAGATTCCAGAAATAATTATATTGAATAAATAACTACACCTACATGAAATTTACTTAGATAGAAATATCACCCGTAAGGTGTCTTTAAGAAAGCGACGATCAACACGATTAAGGTTTGCGTGAATACTTCTTGTAAGAAACTGTAGACTTCATCATTCTTATCTCACAGCACGAATATCGAAACTTTTCTTCAATCTCCTCCATTTTCAATCGTTATCGCGTTAAGACAAATATTATGAACGAAGTATCTCGGACATTTTCTGAACATATCATTCAACCTTCCTAGTGCTCTTTTATTGCAACGTGAAAGATAAAGGAGAAGAGTCGACTTCATACAGTCGTGAATACCAAGTGAATAATTCTTGAATAATCCGAGAATCTTGCGAGCTATTTGATACAACTCAAAAATGAAATATCGGTACTACCACTTTTATGTCTCCCTTTAATTTAAAATATTTGTCTATCTGCCAGGGTTTTGCTCAAAGAGAAACCGAGATCACTGTTAGTAACTTGATAAGAAATAATTTTTTGCTTTGCCTAGGGCTGGATAAAGAGGTATTTTGTTTATTGTCTTATACTGCACTTTTACTGTTTTGTACTATAGTCTTACGACTGTATGTAAATTCAATGTCCACCAATCGTCTGATACATGTGTCCTTTTACAAAAAAAATCAGTGGTTAGAATGTGGTGAATTACATTTTTAAGGTAGAAGGATTGCATAATTTGTCAGCAGTCCCGGCAGCAAAGTGATTGTATTGTTCCAGAATGTGAAAACCTCCCTTATTTTATTAGTCTTCGAGACTTATTAGTAAACTAAATGAAACAAGGTTTTAGGTGTTCTCTATTTTCTGTAGAGTGAATATGTAGAACTTTTATAACTTTTCTACAGCCACATCCCACATATATATTTTTTGGCGTCCAGATTGCTGCTCAAACTATTTAAGATACGTCCCAACTTTCCAAGCCATTTTCCATCCTTATTGATTCTTGTGTCTGAGGTGTTTTCTGCATGCATACATACATTGTAGATTTATAAATGATGTCATTCACTTTTGTAAACATCTGAGTAATTGTTGAGTTATAAGAGTAAGAGGAGGAAAAGTTTCGATGTCGCCCATTCCCATTATACTCTTGATTACATTACCGCCATCTAGATTCACGCAACTCTTTACTTGCCTGTGTGCCTTGTCTGTGTGTGCAACTAAGCACTTAAGAGTGGAACAATAAACGTTGTAACGTTATGCTCTTAGTTTTGAAAGCATAAACTCAATCACATTGGCGATGTTTCCCGAACGTCGCCATTCGCTTCCCTTCTTTGAAATCCTCAGTGCGTGGTCGCCGACACTGTTGCATGCTCCTGTTCACGTAAACAGAACTACGTTCGAGAAAGTGGCTGTAGTGTTTGCTCTAAAGCGCGAAACTAGAAAAGGACGCGCGAGGTCACAATAAATAGTGGGAAATTAAAAAAACACCCTTGAGTCATCTACGTTTATTATTCCTGGCTAAAACCGTTCCGCTAATCAATTTTGACTCTCTAAATCTCTAAGATTTATATTATTTCCTCTGGATAACTTCAACTTTGATTTATCAAAATATTTGAGAACTGCATCTTTTATTTTCCTTCAGATCCCTTTTATTAAGATTTCCTGGAAACATAAAGCAAATTGATCTAAATACTATTGTCGCATAAAGAAAATTGTGTATATTTAGTAAACGCCAAGGGTATGAGCTGTTAGAGTCACAGTGACGTAGTGCAGACGGGTGTTTGTGGTCGACCTGCTGACGACTCAGCAGCCAAGGAATGGACTGTAGTCGCAGAAACGGTCTTGGGCGCTCCCTGGGATGCAAAAGATCTGACAACTGGGACGACCCGCATTTCAACATCAGTGTCACGTGACCTGAGCTCATGCCCCCCCCCCCGGAAACCTTCTTTTGAGCTTCGGACCGCTAGTGGGCGAGACTGGTGACTGACGCCATGACAGATGCCTTCAGCCCCACTCAGTTGGCCAAATTATAATAGCTTAAATCATAGCAATAAATGTGTTAAAATGTGAGTGCTTCTCAATTAATACCGGGTTCAGGTCTCCTTCCCCTTGGTTGTAGTGATCCCCCCTCTCATTAATGACTCTTGCTCCCTCTGATTTGGTCCCTATCCGCCAGACTTGTGACACTATACTTAAACATAATCCACCATCTCTTGTCGATCATTGTCCACTCTGCAGCATTTAATCGTAATATCTCAGGATCGAGTATTTTATCGTCGGTGCACGACGGTGAGCCCCTCACGTGACCCAGCGTGATAGAGTTATTGCGGCTGGTGACTCCCTCATTCGTGCGACCCGGGCGGAGCGACACCTGCACGCGAGAGGGAAATTGCATTAACAACTGCATCTGCTTTAATCGGAACATGGAAACGCGTCTGAGACACTCGAATTGAATGAATATTTGATAACGATACTAACAGCATAACGAAGTTACAATACATCGATAATATCGAATCTCAAATATCTATACTTTCAGTGTTGATTGACACCCGTAAGTTATTCGAACAATACCAAATGGAGATGCTGCTCACTGCTGTGAAGCTGCATTTTCTCTGCAGAATAAATTATTGTGTACTGAGCTTATAAAAATATTTAAATCTAAAATTTTCGTAGACTTCTGTAATTCTGGATTGTATTTGCTACGTAATAAAAAAGGGGTAAAGAAAAATAACACAGAATGTTGTCTACTATGACTCCGTACTTGTCCTTGATACATTACAAACATGTTTACTGTTCTTTGAGAAAACAAAGCAAATTTAGTGTAATCTAATGAAGTAGTGTACTTATTACGGCATTTGCTTATTATTCATATGAGCGATTCCAGTGCAATGGTACCTACGTCATAATCTCGGATTTTAATCAATTCTATTTTTATTATTCATGATTTTATCAATTACACAAATACATTCAGTGTAACAAATGGATTTTGAAAGATGTTACATTCAATAAAAGCCTAGCACAATTAATATGGTACTGTCCTTCTTTCGCAATACTCATAATATTCAACAATTAAGAGATTTGAATATCCCAAATGAAACAATTGTTAGTAATATTTTTCCTTTAATAAGGACGATTGCATATCATAGAGAGATTGCCGCCTTGTTGTAGGAAGGCCGTGCGGCTGGCGAGCGATGAAGGAAAACACTTGGCGCGAAGTCGTCGAAGGCCGTTGAGCCCACGCCCCACGCCCCCCCCACGCCCCCCCCACGCCCCCCCCACGTCCCAAGTACCTTCCACCTCCATCGACAACGTCGTTTCTGTCACGTTCCAGTGAAAATAGTCCCAGCTGATGGAGGATTTGGTTGTTAATCTATGAACACATATCTTCAAGTGACAACAGTGCTTCATTGAAAATGTCTTTTGAATACTGCACATTCAGGCTGGTGTTGCCTCTGCGTCCACGAAGAATTAAGTCTTCACCCACACTCGCTTTGTGTTTTTCCCAAAGGTATTTCGGATCAGAAGGCGCACAAGTCAAAATTATGGCGAAGAAAGTTCGTATTTGGTAAGCATGACATGTTTCAGAATGTCCCAGTGTTGATCACGTTCAATCACGTTCATCACGTTGAAACATGTTTCTCTAGATGACTGACAAGTTTGTTCTTACCTCTAAGTGGTCTCAGTGGCTCACCCAGTAGTGACAAATTGACTTCGCCATTGGAGCAAAGCATGCCAAGCTTTTCTTTCTGAAACTTCAAAGCGCATCATTGTAGGCGAAATGTAGACATAGGGTCAACGACAACATCGCGACACATTCTGTAATCACATTCTTTATGGTAATTAAACGCCGCTGTCTTGAGATCGATTCTAGTTCTTGATCGAACGTGCCGAGAGCGTTCAGCTTCACATCGTGTGTCGCGCTCTTCGGGTGTTGCAGTAGCTCTTAAAGTAGACGTTATTTTGCTCGAATATCTGCAACACGTACATCATACTATTGAAATCATTCTGCAGCTCTTTTAGTAGAGGCTCTGAACGGTCAGGTTTCCGGCATGCGTGTCTTGTTGGTCTTCCAATGTTTGGTTGTTGTTGTTTTTTGGTATGACATTTCGAATAATTTCCAGCCTTCAATATTTATTCACAGATGAGACGTCCAAAGAGAGTTTAGTTGTTTGTGACAAAAATGTAATTTGCCTATAAACATAAAATAATGGTTATTCATATCGACATTCAGCATTTTGGATGGTAATGGTATTCCATTTCAAACTGACTCACCAACTACTAATCAGTCTCAATCAGTATGTATAGTTTATACGTGTCACACAAATGTCATTTGCCTCTAAACGAAAGAATAATGGTTTACTTGTATGTGACACAAATGTCATTTGCTTGTAAACAAAAGAATAATGGTTTTTCATATCGACGTCCAGCACTTCGGATGGTAATGGTGTTCCATATTAAACTCTCTCGCCAATTATTAATTACAATCACTATCATCATTTGTTGTTATTGAAGATTAAGGACAGTAAAAATAACCATTTATTTTGTTCTGCCATCAATATGATTTTTGCTGTAATTTCAACGAAAACAATGTTGTTTTTCATGCCCTTGCTTCTCCAATTTCAAAACTATTGTACACCATGAGCAGAGAATATGCTAATGAGATTTCAAAAACTTGTTCAGCAGGTCTCCCCACTGACGAATTAAAGCAAAATGTATCGTGCAAAATCAATTAACATTTTTATCAACGATTCATTCATTGATTTTTGGAGTTATCAATGAGAAACTAATTAATCAGTAATCAAAAATATTCTCCCTATTCAAATACCTATATGTAACAATTTCCATGGCAGTCGGTTGAAAAGCGTAGACGTTGATGCGGTGCTGCCCCATCTTGTTCTGCGGCACCACCTAATGGTGAGTTACAACAAAATGGACAGAATAAAAACTTTTGCCCTGAAGAAACACACACTCTGCTGAAGAACAAGTAAAATTATCTTGTAAAGCACGGCAACAAATTAAATATAGAAACAAAATAGTCTTCTCAAATTTTTCAATAGTTATGTTACCATAGAGCAGAATATATACAATTCTTTAAATTCTAATAATAACGAAAAATTGCCGTTCTACAACGAAGTATGTGAATACCAAATATTCAATGGCGAGCGACTTCTTCTCTGGAGCCTTGCTGTCGCATGACCTCAGCTGTGTCGTAAGCAGTGACGCACCAAGGATGCGCATTCAATCAGTACGCACAGTATGAGAGTAACACAGTGAAATGTTTCCATTTTTTTAGTCAAAATCGAGACGGTTTCTTGTTTTTGGACTTTTGCTGAGATCGTGAATATCTAATAAACCCGTAGACACATCTCATATGACCGGAAGCTGCGTAGTTTTCTTTCAATTTCTGCGTGCATTGGAAATGAGTAATGTAGATATAATAAATTCTGGATACTTTGTAGATACGTTATCAAATAAATAAATTACCGAATCATGCAATTTCCTCTGAGAGCATCGTCTTTAAGTTTCCGCGCTGAACCCTGGGCATTTCCCTCCAGGCAACCCATGGTGAGCCCCCCTTCCCCTGCCCCCACAGCCACCAAGCGGAATTGGCCCAGTAACGACGCGCTTGAATAAAACAGAAATGAGTGCTACATTACACTTTTAGAATTTGCTACGCAGTCCCATTCCCGGCACACAGTTTACACAACATAAACCGGGCGAACGGTCGTCCTTTGTTTTCTCTCCCACTCGCCTGCAGTATCGACTCCGACACAGCGGGTTCCGATTTTTTCAGTATCCCTGACACTGAAATGTTGGTAGGACTGGGATGTTGCGACTGCAGAAAGAGTGGTAGAGACGTAAGGCGACGCGTTCCGAATTTCGGTAGTAATTTGTCGCGTCCTTTAAGCCGACTCTTCGATGGAAGGAAAGTTACGATTTTCATCGTGAACACGATTTTCATCGTGAGATATTGTCCCGAGGGGGTTAATCAACCGTGCGGAGGATTGCATGTGTAGATTGCACGTGGTTAGATGGCAATTTGTCAGTCTTTTTACTTTCTCGCCTTACGAATACTTCGTAAGAAGCGGAAGTTATGTAATCGTATATTTTTTTGGTGGCTGTTTTGTCCGTGAGCAGCTGTTTTTTTTTTCGTCCGGCTAACGTTTCATCTCCACCTTAGCAAATAATTATAAATATGAATTTTTTTAAGTCCTAAAAATATAATATTGTAATACCTAATAAATATGTAAAAAATGTATAATAAAGAGTTGATCTCGCCTAGTACCAGGAACTGCGTTTCAATTAAACTGGTCAATAAATACCATTACTATTATTTATAATAATAACAATAATAATAAAGGCAAGGTGCAGATCAATAAAGATCAATCATTTATGTGGCTTAAAAGGGGAAGAATGAAGCCAGAATCGGAAGCACTTTTAATAGCTGCTCAAGATCAGGTGTTGAGAACACGACATTATGATAAAGCGGTTCTCAAAATTTCCCAAGATGACAAATGCCGAATTTGCCAGGAGCAAGTAGAAACCATTGATCATATTGTCTCAGCTTGTCCAATTCTAGCAAAGACCGAATACTTGAAAAGACACGATAGGGTATGTAGCTACCTCCACTGGCCGATCTGTACCGCCCTCGAAGTTCCGAACACATGCCCCAAGTGGTACGAACACTCACCGAAACCGGTGACGTCTGTTGGATTGTGCACGATATTGTACGACCAACAAATTCAAACTGATCGCACGATATTGGCAAACAAACCAGATATAGTCATCCGGGATTTGGAGAACAAATCGTGTCTACTTGTCGATGTTGCTGTACCTTGCGATCAAAACGTCCTTACCAAGGAGGCAGAGAAACGTCTTAAATACAAGAGTTTGGAAATCGAGATCAGCCGAATGTGGAGCGTAAAAGCACAGGTCGTCCCGATAGTTATCGGAGCTCTGGGATTTCTTCCGCAAAATTTGTGTAAGAACTTGTCTAAACTCCCAGGTAATTCAAAAGACTGGGAAGTGCAAGAAATCGCTTTACTTGGAACAGCCTACATTTTGCGCCAAGTATTGTAGAGGCACCGACAGTCCCTAGATCTACTCCAAAGGTAACTGGTTGCAACCTGGAGTAGATTTTTTATTCAGCCGACACATAACATCTATAGTCGTGATTTAGAGGAATAATAATAATAATAAAAACAGGGGTATCCCTTCAGCACATGAAACTGTTTCAAACAAAAAACATCACCTTAAAATGCGAACCAACGCATTACCTTCGCCTCTAGTTTTCACAACAGTTTACACTACACAGAAATTGAATTAACACGAATAATAACCATATAAACCAATCTAACAGTTAATCATTAAGACTTAATAACAAAACACACTTAATAATATAATTCATTCAGAACATACATGATTTATACTTAAATTTGGCCAAGAATGGCCAGCTTTTAAGCATGTAATAATTTAATTTTCACAAAATATGTTCTTCCAACATATGTATAATTTCAATAATTTCCCTTTCGTCCCGGCCACTACATTACATATTGGCGACGACAAAGCTGCTCGTGTCTTCTGAACATATGCATTATTTCAAAACTACTCGTTCACGAACTTTATTCAGTTCCTAATGGTTATTAACTTATTATTTCACGGCACTTTTACCCTTTGCAAACATATTTCTGTTCAAAAGACACTCGCTACTCAGAGAAACATCCACTCAGTCTTACGAAGTGAACTACATCACAAACTTGTGTTCTTCACTTTTCATTCACACAACACTATACGCATTTTTATCTCAGCACACTGATGGATTTATGGTTCTCAACGGCTGTTCAACTTCAAAAAGCATTTAACAATTGTGCGCGTGACAAATCTAATAGCGTTTTCTTCTGCACTTATGCATGTCAACCCATTTGCTTATTTCCTAAAAATTCTTTTAAGCTAAATTGTAATTGGATAATTCCTAGTTAATTTAGGAAAACCTATTATTTTCTCTTTTCTTCCTATTTTACTTATTGAATAATTGTTCCCGTCTAAGTACCATTTTACGGTACCCTGGCAACTTCATATCAGAACGTTATTCATTACCTCGACCGTCCATACATATAAAATATTGTCTACTTTAAAAAATATGAGTTATGGATTTCCTCAATATTAATACTTCTTAGGCAATATTGATCTGAAAACAACGAAATCAGGAAAGCTCTCCGACGTATAGGATTAAACACAAAAAAAAACACTTATGGGAGGTCGCCGAATGCATTTACGAATAGTTCATTTTCACTGTTTCTCTTCTTGTATTATTTGTACATTGGAGTGGAATTGAGGAACATGTGTTTCACCATACATTTTGTGAGAATGTTTTCGTCGACCCTTATGGCTTTTGAATGTATTCTGATGATCAAATTACTTAACTATTTATTTTCGACGTGAGATTTTGAACGTTGTATAAAGCTTCTGAAAACCAAAATGGTACACAATTGCAATGTAAAATATTCAAGACTCCAATGCCAATTGACTGTCTTAATCGGTTACGATTAAGTACGATTCTCGCGAAAAGAAATTTCGTAGTTTTTAGGATGGGAGTAGGTAAAAGTTCATATCTCTTTATTTAAAAAATATTTTGTTATTTTTTTAATATTTACGTAATACCCTAGACTTCAATACGGTTGATCTTGATAGTCCATGTAGAAACAGTGTAATTTGACCGATTTTTTGCAGTTATAAATGTTTTCGTGAAATTGTATAAATTAAATATAATCTGAGCGTTTTAGATTACAGAAAAATTGTTTCTAGTGTTGCAAATAAAAGCTAACGTCAAATTGTTCTTGACATAATTAATATAATTTCGCATACGCATATAGTTGCACGGATTGGTAAAAGCAGCACTAGTTGCCATACTTAAGAACATTTTTGGAGTTTTATTAACGTTTTTCGGCTACAACATTCAATGATCAAATCTCAAAGATCAATTTTATACCCCTTTCTGAACAGATCCCTTGCCTAAAAGTGGAATTTGAAATTTCTTCTTTTGTATTACATTTATTTTCAAACTCCAATTTTTATCCCTTGACCACTTCAAAATTGCAAAATTTTGGTAATGGTCGTATTCTTGACTCAGAAATATTATTTAAAAAATTCTATGTAATGTCATAGTATTGTAAACTGTCAAAAATTGAAAGTATATAGTAAATTGACCTTGCTTCGTATCTTTCCAACGTTGGTTTGTTAATTATTTGAAACTAGTGTAGCCGTAATAGAATTTTAAATATTAAAACATTGTATATAATCCGAGTCTTTTACAGGACTTCAATAGATCTGTTTATTTACAAAGCCATAGATTCTACTATATTTTACTTCTATCGTGTTATTTGCAATTTTACTTTCTCGCTACCGCTTACGATGTAGAGAGAAAGTTATGTAATGCTGCACGAGAAAACAGCAAATTTTCAGAAGGAAAATTCTATTACAGGGTCTTGGTAACGAAAAAATGGATAAATCCAGTTGCTATATTTAGAAAAAAATCCTCTAATATGTGATGTAGCCAGAATCCATGCTTTGTGGATCCTTGATACCGAAAAATCGAATGACGGCAAAACGTCTCTCCGTCCGTCCGTCTATGAACAACGCTAGCAGCTAAATCGTTCATCCGATTTTCTCCAAAATATTATTCCGCAATTGATCTCACCGACCCCTTGAATTTGAAACCGAAATTCGAATTGCCGGGGGTACTTTACCTGAATTCCCTGGGACATTTTCAGAATTAAAAAAAAACTGACTCCAACGTTTTTGATTAAATTTTGTTATTGTATAGTCTGAAGGACGTTTAAGAGAATGGTGGAGATGTCATGTTCACTGAAAACTGATTTTTCGAGAATCGGTGTCTTCCAACGGTTACAATTATGAAGATCGAGATTTTTCCCTTAATGAAATCTGTTCCTTAAAGATAGATTTTGAAATAAGGTCTTACACAATTTTTCAAACATTTTAATACTTTTCCCTTAATTTTGCGTGAAAGTACGGGGGAGAAAGTACGACCTGTTTTAGCACCGTTAGTTTGAGGTAACCTACATGTTTCGTTTTTGGCGAGCTTCAGGAAATACCGCAGAATGTGCCGCATCTACCCACCCCAAAGACGTCTCTACGAATCCCGCCCTCCCGGGTCCTTGTCTGTCTAGACAAGGACTGCGCTGGGGCTGCCGTTCTGAGAGGGGTGGTGTGGGAGTGGAGTGTGGGGATGGGGGTGTCAGGTGTCGCGTCCGCGCGGAGCACCTGCGACAGCGCTCGTAAAAGGAACAGAGTTTTTCAGTGGAAACTTCCAAACTGATTTGCAATATGAGAGGCAGAACACAGGTACCTCCGACGAGGGCAGTTTACTTCCAGAGCTTGCACTCTTCGTTTTTTACTCTGCGGTATATCTTTGCACCCTTCTCCGTTTCTTGGGTAATGGTGAAAATAAAAGTATATAATTACTTATTTTCAAAATCTTCTCAATTGTATTTACAAATCCAACACGTCTATTTAGAGAGGAAAATTCTAACGAATGTAACAAATGGTTACTTTATTTCTGTTAACAATACCGAAACAAAACTAAACTAGTGATGCTAAACATACTTTCTTGCTCTTAATAATGTTTACGTAATGGTATTTATACCGCAATTTATATTAATTTAATTTCTTCCGAAATAAACACATCTCAGTCATCATTTTTCTAGAATTTATTTTTCGAAAAATTTTACATGAACTTATTTTAAAATACATCTTTAAGGAACAGATTTCATTCAGGGAAAATCTCTATCTTTATAATTTTAGCTGGGGAAAGACGCAGAAAAAAAATTGAATTTTTGCAATTCTCGAAAAATTTGTGTTCAACGAACATGAGACCTGCACCATCCTTTTAAATGTCCTTCACATTGTTCAAAAACAAAAATGTAATAAAAGCGGAGGGACAGATGTTTTGCTGTCAATTGGTTTTTCGGTATGAAGGACCCACAAAACATGTATTCTGGCTACATCACGTATTAGAGGATTTTTCTGAATTTATCAATTGAGTTTACCCATTTTTTCGTTACCAGGGCCCTGTATTACGAGTTTTTCTGCCGAAAATACTCGTTTTGTTTCGCGCAACATTACATAACTTTCTCTCTACTGCGTAAGCGGTAGCGAGAAAGTAAAACTGTAAGTTCTCTTCCTGCAGTTATTGAAATGTGCGGTGTTTTCCGTTTACGTACGATCATTCCATATTTATGTAAAGCAGTCTTTGATGTTTACCGACCCTTCACTTGGTATCAAACGTCAGCAAACTCCAAATTCGCCTCTTTCCGCAAAACCTTGTCCTGTGCCCTCCACTAGCACTCTCAAAGATGCTTACGCTACGCTTCATATTGTAAAGCACAATTTTCAAAGCTCAAGACATTTGTGTATATTTAAAATACATTCTGACTTTTTCAAGATGTTTCTTAGAGATTTCTACTAGCCATATTTTCCTGATTCATCCATTAAATGAAAAATTGTTATCCACATATATGTCACCTTGTGTTATTTGTGTTACTTCGTAAGTATATACGCTGAATGTAAATTAAGTCTAAAAGTAATGAAATGAGCGCTTATTGTTGGTCTTCTGTTCAGTCACTTTTGCCTGTAAGCATTAATCAATGCGATAGTAAGTTGCTCTTGCGTCTAGAGCACGCACTAACCTAGCTTTAAAAGAAAATATAACTTTAACATTTTTAAGAAATGGCTTCATTCATCAGGCTGTGCAATGCAAGAGTCACTAACAGGACGTCGAGAGAAAGATTCAAAGCCAAACCAAACATTTTTATGTAATGCATTTTACTGTTGATTATCAATGAAATTCAAGTTCTTTAGTGCTCTGTTGTTTCCATGAAAGAGAAACTAAGCAGATCAGTTCATGAAAGTGTGTTCATCAACTCATGAAAGTTTGTCCGTACTCATGTAATATAACAGAAGAAATTAATAAGTGTTAGGTTTTTATTTAATAACCAAGCTCTCTCGGCTACAAATGGTATCACTCATAACTAACATTTATATTTGATTTCTTATGAGTATGTACACACTTTTAATAGCACAAAAGTAAAATCCCGTTTTCCACTAAATAGATTTATAAGATCTCCAAATCCACTTAAATCATTATTAAAAACATTTTCTCGCAATCCTCTCGTCTATTCGAATCACTAACCTCTCATCTTCTCATTTAATTTACAATTTATTTTGTGAAGTAATTATCGTTGAAGTATTATGTTATTTTATTAATCTTTATCATTTTGTCTGTCAAATATCCAATTTCTTCCAGTACGAATGGGCCTTATCTGCAAAGATGGAGAAATTGAATGTCCATTTATAATAGCTCTTACTTTTCAATTTCAGAATTTACTGTGTGGACGGATGTCTACTATAGTACTAATTTTTTTTCTGTTAGTTTTTCTATCAAATGTTGACTATATCCTTCCAGTACTTTCTAAAATCATTTATCCCAAACCCATCCCCTGAAATTAGTATCCAGAAAGCGGTTCAGCGAAACAGACTTCCCAAAAACAAAAGCCTTGTTCAAAACTACTACTTACCAAATTTCACCGACTACCAAAATCTGCCGCATATCGGAAGACAACACCTAACGAAACGCGTAGCGAAACCCTCATCAGTGGAGTCTCCCCACATAATGATACCATCTCGCACCTACTGAAACTCCCGACCTACCGAAATCGCCAACTAGCAAAACCCGATAATTATTGAAATCAGATTGGTACATAAACTGATACTCACCGAAACCCATTTGGTGCCGAAACCCGTAACCTATCTAAACCTGATCGTTACTGCAACCCTATATTTACCGAAACCTGATACCTACCAAAGCCCGTCAAGTATTCAAAGCTATCTGCAGCCAGACTCGACCTACTGATTCTCGCAACCAAAACTCGTCTCCCAAAACGCGCAACCCGAAACTCGCCGCCCGCGACCCGTTGCACCATATCCCATCCCACGCTCAGCTTCCCGCATCGCCCGCTCTACGACGCATCCCCCCTCCCCTCCCCCCCGCCGCTCCTGGCGCCGCCGCTGCGGATGGCGGCTGCTTCCGCGGCCTGAATATGCATGCCCCCTGCCACGCCCTCTGAGCGCCGGCATCAGACACAGCTCGCGCCCCCGCCCGCCGCCCACGCCCACGCCGCGGCCCCTGCCCCCGCCCCCACCCCGCCCTCTTACTGCGCCTTCCGCCTCCGGGAAGATGCCGCGAAATTCACATGCCGCCCCCGGAACAAAGGCCAATCCAAACACGCAAGATGAACAAAAAATGAAAACAATATTTACTCGCATGTGTTGTCGTGTTATCCATATAAATACGAGAATACTAAAAAGTGAAAGTATTTTTACCCGTTTGCGGTTTTGTCATGCTTGAATCTTTCGTAATAATAGCCACCAATCGCAAAACAAAATACTTATCATCTTCAATGTGTATGGATTTGGCAATCGTAGTTGAAAAGTTGAACAAAGAAAAGAGCAATGTTTCTCTTGCTGAAAGCATCTAGAGTTATTTCTACTGTTTGTATTTGTGAATGCTTGCATTTACCTGCTAATAATGCTTCTCGCTCAAACTCTTACACCAATCTGTGGGAAGGACACGCTAGATTCTTCACATGAATCACACAAACTACACTCCATCCTGGTACACGTATGTCTATTTTTCCTAGAGAAATAATTCCTTGCTCAACAACTTCTGTTGGTAAAATACTTTTAACGTGCATGAAAATATAAAACATGGAAAATTTCTAGGTCTTAGCAGTCAGACAACACACAAATAATATACGTTCTACGTTCATATGTAGTGGCTTAATTTCATATGCTAATTCAACTGATTTTCAGCTCATTAGTCTAATAGATTCTTGAAGCAACGCTGCGTCCCTCATCAGCAATTTCTCTGTGCTGGAGGCCGCTTCATTTGCCAGGGTACTCATACAGCGTCTACAGGCACGTCAAACCGCGCCCGCACGAACTACTTACCCGCCTGGGGAACCCGCACGGGCAACTTCCCCTGACTCCGCACTCATCTTCCCTCCAAATCCACACGGGCAAGCTGGAGCGCCGCGTGGTAGGGAATAGTGGCTACATACGAAAATGTGTTTACCAGATTTGTTCTATCAAATAACCGAGAATTGTATTTTATGTATGTTCTTCCCTACTTATTATTATTTCGTGTTTATTTTCTAACTAAATTTTCCCCTTATATAAGCATCTTTTCAACGTGAAAAGAATATTTTTGAATGGGAATTATTTCATTGTTTTCCTTTTGTCTCGTTAATGAATCATTTAGTTATTTCTTGTATTTAACAATAATGTGAAATAAAGTAACACGTCTCTGTAAGTTAACATTTCTCGCTTATGGACGGACAGCGCTTTTAAAGAAAAAAAATATTTGTCTGTTAAACCTGACCTAACCTGAACGTAGAAAGCTAATGCTTTTGTATTACTCTTAAGTAAACAGGATTACAAAATCACTATATTTTTAATTCTTATTTTTATTTTACTCGTAGTTGAGAATTTGAAATCTGGCTGATGTAGTATTTAATTTGAATGGATTATTTGTTTGCTTAAAAGAGAAAATAGAATTTTATACAACTAAATTTGTGACAATAACTGTCAAGTATCTTTGTCCAAAGGCTGTCATGGGCCAGGTATACAGTGACTTACCGCCACTCCGTAGCAATTTGTATAATCCTTACTTTTAAGTCTCGCGCCAATTTCTCTGGACGCAGTGCCCGCGAGCTCTAATAAGCTTGTTAACTTGCCCACGACCTTGACATGCCTGCTCTACACGTTTACATCCTCCATCCCCAACCCCTCCCTTAAAGCCATTCAGAATTTGCGTTCTGCCTCTCCTCACCTGCCGGGCGCAGCTCGCCGCCTGCGAGGCGAATGCAGATCTTGTTATCGCGCGCGCTGTGCCCAAGGTTCGCGGCGATGAGGCGTCGAGGCGGCGGAGTCCGTTGCTCCGCTGGCAGCAGTCTGGTAGAGGTCTCGTACACGTTCGGGGCAAGTCCCATTTGTGCCCTTTCGGGGATGTACAAAATGAGCACGTATGGCATGTCGTGGGCATCAAGCGAGTTGGAAACTTCAAAATGATCACACAGGAATGAAATGGACAACAAATCTAATGTGAAATTCTGCGTACAAATTCTCTTCTACTGAAGGAATCAGGTGTTCTAAGAGGTCCCACCTTTCGAGGGTCCCGTCTTTAACATATTCCAACTCTCCCTCTCCCAAGACGGCCTTTCGTCATCTCTGCCCTGTAGAGTGAACTTCAAAATAAATAAATATTGAATTGATTGTACTCATTGTCAAGGTACGTATTTAAATTTCATTTAAAGACAATGATTTTATTCCATTCAATTGGAAAATGTGTTCCAAAATTACTGAATTTATAGTTCTATCTTATATTTTCGTTACTTAATGACGTTGAGGCGTACTTCAATTTACTTAATGGTCTTGAGGCGATTATTGAGATCCGTGAGTCATGAGCCAATGTGAACGTGAAATCTATAGAGATGAGGTGCATGTTGAGGAAGCACTGGTGGAATGGTAGGTATGATAAACGGGAGAATGTCGGCTAAATCTGCTGAGAATTTGCGTTGTCCGTCATAAATTCCACATGCACTGACCAGGAATCGAAGTCGGGATTCAATGGTGGGAGACGTATTCGTTAGCAATACGATAGTATGGATATTATCAGCGATATTTAACTTGCAGAGCACGTGTTTTTTATGTCACAATCATAACATGGCATACTGAAGTTTTTTTGCCCTTAGAGTCACCCCGCAAAAACGCTCATTTCAACAGCAAACTTTTGAAGCCAACATGATGATCCTCACACTACTAGACCCATACGTTCCAACCAAAATGTCCCGAGCAGAGTTTCTTTTGACAGAAACGGTCTACTCTCCTTGTTTAATGCAATATTCGCTTCCCTGCGTATGTAGCAAAATTTATGGAAATTGATGTACAGATGTCTAACTCTCAGAATTGAATATTTTATTTGTTCACCAAGAACTTCCTTCCACTACACATCTCTAATGTTCACGACACCATCAGTGACCTTATGAACTATTACATACGACACGATCGCCATTCGATGTTAGTGGCATGCCTGCTGCTAACGATTCCCTTGACGCAGATTAGCGGCTCTGCTCGCATTCGGCCTCTCGCCCGTCCGTCGGCCTCGTCGCATCCCGCGCATCGCCTCCTCACCCCCACTTCTGCTGCAGCTGCCGCCTCCATATCCATCCTCGACATTCCCGTTACCCCCTCGCCCCCGTCGCCCACGTCGCCCCGCCCCGCCGCACCCCGCCTACAGAAGTCCTATTGCCTACTCTCCTCATCACTCCCGTCCCCACCTACGGGCTACTATTGTCCCCGTCGCCTCTTCTCCCTTTCGCTTCTGTCGCATCCTTGTCCCCATCGCCCCCGTCGCCCCCGTCGACCCCGTCGCCCCCGTCGCCCACGTCGCCCCCGTCGCCCCCGTCGCCCCCGTCGCCCACGTCGCCCCCGTCGCCCCCGTCGCCCCCGTCGCCCCCGTCGCCCCCGTCGCCCCCGTCGCCCCCGTCGCCCCCGTCGCCCCCGTCGCCCCCGTCGCCCCCGTCGCCCCCGTCGCCCCCGTCGCCCCCGTCGCCCCCGTCGCCCCCGTCGCCCCCGTCGCCCCCGTCGCCCACGTCACCCCCATTGCACGCTGCTCCTATTGCTCCTTCCGTCCCCGTCACCCTGATTACACATCGCTCACCTCAACCTCGTCACGCACGTCACCGATCACCCCAAACGCACGCACCCAGTTGCTCACCCTCCCGCTAAATTCCGCCGCACTAACACCGCCCAGTCTCCACTGTGTTCACTCTTCCTTCAGTAGACCTTCATTATTCTCCTTTCCCACCTCCCTTCCTATGCCTTGCACTTCACCGCCTCCACCAGCGACGGTTGTCGCTAGCAACCACATTCCCGACGCAGCCCTGATGCGATCTCCAAGCCACACCACCCCTGGCGCTGCACCCTCCGATGCTCTCCGCCCCTCTACCACCCCCTTCCCTCTCTCCTCCCGCCCACTCCGCGTGTAAAGGATCGAAGAATGGATCCGCGCTCTCCTGAGATACTCCGCGTAAAGTAGGAGAGTCGGCGCGCGGGAAGGAGCGAACGACGTCCCGTTGCGCTTGATTCATCTCCGTAAAAAGCGAAGAAGCAGCTGCACTGACCTAGATCCTTATATCACAAAGTCTTCTTTGTTTTCATCTTCTTTTCTATTATGTATTGTAATTAATGTTTAAATAAAATTAAAATGATACACACATTCAATATGTGCGGAATGTTGAAAATGTAACTCTCAGTTTCCTTCAATGCAACTTTCCAGCTCTATTGATAATTAATTTATTTAAATCACTTGTTAAAAATACTATTTTCTTTTAAATCTAGTTAAAGCAGTTTTAATATTTGTTTCAGTATGTTAGATAAATAAAAATTAAGATGAAACTATAAAAGATAAGTTAATAATCAAAAGCTAATTCTAACTAGATGCTACAATGATGCGTACATAAATCATTGGTCCTTAGTAAATAGAAGAGGTATTTATTAGATCAGCAATACTGTCGAATTGTTTTTAATTAACAATTTTTGCTAAAAAATACGTTGCAATCTAACATTAAAAACGTAAAGATGCTCTCATTATATCATTATGTCATGGGCAAAATGCATACACCTGTTTTGTTTACACTCCTTTACTTTATTGAAACTATAGTATAGTACGAATATACTCGTACTTGCACGTTACCGAGGTTGATCGATGGTGAAGTGATGTAAACGCCGCAAGTTTGCGTGTGCCTATACAGATGCCGTCGAATGTGCGAAGAATCAGAATTATTATAAATAATATCACACCACTTCTTGTGATATTTAGTGTGACTATTTCACTAATTAAGACAGTACATGGACAATTAAATTAATCGAATGGACAATGAAAATTACAGGGATTACTTCTTTCTTCTTCTTCACTTCAAGGATTAGGCGGCTGTCCGTTCCGTCTTCACACAGCAAACCATCTTCTACGTGGTCTTCCTACCCTCCTTCTTCGAATTACGAAAAATAGAATTATTACTCAAAATTTCTACTGGAATATGTGAAACTTTCATTCAGCGCCGTGGTATGACCGCCTTCTGGAATAACTTACAATTAAGTAAAATATGAATAACAGTTTAATGCAGAAATGATTTCAAATATGTTTTGATTTTATGGAAATAAAACTTTCAAAAAACAATTATAACAAAGCTACTTACAAGAACATTTATTAAAAGCACAATTATTAAAGTTATAGGATGTTGAGTTTCCCATGTTTTGTTATTCCGTGGAAGTGTTTGAAATGGAAAATGTACAAGTTGAATTAGAAGCGGGATTCGTCAATTTCAAATGGACTGAACGCACGTGTGTACTTATTAAAGTATTTTTCTGAATGATTTTGATTGTAACGTTCCACATAATTTTGATAGCATATTCTTTACAACTCACCATTTAATCTTAGCAATTTAATTGCTTAATTGTGTGTAATTTCTTCATTTGAAGTTTGTGATGTCAATTGTATTTTCTTTCTTCAAAAAGTTTTTTAAATTGGTTCCACACACTTTCCCTGTTTCTTTTGCTGATTTTCATCACTGAGTCTTTAATAATAGATTCTGTTTCAGAGTTTTAAACATTACCGAAACGACACATCTTAATATTGTATTGATACTCACAAGCTATTATGGAACTACAACATTTGCTATCTTTATCTCAAAAAGGTAAACAAAGTGATTACAGCAGAGTGCAAAATGTAAACAAAGTGATAATCATATGGCGATAGACATCTAGGGTTGGTTTAATTTGAATGTATTCTTGCATAGTATTGGTTACTTACGACACGGACAGACATGAGTGAAATAGTATTGCAATAGTAATGCCCGTATTGCAAGGTAAAGAATAGAGCTTTGCATGAGGAGATTTCGCTGGAGCAACGCAGACTTGAACACGAAGTCCGCTACATGGCAGTCCATTACGGCATGCCCTAGATACAGAGTGGAGCGCTACCATCGCTATTTAATATCCTCTCACCCGATAGCCTTATCAAGCAGAATTCAAAAGTTAAACGAAATGATAACAATTGGTGACATTACGGAAATATTCAAGAATATTAATTTTGGTTTGGAATAGATTCATTGTTCTCAACGTACAGAATACCACATACTTCCAATGCTCCCGACAACTGGATATAAAATGGTGGGATCAGTGGAACAATGGAATGCTCTACTCTTTGTATCTAGGGGCTCTAGCATGCCAAGAGGGAAAAGCGATTACCCGAGAAAAGTGATGGTCTGACGATCGTATTGGGACTCCACCAGTCAAGTCGGGATTTCAAGCGTAAAACGCAAAGTTAAAAACGAAAGTAGTGCGTCGAAACGAGTACAATTTATTTAACCCTGGAGAGGTGGCGGTTGCCGGAGTTACGTTAGAGGTGGCGCGGGGTCATTTCTGACCCCTTTAAGTTATATCTTTATAAAATTATATTTAGCAAGAAATAAATGCGCAATTAGTTGTTTTAATAATAATCAATCATTTATAAACTCGCAAAATTAGGCAACTGCAGCTAAGCAAAGATATGTGGGGTCACAAGAAACAGTTGCAGCATGGAAAAAAACTTAAGGGTATCTGATAAATACTGTATTGTAAATAATGATCAATATTGATTTGAAAATAATAAATGACGTTCTTCTGTCCCAGGGTACGAGAAACCTATACAACATTTATTAATTATCTTCGTTTCCATTCTCATTGAGTTCTTTCATATGTAATATAACGTAAATGGAATATTAATCTGAAAGGTTTCTTTTGTTTATTGCTGAAGTAGTTTTGCAACGCTATCGCGTATGGCACGCCCTCTATCTCTTCCCGAAGAGGCGAAGAAGGGCCGTCAGGGCCAGCCGTCAGGGTCTGTGAGTTAGCCCACCGTCAGGGCCAGCCGTCAGGGTCTGTGAGTTAGCCCACCGTGAGCGCACGACGGTCCAACGAGTACAAGCTACTAAATTGTGGTGCTCTCGCGAAGAAATTTATTTTAAAATTATTGTAATTCACCGCCACTTATAGTGGCAGTTAATGATATTATATTCATAAAAATGTTCATCTTGAAATTCTATATGCGGGCAATTTATTTACTTACGAAAATCTCCCTCTTTAAATGTGAAGTCTTCTCTAAGAGGAATGATCTTCCCCTGTTAAGAGAAGGATAATGCAAAACTAAATAATTGTTTTCACTTCATTAAAAAAGTCATCAGATTCACAATCGTAAAAAATTCGGATACGTCACACTAAAAATTGTCCAGTTGTTGCCTGTTTACGTTTACTGGACAGTTCACAAACATTGTGAACCATTCCGAGACTCAATAATTAGACATTAACTGGCTTAACATGTCTCCCCTATTTGTCGTTCTGTGAAATTACTAAGCCCGATCAATGTACTTGGATTGATCTGAATGATCAAATAGGCAAGCATTGTCGAAACGACCGGGCCACTTGATACAATCTCTGTAACAGCATTGGCCTACGCCCAATGGGACGATATAACATGGTTGACAGATACGATCCCCGAGGCCTGTTTAGGCGACCCAAACATCTGAATTATTAACACGACTGTGTATCGATCAATTGCTCCCGGTCTCGCCTCATGGGATGAAGGAAACATAAGGATGGTGTGAATGCTCGAGCAGTAAACCTACCCAAAACGAACGGACAGTCAAACTGATAATCTTTTTTGAAATTTTTATTTTTTTATTTTTCTGTAGAGTAGTTGTGTGCGATATTACGGCAACTTCTATTTGTCTCACCGTTCCAAGATTTGAAATTTGAAATTCCAAAGCTCTAACTGTACTTTCTCATCGATGAGTGCAGTTCTCATTGAAAGCTCTGAAACCCATGGATTTATGTCTGTGTCTAATGTTGTTGACACAAAGTTCCACGCCTACCACTTTAACGTATTCCAGTTGAAAACTGCACCGTCTGGAACGCTGAAGCTGGCATAATAATCACAAAATAATTACTAATTTCATATCGATGTAAAACGAATAAGTCCATAATTCATCATTATTGTTTCTACAGAAATGTCATAATTAGTAGCTATTTAGGAAAATGGATAATTACATATTTAATTTTAGTGTATTATTCATTTGTCAGTTTAAAGGAAAGAACTTTTTTCTTCAGACTCCATATGAATATTTTAGCAATCTGGAAAGCAATGGAATCGAATTCCTTGTAGTTGGCTATCTGACTGGTTGACTCGCTTTTAAACAAAACAAACGTTCACCTCTTGTTTATAATTATTCTTCTATTAGTAGATTTGAAATTGATAATTTCAGGAGATAGTGGTGAAGCAAGTGGTGCTATAACAGTACATATATTCTTGCATTATTTGTAACTTTTTCAATTTCCGAAAATTGAAAAATGTCTATGAAGATGAGACCTATGTTATTTGTAAGTGTACTGTGCACAATCTGAGGAAATATTACAGGTACACATCAAAATGTCTACCTGTGCGTCCATCCGTCCAATGTTCGCACCTAAATCCTACAGACGATATTCTCCAAAATGATATTCCGTCATTAATCAGACGGAACTCAAGGCCCAGAGGTTTTGAAACGGATATTTTGATTAAACTTACTACCCACCATCACCATGTGTCACCATCGCCTCTATGCATTACCAGGCAGAATTATTGACCCCGAAACCATCACTTCCCGTCACCATCACTTCTCGTCACCATCACTTCCCGTCACCATCACTTCCCGTCACCATCACTTCCCGTCACCATCCCTTCTCGTCACCATCACTTCCCGTCACCATCACTTCCTACCACTATCACTTCTCGTCACTATCACATCCCGTCACCATCACTTCCCGTCACCATCACTTCCCGTCACTATCACTTCCCGTCATCATCACTTCCCGCCAACATTTCCCACTAGCATCACTTCCCGCCAGGCCTTCACCACTTACCGCGTCCACCGCCGCCAATTTGCACTGGCCTTCATCGCAGCGCTCCTTCCGCGCCCTTCTTCTGCGTCCCTGGGGCGCACTTTCCGGCGGTGGCCGCAGCCATTCACCGGGCAGGCAAGGGCGCAGGGCCGAGGGCGGAGGGTTCATTAGTCGCCGCGGGGCGGGGCGCGAGGGGAGGGGCGAGCGCGGCCGCCGGCGATTACCCTAATGAGGTGCGCGCGGGCGGCGCGGGCGTCTCGCTGGGCGGGGCGGGGTGGGACGCTGACCTCAGCCCTGAAGCCTCCGATTCAATCTGTAATTATGAGAAGGGGGCGCGGCTCGCGCTAAAAAGGAGCCATTAGAATGAAACGCGCGGAGAGTGGAACTGAAAGTATGAGCTCTAGCAGGGTCGCTAACACGTTATGAACCATCCTGAGAGTCAGATACTGTCAAGGACGCATATTATTAATTTCTGTGCGGTTCTTCTAACATTAACACAAAAGTCACATTAAAAATTACCAATTTTAACGATCAGAATGAGAGATTTTTTCCATTGATTTATCTGCATTTAACTTGTCTTCTTTAGCAATAAATATCATTTTCAAACTTGAGAAGAATGCACCACCGTCTGTTCGTTGGTGAATTTCATTTTTTAATTAAAATGATCATTCGTCCACTTCGCAATCATACCTCTACTGCTCTTCATAAATGAAAAAGAAAACAGTACACTTCTGTCTTTTGCCGTGGATTTTCAAGTTTGAGGCAGCACATGTCGTCATGAAGTGAGAAACTCTGCAATCAATATTAGTAATCGAGACTACAGATGTACATTCGTGTTAAAGTTTAGTAAATTGACACTGAGTCTGTTAAGTGTGTTTCAAAAGTTTTATTGCTAAAATTGCTTTGTTATTTTGGTACGTGTTTAAATAAGACGTTTATGAAGTGTAAATGCAAAGAGAAAACGTCTATCTCTCTACTATTTGATAAATTAATCAAGATATTACAATAAAAAATTTTAAGCATTCATTCCCTTCCCTTGTTTTAAAATGATTGCTGGTTTCTGCCATAACACACTCAGATCGATTTTTGCAAGTTTGAAAAGAACCTTCATTATTATCGTTCTTCCGCTACAAATTATTTTTATTTTGTTCTTTGCGATGAACGTTGCTTTGGAATTTCATTAGAAGAAAAGTTCAATTCAGATGAACAAATGGGAAAAAACGTCTTTCTGATCAGTAATATTGATGTTTGTTCATATAATCTTCGTGTCAAGACCGTGAATTGCTGTAGTTACGCCCCTATCTCTCACGGCCACCCCTCTCACACTCCTTGTCTCCACGAAACAATCTCGACGCCGCGAAGGTCTTTCACCAACGGCGACTATGGCAAGGGCTGCTACACGAAATATTGTCCGTTTCATTCAAAATCACATATCAGAAAGTAATTTTATACGCAAATTACTATCAAAATACTAGCATATGATATTTTATTCCTCTTTTCAGGATCTATCCATTGCTGGTGAGAAAAATATATAGTTCCATTTAAAAAATCAAAGATGATTAATTTTATCGAAAACTAAAAGTATTATAGACAATTTCTCTACGGCATGTTACTTGCCCCATGATTCTGCATTATTCAGCGAAAACTGCATTTCGATATCCTAAGCCGTTTAGAAGTTATGGGGGTGGTCAATAGTTGGTGGGACACCCTGTATAGTCATCTCTTAATAAAATAGAAATAAAGTATTTTCCTATGATTAAGATTTTTATTAATGATTTTTAGACAGAATTGTTGACTTCGATAAAATCTGAATGAAACAGATATCACAGATGTTGCATTAAAATTATCTTTATTGAATTTTAAAATGTTGCATGGTTGAACCGCTGCAAAATTGTGGTCACTTCACTGCAATATTTGTTTCTTTCATTTGGCTTGCAAATTGTGGTGTTAAGAGCATGCATTTCAGATATACGAGAAGACAAAAAGATTTAAAAAAATATAATCTCAAACTCCGTATCAAAATTAGTTTCATTAAGCAGAGTGTTACTTTTCCTTGTGGAAATTCTGTACGTATATTCGGGAGTTAGATTATTACTGTAATATATTCAGTAAATAAGGGTTTTTGCTTAGAATTTCTTGTTTAAATAGCGAATTAGAAATATGTCTCATTCTTTCTCCTTTGTTATATTTTTAATAATGCTGTAGCCATCAAAAACTGCATTTTTTGAACATTTTATACATGTCAAACGAATAACAACCTTTAAGAGTAACATGTCTTGGAGAGATACGCAGTTTTTAACACACACACACACACAAATCACACATATTTAACAAAGAAATTCGTTGGCCTCATCTTGGGATATGTCAGATTTTCCGCTCCATTTATGTATGCAAGTAGAACGCACGTGCGTGTTGGTTGTAATCTCACAAAAGGTAGGCAACGTTAAGATCTTTACAGCAAACGGAATACAAAGAATAAGAACCCATAGCCGACTAACGACGCCGTTAAAAGAAGCTAAAAGCCACTCCGAGGAGCTTTACGCACGATAGAACGGATTTAAGGAAAGGTAATCACCTGCTTGATACAATGTCGAGTACAAGCACTGGAGGGAAAGCATGGGGGAATAAAAACTCTGCAGCAGTTTGTGTTTCCTGCACAAGCAAAACGCGCGATTGAATTGCGTAAAGCTCTTTTGTCATCTCTCGCAAAGTGCTTTTTTGAATTAGAACACTCTTGGCGTTCGGAAACAATCGTGGCGTTCGATGTTACATGTGCTTCACAAGTTTTGCTCAAAAAGTTCTCTGCAATGGAAAATATTTTAATACTCATTCATACTCTTTAAAAAAGTAGAGTAAAATAAATTTTTATTTCTATAATATATTGTATTTGTTTAGTGCTTTTTTGTAAATGCAATTAGCATATCGTATATAATACTGAAAATTATTCGTTCAGAGATTTCTGACAAGAAGAATTGAATTTTATTTAGCAAACGTAATAAATGTTATAGTAGATAAATATATGTATAATACAATAAATATAAAAAACTTACTACATAAACATATAATTCAAAAAATGGTTGCAAAAGTTTTTGATTAAGTTTTTTAGTACCAAAATAATTCAATTATTTTAATTATATCTCAATTAATCATAAAAGTATAAACTGGTTTTGGAGGTAGCTAATAGCCAATCATTGCAAAATTTGCTCGAGAAATTCTAGAGACATAGTATGTATGTCTCTAAAACTATTTTATAGGAAGATTTCCGTATTTTTGCGTGGTATAAAAGAAACATCAAAGGTTGTTTCGCCCCGGGCGAAAATCCTGAAAACAGTCCAGCCCAAAAGAAGATGAAAACATTCCTAGTTCCACAAACTGCTATTCCGCGAAATGCATGGAAACGCAAGAAACTTAAATGTATTTCGCTGACGTCATAGCTGTCACCCAATGAATGCGCGCATTTTAAGTCGAGAACGAAGCCGCTCGCTGAACCTGCAAGAGCCCCCCCCCCCTCCTGCGGTGGGTAGGCTTTTGTACGGGTCTAATGTATGCGAGTTCAACAGGTGCCCCCCTCCCCGCCTCCTCACCCTACGCGCATGTCACCTTACCTCCTAAATATTTATATTTCGCTACAAACCGACTTGTGCTTTGAGCGCGGCGGGCACGAGGCAGGGGGCGGGCGTGGCAAACGAGGAGTCGACGTGGCGGGAGGGGGTAAGGGTCAGGGCAGCCCTGAACGTGGACAAGAGGCACGCGCACGGAGAGGAAGTAAGGGACGGGAAAGAGAGGTGGCCGTTCCAGGGACGTGAAGCAGGCAGGGTGGGAGCGAAGGGCGGGATGAGATCGGGCTGAGAAGAGGCGGAGGCGGGTGCAGATTGGTCGCAGGTGGAGAGAGAGAATTGGAAGCGGAGAATATGAAGAGAGAGAGAGCGAGATGAGCGTGGGAAGTGGAAAGGCGAAGGCGGGTCACTGGAGGGGTGCGTCTTGGCTCGCGAATGGGGGAAGAGATGGGAGTGGTGAGGAGAATGGTGGGAAGAAGGATCGGCGAGCGGGATAGAGTCGGGGGCGGACGAGGAGGAGGGACCGCGGGCGGGGGCGTTCGGGGTGCGGGTGGGAGGGGAATGGGCTGGCGTGGGAGGGAAGGGGCGGGTAGAGCAGGGCTGTGAGCTACTGGAAGAGTCGGGTGGAGGTGGAGCAGGGCTGAGTGGGCGGGATGAACTCAGGCTGGGAGAGAGATGGGAGTGGTGAAAGCGTGGAGAGGAAACGGGCCGCTGGCGGAGCGGGGATAGAGGTGGATGGTGGGCGGGCCGCTGTTGAGTTTGGAGCGTGGGCGAGGTCTCTCAGAATGCGGAGGAGGTGAGGATGGGATGGGGTGGGGTGTGGGGGGCGGGGAAGAAGAACGGGCAGGGAGGAGTGCGGGCCGGTCGCCGGAGTGGGAATGGAGGGTGGGGGCGCACTCAGGGTGGGGATGAGAATAGAAATGATGAGCGCGGGGCGGGGGTGGTCTGGGGCTGGCTATGGGCGGAGCTCAGAGAAAGCAGCATTAGGCTAAGGTTGCAGCGCGGGCGGGGCTGGGAGTGGATACGGAGAGAGCGGGGAGCAGGCGGGAAGCGAATGCGGAGATAGCGGGGAGCGGGCGGGGAGCGGCTGAGGAGCGGGAGGGGAACGGGCGGGGAGCGGATACGGAGAGAGCGGGGAGCGGGCGGGGAGCGCATGCGGAGAAAGCGGGGAGCGGGCGGGGAGCGAATGCGGAGAGAGCGGGGAGCGGAGGGGGAGCGGGAGGGGAACGGGCGGGGAGCGGATACGGAGAGAGCGGGGAGCGGGCGGGGAGCGGAGGGGGAGCGGGCGTGGAGCGGCTGAGGAGCGGGAGGGGAACGGGCGGGGAGCGGATACGGAGCGGGTGGGGCGCGGATGCGGAGCGGGCGCGGAGTGGGCGGGGAACAGACAGGGAGCGGGTGGGGAGCGGATGCGGAGCGGGCGGGGAGCGGACGCGGAGTGGGCGGGGAAGAGGCAGGGAATGGGCGGGAAGCGGGCGGGCAGTGAGTGGGCAACGTGCGCTGCTCGGAGGATCAGCGGCAGGGCGCTGGCGAGGAACTGCAGCGTGGGCGGGGCGGGGCGGGGACGGAGCGAGCGGGCGAGACGAGAGGTGGCGCGGCGGGGCGGGCGGTCGCCGGCGACGCGAGGGGTCAGGAGAGCGGAGTGATGTTATGCAGGTGCTGACGTGTCCCCGTAGCGCAGGTGCCCCGGCGCGGCGCATGTTTTAATTCATGAACGCGGGGCGCGGATTGTGACGAGGGGCTGACAGAGATTCGACGCGCGCGGAGCGACGCAACCTTTGCACCTCTGGGCGCGACCTGCTCTTTCCACATGCGCTGCAAGAGTTCGTAGCATTTTGAAATTATTTTGAGATACAGCAACTAGTGGAATGAATTAATTATACACGTTAATTATACATATTGTATATCATTTATTCATAATATCCGACAAAAGCACGTTCAATAAAAATGTATTTCTGTATTTCAGAGATGTTCTAAAGAGGATATTCCGATGTGGTTTTAAACAACGCTAAAGGAAATAGGGCATATTTTAGAGAACGTGATTCAACCTTAAGATTTTGTTGTTGCCTAAACATTTTTAGCAGTTTCGCAAGCAATGAATGATTATACTTTTTAAGATTTCATTACATGATTTATAACATAATGTCTTATATTACCATTTTTCAAATTATTTTATATCACAATATATATTGGTGTGTATATAATTATATAGTATAATTTAATTTAGTTTGTTTGTTTTTTCTATGAAATTCAAACGTTAGAGAGATAGGTGGAACTCTGAAATCTTGTGGTCGCCTAACACTGTAGAGAAGAGAACACAAACAAAATTACAGTAAATACTCGATTTCACGAATTCCAAGAATACGAAACAAGCGGTGTTCATGTTTAAGAAACTCGTGTTATCTGATTGCTTGCTTATATTCATATTACTTTTTTTCCTTGACGGAACCCTGTTCGTGTTGTAGCGAAATCCGTGTTAAGCGAGTTCGTGCTAACGAGGGTTTACTGTAATAAAACACTATTTTGATAACAAGAGAAAGAAAAATCCATATTAAGCTCGCATACTCGTGAGTTAACTCTCTCGTAATTTATTCCTGCCGCTCCAAGATTCAAAGTCCATGTAAGAGATCTTCGTCATGCAAGTTGTACTCCCTAACGCAATGCAATGCAAAAGGAAGCCCCTCTGCTCGTGGAAGCGCACTAACATAAGGGACCGCAAGACGTCTGTTCTAAGCAATATCACTCCACAGTAAGTGGCGTCTTAGCAGCGAACGCATTATCATTTGCCTCCCAAACATTTCTACGGCGCGAATGTCTGTGAATGCAGACACTTAGAGCCCCTGGCGGCGACGGTGGCGGCGGCGAGGGCGACGACGGGCGACGGAGGTGGAGGATGTGGAAGTCGACAAAGTGGTGGAAGTAGTGGTGATGGGCAGTAGTGGGGAAGTTCATAAAAACTGGTGTTAGTGGTGGAAGTGGTGTGATGGTACACGTAGAAGAGGTGGCTATTATAAAAATGTTGTTAATGGTAGAAGTAGTGGTGATGGTACAGATAGGAGAGGTGGCTGCACCTTTGGTGCAGAAGAGGTGGCTTAGAAGAGACTCAGAAGAGGTGGCTGTCATAAAAATGGTGTTAATGGTAGAAGTGGAGGTGATGGTTCAGATAGAAAAAATTATTACACTTTTGAGTTGTAATAAAAGAAGTGGTATTGGTGGTGAAGGGTGATATGGTGATAAATGATAGTAGTCGTAGTGGGGATGGTATTGGTGGTGATGCTGGTGGTAATGAGGTGGTGGGATGATGATGATGATGATGATGAAAGTGATGGTGATAGAAATTAAGTTGTGGTGGTGAGAGAAATGGTGCTTGTAGATTTGGGTTTTGGTAGAAGAAGATGAATGAGTTGTGATGGTAGGGTAAAAATGTTTTTGGTGGTGGTAGTAATAGTGGTGACGGTGGTGAGGTGGCGCGCCGACTACATTGGCGACGGAAGTCCTGGTGCCGGAAATGAAAGTGGCTCAGTGACGACTAGAGCGGCGGCAACGGCAGGCAGCGATGGGTGGTGATGGCGTCAGCGCCAGAAGCGGAGGGGCGGAGAGTGAGACGGTCTCGCAGAAGCTTTCTGGTGAAAGACGCCCGCACTTTCAGCCAGCGCCGCTGGAGAGGCATGCAGCAGAACACAACGGCGGCGTCGTAAACGTTTGGGTTGGCGAGAGGCGTGATAATGATGATGCAGCCTATAGCAACTTCGCGGAGATAGACAAAGCGAAGCCGAGCATAAATATGAAGATGGGTTGTTAACTATCGTGTTTTAAGCGGAGAATGCATGACATTTTCATGACGAGTGCGAAATAACGGCTCATGCTATCACATCCCTTGGTGTGAACGCTTTTGTAACAATGACACACTACAGGGTGTCCGGGGAGGAAACGTCGAAACTTCGAAAATAAGGTCTTAAGACAATTCTAAGCATATTCGTCTAATAAACTACGGTGGATATTCCGAATGGTTGAGCCGCAATAAGCACTCAAAAGTAGGTTTGAAAAAATTATTTTTTGGCACAAATTTGCATTATGGAAGCATAGAAACACTCCACAAACATGTTAATTTTTTTATTATTTACAAAAGAAATAATATATTTGCTCAGACAGAAAAATTAAACGAGAAATAAAAAAGGAGTCGAATTTTGTAAATTGTGTGCTATTTTATTTCTCGCTTAATTCTTCTTTCTGAACAAATATATTCATTTCTTTTGTAAATGATAAACAATTTACATGTTCTGGAGTGTTTCTATGCTTCTAGAATGCAAATGTTTGCCTAGAAATCAATTGATTTAAACCAATTCTTGAGTGCTTATTGCTGGCTCAACTATTCCAAACATCCACGTAGTTTATTAGACAAAATGTGCCTTAGAATTGTGTAAGAGCTTATTTTCGAAATTTCGACGTTTCGTCCGCGGACACTCTGTATATACAGGCTCTAAGGATTCGTCATGTAATAGGAGGAATATATTCCCCAAACCACCAGAAATCTTATTTGCAAGAAGAAAGTCAGTGTAATCGAATTTTTCATCAATTAACGTCATAATGAAGACTTTAACAATCCTCCCCTTGACTTCCAACCACAGAACGACGTGATGTCGCAATCACTTTGTTTATTCAAACTCTCCTCTCCTACTCCCCCTTCGCTTTTCCTCTCAAACAAATTTCTGATACTGTCTTCTTCTGTTAACATTTCCCTAAAGGTATATTGGCAAACTAGTATCATACATTATTATCACAATTATGAAATGATGCGATACGAAATGATTGCATGAAAAATGCTGTGATTCGCCTTGAACAACCCTATATCCTTTGGCAGGCCGTGACATGCAAAATCATTCATACTTTACGCGGGTTGATTTTCAACTTCAACGCAGGACCGATACAACTATCCTCTATTTCAATTGGCTTCATTATCTAATTAATGCAGTTCTGTGCGTTTATGACAATATTTAGAATAATGTAAAGGTTAGATTTCAATATGTCGTGCATAACTGGAAACTATTCGGTGTAGGTGCCCTTAATGGAAATGTTTGTTAACCCGAAATATAATCAGTGGTACCTTTTTCTGGAGTAGTATAGATTCTTTTAGGATTCCCCCACTTCGTAGGTCAGGTTGTCAGGAATGTTCCAAGTTGAGTTTCTTTATGGCGCGATAAGATCGCTTTTAAAACAATGATTTACAAAGTGCGAAATGTTCGCACGGATCTACCTAGTTGTTATACTATTATTATTATTATTATTATTATTATTATTATTATCATTATTTTTTTACTTTATATGCTATTTTCGTTGAATGGAAGGAGGGCCCATGTCAAACGTTAGGCTCATATGTGCTCGTAACTTTCACTTCGCCGCTGCTCGTCTGCATGCGTGGACTGTGACCCTTCCTCTAAACAACGCCTCCCCATCTTTACCACGGCCTTCCTCGTGCATGTCTACCCGCGAACTTATCTGTTTACTTATAATATGCACGTAGTCGAGCTACATGCATATCCCCTTCCTCAGTTAAATTTCAGACATTCCTAAGATTAACTTCATTCTTTGTAGTTGATTTCTTGACGTTCATGTCGTTATAATTTTAATTAAAATTTAACTTAAATCTCGAAAATATTGAATGCATTATTAAGGGAGGAGTTCCTAGAGTTCTTTCACATTTCTTTAGTTGAGTTATATTCCTATTAGTATTAGCGATTACTATGATAATTATAGTAATATATTGTGTTATTATTATTGTGATCTAAAATTTAAATGCATTAAAGATCGAAGAATGACAAATTTACTTTCTTTCCAATTCTAGTTTTCCGTTGAGATGACATACCATACCATCTCCAGCTCTACTAGACTCGAATGCACATCAAAACAGATACATACCTCACACTTGTTACACTTCCCTTTCTTCATTCCTATCTCTTCTCCATTTTCCAACTCCTTTCAGTTGCTGTTTCCTTTTTCCCCGGCGCCTGCTGCCAGCTCTGCATTTCGTGCAAACGCTGCCAGCCCTGCCGCTAGTCTCGGACTCGCCAAGTTTGCGTATTGCGCTACGGAACCCTCGCGAAATAAAATCTTGCCCTTCAGCGATGCGCGAGCGAGGCAACCGGGAGAAGCAGAGCGAGGCGAACGCAGGCAAGTGAGCGAGAGAGTGCGCAGCGTGGGCGGCGACGAGTGCAGCGGCGAACGGCGAAGGCACGACAGGCGAGTAAGATGTGCGGAGGGGGCGAGTGAAGCAGGGAATGGCGAGCGGGATCATCGATGGGGACCTGCAGAGGTGTCTCAGTGCGTCAACTGATGTTACTGCAATCCCTCTGACCGGGAGGTCATAGGTTTCAGTCCCGACGGCGGCAGGATTTTCGACACTAGCTTGTCAGCTAGGTCGAATTCAGTCGCTGTCTGGATGAGAATTCTGGCGTCCGGCTGCTCTGTTCGGTAGTTTTCAATGGCTTCTCCGATCGACACCAGGCGAATGTCGGGGCAATACCCTAATAAATGGACCACTAACCGCTCGCGATCATTCCTTTGCCTTCCTTTGAGTACAATATCTATGACACAGAATTTTTGTTGTACTCAGGGCGTAGAATGAGAAACCCAGATAGGTTTGCTCCTGATTTAGCGCAGTTTTAGTTATTTAATTTAGGGCATTTCAGATACTTTTTTCATCATTGTCTATTGTCACCTCATGTTAGGACTCGTACCGCCATCGTTACATTGGTGTGTAAATCGTAATAATACATTGACATCTTACGTATATCCGTTTTAATATTCTAATGAAACAGTACACTTCAAATGAATCGTTACTCGGTATGAAGTAGTGAAACGGAAATCCACATATTACACCCTTGAAGAGTTGATTTGTTTACATTTTAAGCATTCGTCTAAAATATACAGATAAGTGCAGTAGATACGTAGCACGCAAATAAATCATGAAAAAGACATGTCATTGGCATTAAGCTTGAGGAGCAACGTCATCAGAATAAGTTCTCAACTCACATTTAGGGATGTGAGATTAATAAATCATAAAATTTAGTTTTAAGTTTGTTAGATTTATATTTTTATCAATTTATTCATTAACCTGTATTTATTTATTTACATTCCGTAGCGCCTGTAGGACGAAGAGCTGCAAGTTGCCTTACAGAATAACTTCGCGGGTTGCCTACACGGAAGACGTGTATACGGCATGGACTCGAATCTCGGGTGGAATGGGTTCCATTTGTCTTGTAGCAGTCTCTCTTTCCAAAACCTGTAATTCGCCACGTTTAGTGATCGTTTTCACGATTCACACCATCATTCTACCTAACAATCTGTTCCTTTCCAGATTGGATGGTCTCGTGTATTGCTTACTTAGTGTAGAGAAAGTAACTACACTAACACAACTACACTATTGAAAATAGAGATTTCTTTCTTAATGAAATCTGTTGTCCAAAGACAAATTCTGAAACAACGACATGTACATTTTTTCGAAAATATGAATCTTTTCACGTAATTTTGCGTGAGATATAAGAGATTTTAAAAAGATTTAAACAATTATTTTCTCAAAAACGTCTCCACTTTTTTCTTAAAATATTATCCTCGTAGATAGTATAAACGCTAAATAATACGGATCTGATCCCTTTTTTGTCAATCTCCCTGCATTTTCGAAAATTTTAGAAGTACAATATCTATGACACAGAATTTTTGTTGAATGAAATGTGTTATAAAAGATCAGTTCTTTAAAAAAGGTCATCTACAACTTTTAATGTAATTAGTTTAGCATAATTTTGCTTTTTTAATATGTAAATTCGAAGTTCCCACGCTCTTTTGCTGGAATCTTTACGTAGTTATCGTGTTGAAATACAACAATGAAAACTCCGGGACACTGCATGTGGATTTATCAGCATAACTTCTCATTGTTGGGGTGTTTCTGGGTGTATGGGTTCGAGTTTTGCAATGTAAAATTTGTGTTGATTTATTACCTTTAAATGAATTAAATTTTCGAGCTTAATGCAAATTGGGAAATGAGCTTTGCAAGTGATGTCTGAGATGTGTTAATATGGAAAACACATATTTACCCCAGAACTTATTCCATCAGGCTCCAAACGAGTCTGTTTTTGAAACAATTTGAAAGATATTCAAAGATCTACTACATTCAAACTACAGCCTCATTCTTGTTATAGTTTGACCCTAGATTACGAAGACGTCGCTGTCAGACGACACAAGTGTTGTCGAGAGTTTACCCCACCCCCTTCCCTTCACTCGCCGTTTCTTTTTTTTTCCACAGGCCAGCATAATTGCTTTACAGGGATTGTTTTCATTTAAATCAACTCAAACCACAAAACTTACAAAAGTCAATAAATAACAGGCATTACAATTCAATCATCAATGGAACAAGAGATAACATTCGTATAATACATTCATTCTTTAATATTTTCTTTAGTAGAATCAAGGGAAGCCCAACAGGTTCCTCATTATTGTTTATTATTTTTCAGATTTTATTGTATTGTTTGTCCAAATTCTGAAAGATTTATGCGGGGCAGCAAATTGGATTAAATATTTGTCGTATGTCATATGTCAAACCGTTTCTGAAACTCTGTGTACCTTCATTGTTCAACTAAACAATTAAATACACGCATTGTTGTGCTTGTGCCTATTTCCAATATGTGAGATTCTTATCTTTCGTCGTCCAGTAGACTATGCCTTTGTAATTACGCCAGTTTTTTGGCGCTGTATTGCCTACTATTGTGAATAATGAATACGAATATGAATAATGAATACCTCGTCTTGTAGCATTTAAGTTTTGTTCTGAACATTTAGCAATCATAATTGGACGTCGGCGATCATAACAAAGGTCGGATGACGAGGTACTAGTGCGGACTCTTCTCAAAAGCCATGTGCAGACAGCACCAACCAAGTGTGCTGTGAGATTTAAGTTATTTAGGCGAATCTAAAAAAACTAATCAAATGTGTTTTGTAACTCCATATCACACAAATTAAATCCATTAAACTTAGTGTTTCGTTTTAAAAATTAGTTTTTCTTTGTTTTTACCCAAAGTTGTCAGACTACGCTCTGGTAATAACGCTTGGTACAGGTGGCCTTTGTAATCTAGGGTTAATGCGATGCACGTGTCTGAGTAAGTAGTAAAAAGTTCATTACTCAGTTTACCAGCAATCCACGATACCTTTTCACTCAACCAATAACGCTATCCGATGCTGAAGCTCTTTGTAGCCAACGTTTTTGGAAGGTCAGGTCGGAAGCTACCTGATTGTCTGCATCTTGACCTCAACCTGTAACAAGTAATGTACTTCAGCTTCCGGGTCAATGACCCCCATCTTGATCAGGTTTTTTGTCCAGTTTCCCTGATCCATTGAGCAAATGTTGTGATGGCCCCTTGTTTTGCTTCTGGACGTAAATGTAGCTTCACTATGCGCAAGTTTTGTTGAGCACTCCTTTTGCTTTTAGTGGTAGTAGAGCTGAGGGCGAGTTACTATTTTATTAGCAATGCAGAAAAATCGCATCTTCCTTTCGTTTACCGTTGCAAGTATGTTTTCTATAACTCGGGAAAGAAATATATAGTTTTTCAAATGTTGATAATCTCGCGCTTCTTTAAATTTTATTATTATATATTTTTTATATTTCATTCGTCTTTCAACCATCATATTTATAGTTAAAATGTTGGGAAGGGATTGTGGAACTTGAGAAAATGTGCGCAAATAATCTTTTCCACCATACATCGTATACAGTTTTAACTGGTTTTGACCAAATAAATCAAATCAAAACCTTGACAGTATGCATTTGCAGTACGCGCTTAATTTTCACCTCTCGTCAGTATCTGCGCCACATTTCTGATGTTATTCTAGTTTCACCTTTAGAAACTATCTCTAGGAGATTGTCGTGTGTCTTCTCCGCTTGGCTATCCTTTACTCTCGTCTTTTTTTGCCTCTTCTTGACATGTTCTTTTATGTGTCTTTTCCGTTCGTATTTTATTACGTACATTCTTTACATTTCCCTCATTCACGTTTTTTCCTCTGTTTATTCTCTCCGTTTAGCAAATTATCTAATTGTTTGATCTTAAAAATAAAATAAAACTGTAATTGTATAATCATAAAATGAGACGAGCAATAGTTTCAATCAGTTTTTTCCTCCCTCTCTATTAGATAGATTTTTCTTCTGCCATCCCCTAATATACATTTCTTCTAGTTTATCCATTAAACTCCATATTCAACGCGTATTTCACGCATTCTTCTGGAATGAATGGTATGTAAAGAGAAACTTATCAATGAATTACTTACCCACCTCCTGTTTAATTGTCTAACTTGTCTTTTATCTCAACTTCGCCATTTGATTTTCCTTCCTATCTCTCTTTCATGCCTTATCCAGTGTACCGCTGCGTTCTATTATTCCCTTCTCCTTCTTTGTCTTCTGGCCCAACCGCCCCCCTCTCCCCTTCGGGCGCCCAGGCCGCGAGCCGCGCGTGGTTCGCTTTGAAGTTCAATAGCAGCGAGAGGAGCCCTTGTGTTGCGCCCCGTATTTTCGTCGCTTTGTGCCGCTTTATAATATTAAGAGAGGCGCGGGCGTCGAGCACCCGGGCGGGAGGCGCTGGTGGCGGAGGGGGGAGGGGAGGGGTGGGGAGGGGTCGTGTCGGGCAGGGGGCGGGGGAGGAGAGCCGCTAGGCGGAGAGCGAAGTCCGCCAGACCGCAGCAAGTGACGTTGCGCTCGGCTGCGACCGCGGACAGAAAGGTCGGAGAGAAGAAGCATTAGGGACGACCGCAGGTCACAGTGTTGCGGGAGAATGAATCGCGGCAGGAAGCGGAAGTAAAAATGTTGTGGGATGGTGGTAGCATTTGAAGACAGGCTGCTCTGGATTGTGCAAGACTGCAATCGCTAATGACAACAGACTGACTTACAAGTAAAGAGGAAAGCTTCGAAGCAGGCGGCAGACAGTCTTCCAGATAAAAAAGAAAGACAGGTAGGTAGGCAGGAAGATATGCTCACAAAAGATGTGGAAGCGGGAATACGGACAGATGCATGCAGACAGCGAGAGAGAGAGGCAAACAGAGAAGACAATCAAAGGAACCAAGAAACAGAACAAACAAAAATGCAGGTGGACAGTAAGATAATATAATCAGGTGATTGTTTACTTTTTGTGGTTTTAAATGCAAAACAAAAATCATTTAAGAAAATGTATGTTATCCTACGTCAATATATCTGAATTAATGTGATGTAAGAGTAAAACAGTAGAGTAAGACGCATAAAGAAATTCTAAAATCCGTACACAGCATTTGAGTGATTGCGAGTATGCGTGTGAATACGTTCTGTATGTTTGTGTACGAGCATGTGTCTGTGAGTGTGTGTGTGCGCGAGTGTGTTTGTGTGTGTGTGTGTGTGTGTGTGTGTGTGTGAGTGTGTGTGTATATGTGTGTGTGTGTGCGCGCGCGCGCGCGCACCCTGATCCGTCACTCACGGTTCAAGCACTTCCCATGCACGTGAAGTGTTATTCGGTGCGTCTAAGTCTCGTGGTGAGGAACTGATAATTTCTTTTAATAAGAACCTAAGAAATTTCCAAACTAGTGGTGCTAAAACAGCTCATATTCTTCCAACAGTCTCTTAAGCGTCGTTTATGCTATCTAAGATCTGATTCGAATCGAAACAATTGGTGCCATTTTTTAAGAAAAAATAGTGTAAAGAAAATAAAAATTAGCCGTTTTCCGGCGCACGATTACATAACTTTCCCTTCTTACGAAGATTCGTAAGGCGAGAAAGTGAAAATTGACTACGTTTGACACATTTCGCAAAAATACTCATGTTCTTGAAAAATTGAACATGACATTATTTTTAGATATGTTTTTCAAGAACACATTTCATTAAGAAAAATGTCTATCTTTATCTCGAAAAATCAGGGTTTTCAACGAACATCAGACCTGCACCATTCTCTTAACCTCGTTCACACTATCCAGCAACAAAATTTAATAAAAAACGTAGGAGTCATTTTTTTAAATTTTGAAAGCATCCCATGGACTTGATGTAAAGTACCCTACGAAATTAAAATTTCGATTTCACATTCAAGGTGCCGCGACATCAGCCAGATCGAATGGGGAATATTAGTTTTGAAGCAAATTGGCTAAATGATTTAGCCTCTAGCGTTGTTCACAGACGGACAAACGGACGGACAAACGTTTTGCTGTCAATCTATTTTTCGGTATCAAGAACCCACAAAACATGGATTGTGAATACACCATGTGTTAGAGGTTGTTTTTTTTTAATTTATCAACTGGATGTATCCACTTTGTTGTTACCAGACCTCTGAAATACGAGATTTCTTTCAAAAATTCGTTTTTTCTCTCAATATTATATCACTTTCTCTCTACCGCGTTAACCGCTAGCAAGAAAGTAAAATGTGTAAGCGCTGCAATTTTAGTGGGTAGTAGAAGAATTAAACCAACACTACGCGAATAGATCTATGTAGGTGGCGTTGAGTAAACCCTAGTACACAAATGCAATTGTCGATGCAATGATGTTGAGAGAGTTGTTAAAAGTGGAGTGAGATCGTTGACCTTGACCTCATTGCAGGAGGATGCCACCTCCTGTGCTACAGCAAACACTTGCTGAGAGTTGTTAGAGGTGGAGGAGAACTTGGGCCTCTGTCTGATTGCCACCCTCTGTGCTGCAGCACGCAGTTGTTGAGAGAGTTCTTACAACTGGAGTGAGAATGTTTTTACTGTTTTTTGACCAAATAAATAAATGTCGACCGTGAACTCATTGTAGGTAGAACACCGCCACCTTCCGTAATGTTGAGAGAGTTGTTAGAAGTGGAGTGGGAACGTTGACCTTGGTCTGGCCGTTCCGTTGACCTTGGTCTTGGTTCCTCGTTGCGAGAGGAAGACTGCCACTTCCTGTGATGTTCAGAGAGTGGTTGGAAGTGTAGTGAGAGCGCGGGCGTTGGGCTGGTTGCAGGCTTCCTGCGCACGCGCGCGGGCGGGCTGGGCGCGGGGGAGCCCGAGCTGGCGCTGGAGGACGCGGCGGCGTGCCTGCGCTGGGTGCGCACCAACATCGCGGCGTTCGGCGGTGACCCGGGCCGCGTCACGCTGCTCGGCCACGACACGGGCGCCGCGCTCGTCAACCTGCTGCTGCTGTCCGGCGCCGCCGCGGGTGAGTGCACGGCACGCGCACGCACACGCGCACGCAAAGCAAAGCACTTGCGAACACTCACACACACACACGTACAAGCACAATGAACAGATAACCGGGAGAGATGGCTCAGTGCATCAACCTGATGTCACTGCAGTCCCTCTGACCAGGAGGTCCTAGATTCGAGTCCCGACGGCGGCAGGATTTTCGACACTAGCTTGTCAGCTAGGTCGAATTCAGTCGCTGTCTGGAGGAGAATTCTAGCGGCCGGCTGCTCCGATCGGTAGTTTTCCGTGATTTCTCCGATCAACACCAGGCGAATGCCGGAGCAGTACCCTAACAAACGGGCCACGGACCGCGCGCGATCTTTCCTTCCTCTTCCTTGTCCTATTCTCTCCCTCTTACACACACACACACACTTACACTAACATGCACTATACTACCACACATGCGTGGTCAGACGGAAGAGCAGGCCTCATGGCCTGAGTCTCGCCACGTAAAATAAGGCAATTCAATTCAACACATGTCGGGAGACCGGTCGGGAGCTTACAGCTTGTCCCGGCTGGGGCGGTGCCCCGCTGGTGGGCGATACCTGGTTGAGGGGAAAACCCCGTTAGTCGACGGTAGGTCGGCGCCAGATCTCGCCATCCAGCGGGGAAAAGATCGTCGCCACCTCCCGAGAAAAAAACACGCACTAACACCTACAGGACTAATGAGCAAAGTAGTTGACGCGCCCGGAAACACGAATCAATCAATCATAAACAGATGCGGACACGCGAGCGCATGCACACGCACGAACATTTGCAGGCATGCATACACTACTCACGCACGGTAACGCGCAACTACATGCATGTACACGAAAACATACTTCCTACATTGCCACACGCACGGAAGGAATTGCGATACGTGTGCAAGCATATGTGCTATCACAAGTGTACACATGCGTACACCTAGTTTAAATAGATTTACCTTTTTCTTGTTTGTCACACACCTTCAAATTTTTCTAGACCCCCTTCCCGTCTGCACCACTCGGCGTCGTAGGGTTTCACCACGGTCACTACCGCCCCGCTCCCCTAGGAACTCTTCCCAAGGAGGAGCTCATCTGCACCTCATCGAACAAATGGAGAATTATGTTCAATCCCTCAAAATCGCTTGCAAAAATTTTCACTCTCCGACACTCTTACCATCCTCGTCTACTGCTGTTAAACAGCTATCCCATTCCTTGGTCCCCATTAAATTCACCCGTCAAATATCTAGGCCTCTATTTAGACTCAAAATTAACCTGGAAACATTATATAGAAACCAAATTGAAGCAAGCCCATCAGAAACTTCATCAGCTTCGACCGATTATAAACCGTAAAAGTAGCCTCAGCCCCGAAAATACAGTGCTCCTACACAAATCCATTCTGCGACCACCCCATCTTTACGTATGCCCGATCTAGTGTCATTCAGCAGTATCTCACATCAACAAGATCCAAGTCTTCCAAAACAGAATCCTCCGCATTGCAACCAAAGCTCCATGGTTTGTTAGAAACTCGACTCTACATTAAGATTTCAACCTAAAATCAATAAAAGAGCAAATTATTCACATATCTCACAATTTCTTCCTCCACCTACCTGACATAACCGGACCATCTTTTTACAACCTTCGGCATAGATAACCCTCCCTTTCTGAGAATAAAAACAGATATTCCCTTCATTCATTCTTAAACTGCTTTTCCACGTTAGAATAGAAATAATTAACTTCAGTAATTAAATTCATCTCTAGTGATGTTCTGGCGGTGCTCATTGAGTTTCCCCACTCGTAATTTTTAAAATTAGTATAAGTCACCAATCATCTGTAGAGCCGAAAGGCTGAACTGATGTAAACTCAGAAAAATAAATAAATAAATGAAAAATAAAGGAGGAGCTCCCTTGTGCTTCCCGGACGTCTCGCCTTGGTAGCCCTTAGACCCATTTCGACCCTGTACCTTTGGAATCGGCGAAGCCCAGAGGCCCATCTTGGTGCTTGTATCGTTATATTTCGGTTTTCATGTCGTGGCACTTCAAGCCCTGTCTTCACGATGGAATATGTCAAGGCATTTCACGTCTTTCTCGGCCGTGCCGCTAGTGTCGCGTGATCGCAAGCACTGCTTGATACGGTCTCGATCATGCGACATCTAGCGACACGACCGAGAAAGACATGAAATGCCGTGACTTATTCAATCGTGAAGACAGGGCTGGAACTGCCACGTTATAAAAACCCCCAAGTATAATCTGCGCATGATTCGTTGGCTCGGGAACACACTTGCTCACACCCACTTGTTGCCAATGCCACAGCTAAGATAACTCCCGTTTGTTGTCACAGGCGGACTTACGCTGCACACCCATGCTTTGGCACGAGAACGCATTTAGACCCACATATTCATTGTAAGAAGCAAGTACGTGAGCAAACCCAATCATTTTCACAATCACAAAGGCGCGCATACTCGCTCGCAGTCATAACTCCAAGCATTGTGCTCGCATGTACGTGTGCGTAGAAGCACTCGCGTGTATGCACAGGCGCGAGCACCTGCACTGCACATTATGCGTCTGCACGCACGCAAGTGCGCGCATCTGCAATGTCATTGCAATCATGCGCATTTGCGTGTATCAAGATTACGCCCAATCGCTCGCATGTGGCGTTATAATGACCCATATCCCCGTGCGAACATTAGCTCTCTCGTTGACGTGCATTGGCATTGTAACCACTGCCTGTGGCCCACGTCGACGCCTTTGCTTCGTGTTATATACTAATTTTATATTCGCCTAAAATATAGATCATTTAGATTTCATGACCATTATTTCATATAATTAATACCCTGTTGTCATTGAACACGTTACAACAAAGTAGATGAATGCACTGAATTTTTTTTCAATGGCCGAAATTTTATTCATTTTTTTCATTTAAACTTTTCTTTAATTTTCATTCATTTCATTTTAACTTTTTATTCATTTTATATTTTCATTTATTTCTTATTTAAAATTTTGTATTTTCAAAAAGAAATAAAGATATGTGTTTTTCCCACTTCACTTTGTTAGCGGTTTTTCAAAAGATGGATGAGATGTGAATAGAACGTAAGTTGCAATAATACAAAACTACATATCCATTACCAAAAATTTAAGAGAGAAAGTATGTGATATAGCGTCAGTATGTAGTTTCGTTATGCAATCGAATACTTGAAACTGCACACTCCTCTTACCTTCCTCATTTCCGTGAATATACGACTCATCCTTATTAATGGTGTATCCCATACACAAAATCGGGACTACATTGAGTCACGTTTTCCTGAAATGAGTTTAGTAAAAACGAGTGCATGTGGGTTTGAACACTACGTCGCCCAATGAATAGTTGCCCAGCCCTCCCTTTTCCGTTTCACATTCATTCAAATGCGTTCATGAATATAAATAATGAAATATAAATAAATAAAACTTCCAATTTTGTGAAGCAACGGATGTCAAACTTTCTGATCTCCGATATCATTGCGGTGAAGGTTCAGATTTTTTTATATCCATTTTAACTTTTTTCGTTGGAAATAATGGAGAATGTTTTAATAATGTGTGTCATTAGTATGATGCATTTAGGCAGTTTATAAAGAGGATGTGATGTAGACAAGTCTGTGGAAATAGGTTTAACTTAATTATCAAAATCTGCAGTAATGAACGTTTAAATCATATTATGGTTTTATTAACCTACAATCCAACATTATTTAATAATTTCAGATTATTCATATGGGCTTTCTGATTTTAAGCTTTCAACACGTTCAGGAATACAATTTTCAGAAAATCTTCATTAAATATGTGTTCATTAAGGTTGCACAGGAAATTAAAATAAACATTCCATGGATTTTACTTTGAAGTAGATAGAAAATGCCAAATTCTTCCCTTTAGAAACTTTTATTTCCTTAATGAACGAATAAGTGTTAAGAGTAAGTGTTAGAATAAGTGTGAGGTTGGTCCCTAACGCTCTCTTATTAATATTTCGATACTGCTGAATCCATCTTATCACACGAAAATTTGAATATTTAGTCACTGTCAGTCATGTGTATTGGTAAAATGTATACGGCATAATGTATAAAAAATGCAAACGAGAAATCCCCCCCTTTCTAGTTTTAGGCTCTTATAGTCTTTTTGTTTTCATTTTTTATGTTCTGCGCCCATTTTAATCGAGTCAGCTCTTTAGATCGTTCCAAAATCCTCCATCAAGTGGCATAGCTAATGCACTCGTTCTTGGAAATACTTCAGTCCAATCCCTGGTTTTAACAACGTGTGCGCCTATAAAACTCTTACATATCTGACGTAGCAATAAGATTATAGTTCAATAGAATTACACAAAAATCCTATTGTACTAATACGAAGGTGCCAAAATAAAACAAAGTATTTATTGGCGTTGGAACCTAAAATAGCTTTTAGTGTAAGAGTTTACAAGCCTTTAGAACTCACGATAAAAATAGTTCGTTGGGGTCTTTACACTAAAATCCATTAATTTGTTCCACAGTCATGAGGGTAATAAGAAACTCCATAGCACACTGGTGAATAACAACCCAAATGATTCAATCGTTCAATCATTCTTCACTGGCATAATGATTTTAAACATTATGCCAGTCGCTTACGATTTTGATCTGTTTTCAACCAAATACCGTAAATAGATACTAGAGGGAGATTTATGCTGTATACTAAAAAACTGTAAATAAATTCACGTCCGAAGAACATTTTATAGGAACAAAGCAGCTAATAGAAAATAAATAAAACGGTATTGCTGTACGAATTCTAGTACTGGACTACTATGTAAAATTGACAAAATAATTGAGATGTACTCTGTATTCCAATCCAATGCAATATGAATGAACCTCAATTCACAGAAGCTAAAACGTGCGAAATATTGTAAATCACAATTAGCATGACAGATATTAGAGGAAATGTTTATTAATTCTCATTTCTGTCCATTTACAAAGTACCACTTACATTTATGAGTATATCCTCTTCCTGGAACCGCCCACACGCTGGTGGACAAATAATTAACGTTTTTATTACCCAATTTTCACACAAACTGTTAAATTTCGTCGAGTGCTTATCGTACGGCTACATGAATAATCACTTCGCCAGTTTCATTATCAGATAACACATCTCTGGAACAAAATGAATAATTCTGGGTTCAAACTGCGGGCCGCACGCGCCAACATCTCGCCCCGAATTAGTACTGCATTAACGTCACCAAAACCCTGGGGTTTCCCGCATTGGTTGGTCTCTTCCATTAACGCAACCGCTTCGACACTACGCGGCGTGACCCAGTTTAACGAAAAGCACATGTTCAGGACCTCTGACTTTTTATTTGCTTTGCTAAAACTACCGTACTTCAAAAGCGTTCGCTGATTAACGAGGAAAAAGCGTCCACGCGCTCTATAACATTTTCAGCACATGTTCTGTTCATATATTTTTATTTTCTCTGGTTTTTGTTTAGTTATACTCGTCAGGCCAACGCGTTTTTTATTATTTGTTGCACAACCCAATTAATTTATTAATTCAACTGTGTATTCTGCATTTGTTGAATTAATATTTTCCATCCAATCGCAAACATGGGCACTTATAGAAATGTTTCCCTAGCAACTATTAAAATGTAAATTATAAATTTAGTCAAAAACATATAATTCCAGACAGCTTACTCAGAATGTTTTTATTTATTTCACGTTAAAAACATTTAAATACTCTGTGTGACATACTATGGGGAGGGGAGAATTCTGCGCACATTTTCTTATATTCTGGGATCACTACTCTAACCCACATACAATTTAATTAAAAATACATGTGGTTTAATACCCGCTTCACGAACAACATCTAAGGAAAGTTGATTCTGAAATACACTTCACTTATTACTGTCACTTATTCAAACAAAATTCAGTTAATTTAATGGTCCACTATTTCTTTGAACGAAACGATCAACAAAGACAAACATATCTTCTTATCTGTTACATAAAAGTGAGAGTAGTATGTATGTTTTCACATGACCCAAACCGCTGAACTAATTGCTCTCAAAATTTGTCTCGAATACTATTGAGCGGTTAATAATCAAAAGTAGCAAAGTTGTGATTCAAAATCTTACTTTAAAATGTGAGGGTTTTTTTACAATATTCAGTTAAATGCTATCCCCAAAGCTTCTGAGTATTGCCGGTTGATGTGGGGGCGGGGCCGGATGGAGAGGATTGAGTGGTTGGCGAGACAAGCAGACGCGGGACAAGAGAGCAAGGGGCGGGGCAAGAGAGCAAGGGGCGGGACAAGAGAGCAAGGGGCGGGACAAGAGAGCAAGGGTCGGGACAAGAGTGCAAGGGGCGGGACAAGCAGTGTGAGCGGAAGGATCACGAGAAAGGAAGACCCGAAATGGGCGGGTAGAGCGGAAGAAAGAGACAGAGCTAAAAATCGGGCCGAGGAGAAGGAAAGGGAATAACTTAAAGACCAGAAGAAGAGAAGGAGTGTGATGAGCAGGAAGATAAGTTACACGTGGAGAGTCTGGATGGGCGGGGCGAAGGATTGAGCAAGAAGGCCGTAGGAGGCCGTGTACGGCATGTGGACGTGACGAGCCAAGCTTAAGGGAGGTGGATGGCCTTCTTAATGAATTGCTGTGATAAATGGCTGTGCAACGTCGGGTAATTAGCTAATTATTACAAAAAATATTTATTTACATTTATTATAACGTTTCTTTGGCTTGTTTTCTAAGGAATTATTTTGGTGTTTACGTCTAAAACCATTATGGTTATCCTCTAAACGGTTTTGAAGTTATACAAGTAGAAACACACGGCTTGTAACAGTGTCACGGACTTCCGCAATACATGAATAATTCAGTCCAAATGAAAATCGCAATTCTAATACACCCAACACCGCTTTCCAAACGGCATTCGCTTAAGGGAAAGTAAACAGTCTTATCTTTACTCCGTGGAGCGAAATTCCACTCCGCAGTTGTCACTTGTTACCGTGCAATTTCGTTCCGTCTGCACGCGCAGAAGGTCGCTGTAAACCAGGGCGGAACGGCCGATCCGATAAGAAAGCGAAGAAAACTGAAAATGCAAACCTCGTTTGGATGTCGGCGATCGAGGCGCGAGGAGATTCGGCGAAGGTGAAACGCTTTTAGGCTGCCATTCGATTCTATTGGTCGAATTTGGAGGCCCTCCGGCTCTGGGAACCCGTTCCCCAAAGCCCAGACCGGATCTGCGAGCGCAGACCGGCTTCCCAACGCAACGACTCGCTTCAGTGGGAGCTGCACGCTCCTTTGCTATCTTCACTCGTACATTACATTCGGAGACACTTTACAACGTCTACAATTGTTGACGTACCGCAATGAAATGTTTACACATTTCCTTGAAAGAGAAAGAGTATACAAAATTGGCAACTCCCTCCAAATGGCCAAATTTGCAAAAAATGCATTCCGACACTGTCCAGAAGATAAAAATTGTCGTATTTCTATAGTACACTTATTTTTATCCTAATTTGTAAAATCAGAATTATTTGATTAGATAATAAGATAAATTAGTTAAATGATGTAATTATAAAAAATCTCTTCATTATTCCATGTTTCATGAAACGGAAGATATACTTCACTATTAACTTAGATTTACTTTTATTTGTACAACTTTTATTTTTTGGGCAATATTGTTCCTTTTATATAAAAAATACGTGGAAAAACCATTATTATTTATATTGAATATCATTTCATTTCGAAAACCATTCGTTTTATTGAATAACTTCATAATAATGACGCTAATCAAAATGGAACGGAACTGCAAGAGAAATAACTATTTTACTAGCTTGTTAATAATATCACAGTAATAAAGTAATAATCTAGATGCTCGCTAAGTTTAGGTTGTTTTATTCCGAACTGAATTCGTAATGCATCTAAATTAATATGATTATACGTCATTGTACACAACGGACAAATTAAATTTATTTTGGCATTGTTGAAAGAATTTCATTATAGTAGACGCATTTTTTGTGGTCAATGTTTTAATTATATTAGCAATCCGTAGTCACTAGTATTTCTTTATTCACACATGAAAAGCGATTACATTTCACAAGATTTGCAAAACTTAATCTAACATTATACACATGAGGACCTTGCGTCCTATATCTTGTAGCCTATCTTCTCTATCCTATCCCCAATCCATCCATATGGCCGTGGAAAAGGTCTTACCTTGCAAGACCTCATAATCTTGAACAACTGTCAGTACTGTGATGACGTGGGGGTCAGGATTGTGCTGTATTCCTAATTTTGCAAATCCTCGAAGGAGAAATAAGACTCATTTCAAACAAATTGACAAAATATAAAGATAAATTTCTTAATAATGTTTATTATATGACTTGAATAAATAAAATTGTTTTCAAAAAAATATTTTATCTGACTAAAGAAATCTATAATTTAATATTATATCTGTTTAATTCAACAGACTTAACTAACAAAATAAATAGTACCACGAATTCCAGTTGTTAACATGTACTATTTCCCGCATTTGTTTGCGAATGATTTCAACCGTAAGAAATATAAAAAATATTGAAGTCTTACAGCTAAAATTATTATTTCATTTTCAGAAGGAAATAATTTAATACATAAACGGTTTTATACTACAAAAGTAGTACAATATGAAAATGTCTGGACAATCTATATAACATTTTCTGTCAAATCAATACCGATCACAAATAGCTCAATTGTGGGGCATGGAAATTTACAACATGCATCGACTGAAGGGTCATTAATTTCTAAATGAATGATTAATTAATATCACCCCCGTTTCAATATACATTATGCACTTATCACAGCTTTGACGCGTTATATTTAAATGTATCTCCCCCAACCCATTAACGCCCAAATTAGTTTTTTGTTTGGACGTACTCTAGCAATACAAGCATGTATTTCCAATTTTAAATAGAAAGTGCTCACAACACGCCTAACGGAAAGAATATTACAAACAAGATCATGACCATATCAATAGTCGTGGATAAAATGTGCCAATGCCGTTTCTTTCCTCTCAGCCCTATGGCATACGTGCCTCTTCCTGCTGGTGATCAACTTCACCATTTTTTGCATTGTAAGTTGTTAGAACTTGTGGCTGCCTGATTAGCACTTTCTGCCTATCTGCCTAACTAGTTCATTCCATCGCGAGTAAATAATTTCTCATTTCATTTTGCGGGAGACTTATTTACTGGCGATTATTTACTCGCATCTTTCCACAGTAGTCTAAAACTGTAACCAAAATCACCTGATACGCAAAAAGCTTTTATATTATTATGACCAAAGTATTTGACAATTATTTCATCTACTGCCAATGATCCTTCATATATTCCCAAACTGCTGAAAAGATTAATTTACCAGCTTAATTAGAGATCTGATTTTAAAACTGTGTCTGTCTCGTTACCATTTGCCAAATCATTATTGCAGAAACTCTTTTTTCGATTTGAGAAAGGTGTTCGTTGGCACACATTGTTTTACTACTTCAGCAGACTAATTCCCTTTCTCCGACAAGTAAATACGTTCTGAAAATAATTTGTGATAACCAGTAAGCAGTAGGAAACCAATAAAAACCTTCACTTTGTCAGGACTAAACACAAAATCACTCTAATTTTGCCCAATGGCAGCATAACAAACTGTTTCCTTTACAATGTGTTCATAAACAGCACAATGAAAAAACGTTTCGAAGAGTTCCCTAGGGGCTAAATTTAAAACAAGCTTCTTGTGATTTTCCATTTCAGCGTAATTGCCGCTAACTTTATAGTTGGGGCACAATTTGGCTGCTTGTATCCCAATCACATTTTTTCACCTCTAGGCGGTGTTTTTTTTTTTGTTTGCTTTTTTCGTCTTGCCCATGCGGACGGATGGCTTAACACTTCACACACCTTCCTGAACACTTTCCTGAGAATGATTCTATGGGTCCCGACACTTATTACCGGGAGAGGTGGCTCAGGGCATCAACGGATGTCACTGCAGTGCCTCTGATCTGGACGTCCCAGTGACAAGCAGGTCCCCGACGATAGCAGGTTTTTCGGCACTAGCTAGATAGTTAGGTCGAGTTCAGCCGCTGTCTGGAGGATAACTCTGGCTGCCGGCTGCTCTGGTCGGTAGTTTTCAGTAGTTTTTCCTATCAATACCTGGCGAATGCCATAGGAGTACCCTAATGAACAAGCCACGTACCACACGCTTTCCTTCCCGTTCCTTGTCCTATCCCTTACATACACACATTTACATGCACTATACTACCACACATGCCGGAACACCGGTCGAGGGCTTAGAACTTGCCCCGGCTGGGCGGTGCCCCGCTGGTGGGAGTTACCTGGTTGTAGAAAACCCTGATTGAATACGACCGCTATGCTGTCATACTTCATCAAATTTATTTTTTCAAAATTCTAATTTTCAAAGAGGATTGAATTCTGAAGTCCCGAATCAGCATCTTCTGATAGGGCGGGATGTAGACCTGAGGGAGATGCTTGAAACGTGATGCACGGGACTTCATAAGAAATTAACGACGACCACTTTCTGTCACAATCAGTCGTGAAATTTAGTACAGAGGTGAGGAAGACATGATGCTCTGGCAATCTTTCAGGCACCTGTTAAGCAGAAGAGTCAAGTGGACTCGAGATCAAAACTGAAAACAATTGCCCCTCAATATTGCTGATTATATAAATATTCAAAGAATGACGGGTAGAAAATGATAGAATTGAATTGTTTAACTCACAACGTAAACCCCACGTTGAGTATTCACAATCGAAAAAACATTCAACAAATTAATTGACAGTTACAAGCCCTAACCTTTAAGTAGGTTAACAAATGAACAAATTAAATGAAACATTTGATGAAAAACATTGATTAAATTGAATGAAAGGATTAATGAAAATATTTCATTAAGCAAATTAAATGAAATATTTTGGAGATATCTCGATACCCCGCAAGTTCGGAAACCAAAAACCGTTTCCATTAATAGGGATATATGTTTTACTGTCCCCAAAAATTAATGTCATTTTAACAATTTGAGATATTTTGCCTCGCATCATCACTCGTGATTATAAAACCGTAAGAAAGACTCCTTCGCGATGAAATTCCGCTAAAAATTCCGCTAATGTAACTTCATTCTTTGTGCACGTCTTCTGAATTTCAGTGGGAAATATAGTTATTCAAATTATCGTTTTCCATATTATCGCGGCAAGAAGTATTATTCTTTCATGAAGAACATGATGAGGGTTAAGGGCAGAAATTTATAGCTAATTTACCTTTGAAATATATTTTATTATATAAGAGCGAATATTTTGTCAACAAAACTTGAAAAAAAACCGCTCTTTTTCTGTAATCAAAATTCGACTAGAATATGGTTTAGGATAGAGATCACAGAATTCTGAAAACGTGCACAAATTTCACTTCTCCCCACAGCTCGTCACACACAGTTTTTAACTGTTTTTGACGTAAATAAGTAAATAAATAAAAAAATGAGCCACGTTTTATCCACGCGCCGGCCGGGACAAAAACGCAGGGCAATGCTATCGTAAGAAAACTTGCAAACTAAGTTCCGCGAATATGCAGCCCGATCCCGCCAGGGCCCGAAAAGTGCTGGGCGCGGCGCGGCACCGGAGCGAAAGAATTAGACAAGTTGAGAACATGCGCGCTCCTGCATAACGTAATTCAAGCGAAGTTGTGAAGCAGCACGGAGGATGGCGAGTGGCGTTGGGTGGGGGCGCAAGCTCAGGCGAGGGGTACGTGCCCTCCGGTGAATACTCTCGAAACACTTTCCGCTCTGATGGCCCCTCAAAAAATACACCGGAAAAGCGTTTAAGACTTCTTCCCGAAATCCCAGTGTTATTGACTCGCTCCTCGACAACCGAAGTTGTTCGCTAGACCAAAAAAAAAAGACTTTTTCTTCTTCGGAAATAAAATACGCATCCATTTATCTTGATGATGCTGTTGAAGAGAAATTGACGAAGTTCGATGAGTTTGTTTTTTAAACAATGTGTGCTGTTTAAGCCGTTCTTCTAAACCCCAGATGTTCAATCTCCTCGTAAATTGTTTTTCTGGGGTTCAAGGTGTTATGTATTCAGACCTGGACATGGAAGACTGGAGATAAAAGACTGCCGATTGTCTAAACTGGTAGAATTTTAATTCAGTTCAAATATTTAGTTTTTCTCGCTTAAATATAAGAAATTAAAATCCAGGACCTAATTGTAATGAGTGCCAAAAAGTTTCTTACATGGAGAAAATTAAAGATGTTAAGGCAAAGAGAGTTACTACACGCTTCGAACAGCGTAGAGTTCGGTACATAATATTTACATAATAAACCCTATACAGATAAATTACATCTACATAAATGTAGATGTTGAAGTTGTAACCAATGGCCCCGGGTTTAATTTATTTCACTTTCTGAGAATAGAGAATAGAAACTTCTGGTTGGTCTGCATATATTTAACATACAACAAGGTATCTCCCTCTCAAGGTATCTTCCCCTATTCAGCTCCTCACCCCATACCGGACAAGCTCTAAGCTCTTATGGTCTTCTGACTTGTGTGGCAGCGTAAGTGTAAAGGATTAAGTGTATGTGTGTATAAGGGGAGGATATAGGACAAGGAACAGTAAGGAAAGATCGCTCAGGGTCCATGGCCCATTTGTTTCGTACTGCTCCGGCATTCGTCTGGTATTGATCTGAGAAACCATGAGCAACAGCCGATCTGAGCAGCTGGCCGCTAGAATTCTTTTCCAGATGCCACTGAAGCTCACCTATCTATACAGCTAGTGAAGAACATTCGGCACAGTCGGAAGTCATAGTTGAGACACTTGCCGATCGAAGGGTCTCAGTATGAAACTATTTTCTCTTTTAAAAAAGTGAAGTGTAAAATGTTCCCAAAGATCCAACTTCTCTATTAATCCCACATAAACACTTACAGAATATTGGTGCCATTTTTTTTCTAATTTTTAATGCAATATTCTAATTTAAAAACTTTTTATTTCAAAATTTATATTTAATCTACTATTTATAAATTATAATCTGTGAATTCTTAAGATACCTGTGATAGAAGTGCAGTCTTTATGAGTTTCATTATCGTCGACCCCAATGCATCATGAACAGAATACTGTAAATATTTAATTATTCTTAGACTTCCATTTGTACGTTTTAAAACGGACCGTGTCAAGTGTTCATTATACTTTTCTGTACGAACTGTATTAAATCGTTCTCTGTCCAGACAAACATTACAATTAGTACATTTGAATAGAGGTAGTATCTGGGCAAACATTAATGTATTCGTACAGATTGATATGTTGTTTCACTCCATGCATAAACGAATAACTGTTGATCTTGCAATGTGATGTTTCCTCAGCAATCCTGAGCTGTTTATGTGGGTATCAGACGTTAACAGCATAATAACAATGTTCCGCATAAGCCCTGATAGTGACAGCCAATGGGAATAAGAAGGCTACGAATTCCGCAAACTGGAAACGAAATAACAGAACACAACACTTCAATTTAATTTTCAATTAATTAAACATTTATTAAATGCATCTTCAGTGAAGAGGGTGCTTATTGAGTTAGCTATTCAAATCGCTGTAAATCACTTCAGTTTGTTCAGGAAACTCCACTTTTTATTTGCAATTATTAGAGAATAAACAGTAAAACGTGAAAAAGGAATAGTGCCTATTAAAGTAGTAGGATGAACAAAAAGAAACATTTTATTGAATATGCCTAATATATTTTATCAAAGTACACAAAGCATTAACATTCATTTAACTAAACTTCCCTAAACTTCATGCTTAACAGACTACACAATTAAAAACGTAATATTATTATGATGGCAAATATTTTTTCAGTCTTTCAGTACATTCCCCTTTCATGTTGTGGACTAGCACCTTCCTTTCGCGTGTGTCAGTGCTGTATCCAGAGGCGAGCAGCACTGCTGAGTGAGTGTTTTTTCTTCCATGTCTTCTGATATTCATGGTGTAGATCTGCCACCTAACCCCGCGTGCTGTCAGGTCTGTACCATCTGGGAGACATCTGCACAACGTGTTTTCCTATCTACCTCTTCTCCATTCATTTGTGGTCTGGAACCTAACTTTCCTTCGCTTATCTCTGCTTAGCATGTTTTGTCATCCAGCTCTACCCTATTCATGTTGTCGACTGGCGCGTAATCTCTGCTGCTGCCAGACCTGTTTCACAGAGTAGCCCTACTCAGCGTGCCATCCAGCTCTATTCATGGGGGAACTGACACCTAATCTCCACATACAGCCAGGCCTGTTCCAGCGCGCTGCCCTGTTGAAACTGTCTTTTACCTTCCATTTCTTCCTCCCCAGTCATGTGGATTGGCACTTAACCTGCGCACGCTGCCAGGCCTGTTCCATCGTGCTGTCGTGTTGAGTCTGTTCTTTACTTTCCATTTCTTCCTCTCCAGACATGTTGACCGGCACTTTACCTGCGCGTCGTGCTAGGCCTGTACCAACGAGCAACCCTATTGAGTCTGTCTTTGCCTTCCATTTGATTCTCACCAATCATGTGGAATGACACTTAATCTCCACATACAGACAGGCCTTTTTCATCGCGCAGCCCTGTTGAATGTGGCTTTTGCCTTCCATTTCATTCTCACCAATCACGTGGTCTGGCACTTAACGTGCGCGCGCTGCAGGCCTGTTAAGGCGCGCGGCGCTGCTGAGTCTGCCTTTTGCCTTCCATTTCATGTTCTCCAATCACGTGGAGTGGCACTTAACGTGCGCACGCTGTAGGCCTGTTCCATCGCGCAGCCCTGTTGGCTTCTGCCTTCCACTTCATTCTCACCAATCATCTGGACTGTCGCTTAAACTGCGCTCGTAGGTTAGGGACACCACTTAACCAGCTTCAGGCCTGTTCCAGGGCGCCGCCCTATTGAGTTTGTCTTTTGCCTTCCATTTCTTCCTTGGCATTCATTTTGTGGACTGTCACTTAACGTGCGCGCGCTGCAGGGCTGTTCCAGCGCGCGGCGCTGCTGAGCGGGTCGGCGCTGTCGCCGTGGGCGCAGCAGCGGCGGCCGGACGCGCTGCGCGCCTCGGTGGCGGCGCAGCTGGGCTGCGCGCCGGAGCGCGACCTGGCGCCGTGCCTGCGCGCGCAGCCGCTGGCGGCGCTGCTCGCCGTGCGCGTGGCGGCGCCGCGCTTCCTGCCGGCGTTCGGGCCGTGGGCGGCGGCGGCGGCGGGCGCGGGGGCGGCCCAGGCGCAGGCGCAGGGCGGCGACCCCGCCGCCGCCGCCATGGAGCGCGCCACCGGCGCCTTCATCGCCAGCGAGCTGCTGCTAGGTGAGACTTACGGAAATTCGCGATTAGCTTTCGTAAAAAAACGTACTTTCCTCAAAAATGTACGCTAGGAAGTTGCAATGTTTAACTAGTTCTTTTAGTAATGTACGTACATTCTCCCGTGAAAGGTATAGAGCCTTCGAACAGCATAGAGGCCCTGTTAACCTTACCAATACCTTGGTAAAGTTACTTCGGGCCGTAGCAAGGATTGGTGGACACCTGGAGCCCACATATTTAATTTGGATTTCACTGATAGTTTTTTTGGGATAACATTTTCTCGCAATTGCTTATGCAGAATGAAGTAATGTAACGCTGCGGGAGGAAACTGCGAATTTTCGCTAGAAAAACTCTTCTTGCCGGGTCCTGGAAACAAAAAAGGGAATAAATCTTCTCCCTGTGAATAGTAAATTACTTTCCCTGCAGGCGGCGCGCCGCGGCGTCGACGGAGAGCTACCTGGACCTGAGCGAGGCGGACGTGCAGTACGGCCATGACGCACGCGTGCTTGCCATTGCAGGGGCTGCTTCGACGGAGAGCTACCTGGACCTGAGCGAGGCGGACGTGCAGTACGGGCTTGACGCACGCGTGCTTGCCATTGCAGGGGCTGCTTCGACGGAGAGCTACCTGGACCTGAGCGAGGCGCACGTGCAGTACGGGCTTGACGCACGCGTGCTTGCCATTGCAGGGGCTGCTTCGACGGAGAGCTACCTGGACCTGAGCGAGGCGGACGTGCAGTACGGGCTTGACGCACGCGTGCTTGCCATTGCAGGGGCTGCTTCGACGGAGAGCTACCTGGACCTGAGCGAGGCGGACGTGCAGTACGGGCTTGACGCACGCGTGCTTGCCATTGCAGGGGCTGCTTCGACGGAGAGCTACCTGGACCTGAGCGAGGCGCACGTGCAGTACGGGCTTGACGCACGCGTGCTTGCCATTACAGGGGCTGCTTCGACGGAGAGCTACCTGGACCTGAGCGAGGCGGACGTGCAGTACGGGCATGACGCACGCGTGCTTGCCATTGCAGGGGCTGCTTCGACGGAGAGCTACCTGGACCTGAGCGAGGCGGACGTGCAGTACGGGCTTGACGCACGCGTGCTTGCCATTGCAGGGGCTGCTTCGACGGAGAGCTACCTGGACCTGAGCGAGGCGGACGTGCAGTACGGGCTGGAGGAGGAGCAGCGCGACCGCGTGCTGCGCACGTACGTGCGCAACGCGTACGAGTTCCACCTGAGCGAGATCTTCAGCGCGGTGCGCAACGAGTACACGGACTGGACGCGGCCCGTGCAGCACCCCATCAACCTGCGCGACGCGGCGCTGGAGGCGCTCAGCGACGGCCACACGGTGGCGCCCCTGCTGCACGTGGCGCACCTGCACGCGCGGCGCGGCGCGCGCACCTTCTTCTTCCACTTCGGCCACCAGACGCGCGGCAGCGACTACCCGCAGGTACGCCACCACCCCACACGGAACACAAAGCGTTGCCATTGAAGTGAAGAAATCCTATGTGCTAGAGAGGGCGAATCGTGTTGGGTTGGGTCGGGTCAAGCCAGATTCTGCTGACTCTCATACACCTTCACTTCGCCAGAGCCGCAGGTACGCCCACACCCCACACAAAAGAAAGCGTTGCTATTGAAGTGATTCAATCTATGTGATTGAGAGGACGAATCGTGTTGGGTTGGGTCGGAGCAAGCCAGATTTTGCTGACGTACCAAGCAGGCGTACCGTTCTTCTACTTCGGACACCTGACGCGTGACAGCGACTACCCGCAGATATGCCCGCACCCCACACGGAACAAGGCACTCAAGCGAACCTCCTAGTCATGTATTCTTGGCTGTCCGGGATGACCCGTGTCTGAGTCGATGGATCTGATGTTTCGGCCATCATGCTGTGGCCTTCTTCAGAGCTAAACTGCTGAGACTTATTCAGAGCAGTTTAGCTCTGAAGAGGGCCACAGCGAGATGGCCGAAACGTCAGATCCATCGACTCAGACGTGGCTCATCCCGGAACAGCCAAGAGTACAATGACTCCGGCCGCGGAAGCCTACGAACTCATCGAACCTCCTAGGCGATTTCCGATCGAAACGATTCAGTCTACGAGATTCAATCTATGTGTTTGAGCAGACGAATCGTGTTGGGTTGGGTCAAGGGGAGTGTGATGAAGCATGGTGGATTGCGCATCACTTCCGACACCAAACACGTGGCTGCGACCACCCGCAGGTACGCAAGCAACACACATGCAAGAAAGCGTAGCGATTAAAGTGAATAAATCTATGTGCTAGAGAAAACGGATCGTGTTGGGTTGGGTCGGGTCAAGCCAGATTCTGCTGACTGGCACGCACCTTCTTCTTCCACTACGGACACGCGTGGCAGTGACTACCCTCAGGTATGCCACCACCCCACACAGAACAAATTATTCAAGCGAACCTCCTAGTTGATTTCCGATCGAAACGATTCAGTCTACGAAATTCAATCTAGGTACGCCACCACCCCACACGGGACACAAAGCGTTGCGATTGAATGGATTCAATCTATGTGATTGAGAGGATCAGTCGTGTTAGGTTGGGAGCTGGTGAGTCGCGATCACGCCACATGGAGGATTGCGTAGCACTTCGGTCCTGAGAGGCGCGGTAGCGATTACCCACAGGTACGGAAGCACTGCACACATAACAAGGAATTCAAGAAAACCTCCTAGTCAATTTCCGATCCAAACGATTCAGTCTACGAGATTCAATGTACGTGCTTGAGTGGACGAATCATGTCGGGTTGGGACAAGATGTGTCGGGTCAAACGTACATTCTGCTGTCATACAACTTGTTTCACTTCGGCTACCAGACGCACCGCAGCGACTATCCGCAGTTACGCAAGCACAGCACATAATAGGAAGCGTTGCGATTGAAGTGATTCAATCTTTGCCGCCGGGAATTCACTAACTCTACAGACTTCTCGAATGCAATGGGTTTACGGGTTGTGAAGTGGAAGTGAGAGTAGGAGATGGCGAAGAGTCAACCGAGGCCGCATCAGATGGGATTTGGTTGGTAGAGTCACGAGTGGTTAGGTTGGATTCGAAGTATATTAATTAACGAAGAATCGCAAAATGCTGAAACGTTCTAGGCAAGAAGCATCAACTCACGACTGTGGGCGCTATTGTACGAGGATGGATTCTTTGAGCTGAGGCAAAGAAATTATCCTAATGTAGTAATCTCATTGCTGCTAAGAGTGAAAGAAATGTGATAAATAAATACTACGAGACAAATATAACCCCACAAAGAATGACGTTCACGACGAGACAGAGACTTAATTAGATAGATTTAGAAAATGATCTTAAACGTACCAATCTAAAATTCTCTATAAATTTTTAAACACAATTACAAAAAATTGTATTAATAATGTACGTCTTAAAGGCGAATTCCACATCAAAGTTTGTAATCAAATCAAAAACTTCCCATTTTAATTCAACGTACTCGCAAAATTAAAAAATAATACTATGTTTGGTATATGCCTATGTATGCCGTATTTGCCCGGCATTGCGCTTTCCGCTGTTGTGTGTTTAGTTGAACGCAATCTCGCGGACGATCCCCGAGCCAAAGCAAAGGGAAGAGCGTGGTGAATTCGAGGGCCGCTGTTGCGCTTGAATCCAGAGTTGACAGCGAGATTACTTCCCTTGATCTCGCTTGACGAGCAGCCCGATCTGATATGTCATCGCGAGCACGGCACAGAAGCGAGACAACATCGAATACTGACCCACGACAAATATCAACTGTGGCTTCCTCTGCAGTTTAGCGTGCACAGGGAGTTGAAATGCACACCAGGACTCACTCTGCTCCTTCAGTCGGCACGTATCGCTACTACGAAACCGAAGAAACAGAAAACGAACCTTCACCATTGCAGATGATGTATGACGGGATTGAAGGACCCTACGGACAGCCATTGTGGATAGGGGGTCAGGAGTTTGTAGTTTACGACTAGAACTTAATTCATCAAAGGGGAGTATTTTTTAGTGAATTGTAATTTCATACTATATAAACTATACACGCACTGATGATTTTTCTGTAGCTTAACGTATTCGGGGGACAGAATACGGAACCACATCAATTCTTCCAATCAATTCTTTCATTAATGGGGAGTTTCAGCATCAATTCTCCCAAATTCCAACCATTAGACATTTCGAAACTCAAAAATGAATTAAAAAAAGGTAACCGGCATAATGCCATGAGGCAATAAACTCAACAATGTAATTGAAGGTCCACCACGTCTCGCTGTGTGGTGGATAGGGTAGGACTCATAATATTTAATGCTCATTAGAAATTATCATGTTCGTAATATTTTAATTTTACATCTTAATTGAACAAAGGGGTTTCAGAAAGTGTACAAGATGTTCACTCTTTCTGGTATATATTTTTAACTATAGATAAATTGTGGTTTTCTCTGGACAATCATCTTTTCAAGGTATTGAATCATGCATCTAAATTAGCTGTAGTTTTTACAGACGGACGCACCGCGTCTCTAAACCTTATAAACTGAAGTCGTTTAATATAATATGAATGCGTGGAAGAGTGGTTAATCCTTTTATTCTTTTTTATGTAAGTAAGGAGATTTACGACCAATAGCCGACTGTGTTAATAAGAAACCTGGCCTTCTTTATTTCGTTACCTTTTCACAAAACGCATTTTTCAGAAGGCCATTCACAAAAAATCTATTCCTTTTCCCACGTATCTATTCTTTATTCACATATTTTCATATTAAATGTCAACATTCAGAGGTGGAATCGCTCGTAGGCGCCTTGCATTTAAACGCTGCCCTCACACATTCAGCATTCGGCGGTTACCGAACGTCTGCCCAGTCTGGAGTAGCTGATTGCTCGGCCAATGTTCGCTTCCTTCCATATATTCCAAAGACCGCCGCGCTGTGCGAACGTTGAGTGCCGAACGTCTGGCGCTCGGCAAATTGCAAGCAGCCCCTCTCCACAACACTCGCTCGCCTCGCCGAATGCCGATTACGTGGAGCCTCCTTAGTAGGAAGTAGGGATGTGCCCTTAACAGCTAAACTGTTATTTCTTAACAGTTAACGTTTAGTAACTGTTACACGAAATAACAGTTATTTCATTTATCCTCTTATTGGCTGTTATCGGTTGATATTCATAGTACTCCATTCTACTGGGCCAAACCCGAACTACCACAAGCTTTCGCGTCAACCATTTTGTACGACAACAGTTTCACTGCATGTATTCAATCGTGATTAACAAGTGTTCAAATTATAGATTCATTAATACATAATTCGTTATTAATACACACCATGTGCCACAATGTTTTTATATTTTATTGTATACGTATACTACAATAAGATATTTAAATTCGTCCAATAGGTGCGTTAACGTCTTTCGGTCCCATTACAGCTTATGTGAGATCCACTAATATCGATACTAAGTCCGATAGAACACAATGAGGTGAGGTCAAATAACTCTCATTATAATATTTGATATTCAACAGTCATTACCACTTAAGCTGAAGGTATGCAAAACACAGTTTATTCTTCTCATTATTTTTGGCACTAATCACTTCACTATGAACATGTTGCATATTTGAAAGAATATTTGCAATCTGATCACGAATCACTGTTATTATGGTAATATTCTATACACATTTGCTACTCATCATATTAACTGCTATTCTTCCTTGGCAGTTCATCGAGTCTCGTTCATATCAGCTGTTTCTCTGTCCATGCCCAAACATGTTAGGGGAAGTAGTGCAAAAAAGAGCCGCAAGCGGTGCTACCAACGTTATTCGTTTTGCCAGGATTAACTCTTAGCAGTCGCCGCAACTGATTTAACTCTTAAGCAGTCAGACATGTTAGGTTGCTGATCGTGGACGTGTTATTTTTCAACTGTTATTAATAACCGTTTTTACGAGTCCACTGTTATTCCGATAACAGTTATTGAAGAAAAGCTGTTAAGCCCATCTCTAGTAGGAAGTGTTAATGCCAGGCGTAAGGAGACTTCCTTAAACTCTACTGATCACGTGACTAACGACGTTATACGGTCGTAACGAATAATGTTCAGAAGAGCTTTAGCAATTGTGACATTATAACTAGGGCTTGTAAAACAACGAAAATATTTATTATCCATAAGAAAACCAGTAACGAAGATCGAGGGAATTCTCCGAGTAAAACGTGAGTCATTCTCTTTAACACTCTGTTCGTTTCCTCTATGCGATCTGAGGAAATGTGGAGTGTATGTTATCGCTCGGAATGTCATTGCCTGAAACGTTAGGACAGTTTGAAATGGCCCTTAGACGTTTTGGCGGGTCGTGAACCAGACTCACTCCACTCAATCGTGAAAATCCCTCAGAAACATGTGATGGATGACCAACCACTACATTCCTAACTGGCACGTCTTTCACCCCATATCGAAAACCCATAAAGTGTGAATCTTAAAAATACTCAAAATATTCATTTCTTCATATAAAATTCACCGAAATGTAATATTATTCGTTTTGTCGGAAATATTTATTTTTATTTTACAATCAAAATAACAATGCAACATAAACAAATTTCAATAAACTATTGTTATATGTTTTTCCAGTTAACGTTTTGGGACATAATACTTGAAAGTCCGTCATGTGACTATTAGTGCATAACGTCGCCACTTTCCGCGTGGCGCTAAAACTCCTCAAAGGCTCATTCAGAATGCAAACATAAACATAAGCATGGCGTTAACATAAAAGTGAGAACTACGTTTATAAGCGAACACATTCACAATTCGTTCACGTAAGCACGTATAAAACGTTAACTTTAAAGCTTGCAAGCTTCGAGCTTCTGTGCTAATGCTTAAGTACTAAATAAGATAGGAACCAGTCACAGTACGGTATCTCAAAATCGAGTATCGAATTAGGATCGAAGTCGATAAATCGAACAAAAGACTGGATTTCCAGATTGCGTGGTTGATTTTCGGCGATTTTCTGCTTTGTTTTGTAACGTACGATCTTTTTGTAATTTAGTTTTGTTGTAGCATTTATAGTACTGTTTAGTAAGTTGTAATCATAGTAATATCATTTTGTTTCCATTTTTATTGAAATTAAAATATTATAGAAATCGTAGGCCGTGGACACAGTCAATGGATTATATGAATAAAAAATGAGTAAGTACTCCAGAGCAATTGTTCAAGAGTCCAAGTAGGAACTAAAACTTCTCATAAGCAATTGCTTCTTTTCATATGAACAAAACGTTTCGTGAAACTCGGGGCATTTACTTCTCTCTCTGAGTACTTTCTCTCTAAGTGATCTGTAGCAATTGGTCGATTTTCTTCTGTTTTATTTGTCTTCGTTATCACACGTCGCGCATGGTGCATCGCGCGTGGTCTTTCCATCATGACGACGCGTGCATCTTCGTGATGGTGTCGACTATGCTAATTTAAGTGGTACAGTTGACGTGGATTGTTGGCAAAATCGTAGGAAATCTCCCATCATTCATTCACTCACTACCTACAACCTCACAACCAGTCCATACCAGTCATGTATAACCTCTCTTGTGTCCATTCAATACGATTTGAGTCGCCTACAGAGGTTGCCTCGAAAATTCAATGTAAATACTTCGCATTATAAGCACATTGTCAATTTTACTCATACAAAAAGTAAGCAATAGCTTTTTGGCCGAACAGTTACTCACCAATGGAGAAATTGCTCAAAATAATAGCAATTACTCACGTGTTTTATTCATACTGTTTGACGCAATTGCCTTGAAAACTCGAGAAAAAAGTAATAGCTCCTTTTTATTCACATTACCCGTTATCTCAAAATCGATTCTCACATAAAATGACCCACAGACAATAGAAAATCTTTGCTTACGCTTATGTTAGACGTATTTCAGTCCATCACTTATGTTAAAGTTTCTGTCTATGCGTAATGCTAATGTTCGCGTTGTGAATGCTGTGGTGTGGCGTGTCTTGCAGCGCCTGGGCAGCGTGCGGGGCGAGGCGCTGCCGTACCTGCTGGGGTTGCCGCTGGCGCCGGGCCCGCCGCTGCTGCCGCACAACTACACGCGCCAGGACGCCGCCGTCGCAGAGGCCGCGCTCACCTTCCTCACCAACTTCGCCAAGTCCGGGTGAGTGCTGCGACTGCGCCTTCCGGCCCCGGCCGATCCGTTCTCCACCCCCCTGCTCCCCGCCCCTCGCCCTCGCATCCGAACTCCACTCCCGGCCCCGCACCTCGATCCCCGCCACGCATCTAAACCCCGTCACTCCTCAGCTCAGCTGGTTACCTCTCCGACCAGCCTTTTCCTCGTCGCCGCGTTGTCCATGCCACGTTTCGACCTCTCCCCGCCCCTCCCTATCCCGTCATTGGCTCTTCCTTATCTCGTCCCCGTCTCGACCCCATCTCCACCCCATCTCGTCCCTGTCTCGTCCTCGTCTGTCCCCGTCTCATCCCCATCTCATCCCCGTCTCGTTCCCGTCTCGCCCCCGTCTCGTCTCCGTTTCACCCCGTCTCGTCCTCGCCTCGTCGTCGTCCTCGTCTCGTCCACCGTCTTGCGCACGCCTCGATTCCGTCTCGTCCCTACTCACCCCCACCTCGTTCCTTTCTCATCCCCGTCTTGCCGACGCCTTGTCCCCGTCTCCCCCCTTTCTTTCGTCTCGTTCTCACACCGCCCCACCTGCCTCCAAAACGGGGAGGGACGTCGCGTGAGCCCGGCCTCTGGCATGTCGTCCCTTCGCTCCATCCTCTTCCCTCTTCTCTAGAGGGATTTTGATTTGCCTCTGCGTTCATTTCGCTTTACCCCATTGCTGCACTTCCATCCGTATTTCACGTTTATTGTCCCCTTCCTTCTTCCCACTCCGCTCCTTTTCAATTCCTCTGTTTCGTGTCGCATTTCCCATTCCATTCTGCTTTCTTCATTTTGTAACCTTATTCCTTCATTTCCCTTTCTTTGCTGATTTTGAAATCAATCATTTCGCTCTTTCAGCCAAATACTATCTTTCTCCAGTTCGCTCTCACTCGTCTTGGCTTTCTTCCTTCAATCATTATCTTTCCTTATTCTACCTTTTCTCACCCTGCTCAATTTACTCATTCTCTATGCATATTCCCTGTTCTTTGCCCACTACAATTAGTTTTTTCTCTTTACCTTCTTTCCTGATAGCTGTCTTTCTCACCTCACTCTCATGTGTCGTTCTTTTTTTCTACTTTCTTACCTTTCTACTTCATTTCTTCTCTTTTCTCTCTTCTTATTCTAGTCCTTCGACTCTTCAACGCTTTCTCTTGCTCTCTCCACTGCTTCGTTATCATTCTTCCTGCGAGGTCTTCTGCAATTGTTTCTTTGTAGCGGCTTCCGTTCGACTAAATTAATAGTAATACACACCTTTGCTCCTTTGAGCCTTACCGAAAATATAAAATTCCCATCCTAGTTTGCCGTTTTGCGGATATATTGAAAACAGGTAAGTTGTAAACATCAGCTATGACTTCCTTTAAGCATACCTGTACAAAATGAAGTAATGGCACAAAACCATTAGCTGCAAGTTGTACATTGGACAAATTTGACAAAGAAAACATCCACACTGACCACAGTTTTTCTCCTTGAAACGTTTACTTTCCTCCGTACTTAATGGTTCCTCTTATCACAATGTCTGCAATTTCAATTGATCCCTCAGACGACAAACCTTGTAAAAGCTCCATCTCACCTTCATTTCTTTGGAAACTTCACAGAAAATCGAAGGGTGTGACTGGATAGTGGGTCGTCAAAATGTGGCTTATGGAAGTCTAATCGAGTACACGGAGTTAAACAGAAAAGCAAAGCAAACTGATCAATAGGAGAGCAAGTAATTAGAGTGAGAACTAAATTGGAGTGGGCGAGAAAAAAAACGAAGAAAAGGAAGCAAATATTTCATCGTTTCACAACATTTATACCTTCACAATCCCTCCAGCAGTGTTTCATCTCTTCCATCAACTTTACCTTCCACGGGCCCCGCTAGCGCCCCCTTCCGCCCCCCCCTCCCCAGTCGCCTTCCGATCCCGGCGCCTGCCGAGTCCCGCAGCGCCAGTCTTGCAACGACTTCCTCGACTTCCGGGCGCCCGGTCCCTGACGAGCTCGCCAACTTCTGCACGACCCTCTCCCCTCCCCTCCCCTTTCCACCCCTCCCGCCCTCGCCCCTATCCGCGCCGTCGCTCCCTTGTTAACGTTCTCCGGGCGACTCGCGCAGACGACCTTCCGGGAGCGCGTTCCGCTCCGATACAGAGCCCCGAGACGCTCGGACGGCCCCCGGCTCGGGCGCCGCGCCGGCCCCGTCGCCTTCTTTCGGGCGAGAAGTTCCCGCAAGTGGATCTGATCGGGCGCCACGCGCGAGTAATGACTAGAGACCGGAAAAATATGTAGCATTAAACGTCAACATATGTACATAAATATGTAATGAAAACATTAAGAATATGTAATAAACATGTAAAATCGGATGAAATATGTAATATTAAAATTCTCTAAATAAAAAAAAACATTTACATAGCAAGAAATAACATTTACAAAGAATGCTCACTTTGCATCATACAACTTAATAGCTTCATCTATTGTAATCCAGGGCCGTAATTTAGCAGCCGAAATAGTCGCAATAACTGGCATCGCACAAACTGGCGAGATCTACGAGCAGCAAACATACACTGCAGCATGCAACATTTTCATCGAAATGTTACACGTCGGCAATCCCAAATTTCTCTCGGAAATCAAGGTTACAGATCACAAAACACTGTGACAATGATACTTTGGACACCTAGATTTCCCCAATAATATAAGAAAAATGCTTATTTTTTAAATAAAAACACTTCTTTTCATAAAAAAATATGTAATAAAATTGATAAAACAAGAAAATATATTGTGAAAACAGCAAATTATGTAAAATATGTAATATAGTACTAAATATGTAAAAATATGATACGAAAAAATTCGATATTGTGTTAGAAGGGCGATGATTTCCCAAGATCACAATTTTGAGAGCGGCAAATAGAAAGACAAAAAATATGTAATTACATAAAAATCCGGTCTCTAGTAATGACGGAGTCATTCTGCCAATATTAACCTACTCATGCCCTGTTTGGATTTCAGCTGCCTCAACCACATTAAATAAGTTACAAATCTTCCAAAACAAAATTTTAAGAATATTTGTAAATGCCCCCTGGTTTGTCAGAAATAAGACCCTTCCCAACGATCTTGCAATAGAACCAATTACAGTCCTTTATTACAAAGCTGGCACATATTTTTTTCAATAATTTAAATCATGTACAAGAAGCAGTGACTTACGACATAGGAACCGATCAATCCCCATTCTCCCGCCTAAGAAAACAGACTCCCATTCCTACTATTTTCCTTCAATATCTCTCTGACATTAGATAAGGCAAGAACATTTCTAGCAATTACCTGTCCCTCCCATCGTATTTCCTTTTTAATCCTGTCATTGCTCTAACATAATTCTCTCGCAATAACACTGGTTGAAGGTACAACACATGAAATCTCTATCAGGGAGGTAACAAGAAGTTACCCCCTTCACACGATTCTGAGACAAAGTTGCTCGGCCATTCAATTGAAGAACCTCAAGGATGAACGTTGTACTGTCTGTGAATGTAAAATATTTTTTTTTTAAAATGACGGAGTCTGTAGCATTGGGCCTGTGGTCGTAGGAGATGAAGATTATTGAATGCTTGTATGAATGTTCGGTTTTCCTCTTTTATGATTTGCGTTTTAGAAAATAGCGAAGTACTAGGCCAATCAGCAAGAAAATTTACCAACTATTTAGTATCTGAAGTAGTCAAGATAGATCGTTACTTAACATGTTATTAACACACGCGAGTAATGATGTAGTCTGGCGCATTCCGTCGTAATAGTGTTAGGTAAAGATCATTGAATGCGTGTACATTTTCTCTTTTATGAATTAAATTTCTTTCATGAAATACATTTTTGAAAATAACAAAGTAACTAGGCCAATCAGCAAGTAAACTCAACTATTATTTTGTAGTTGAAAGGGTAAAGATAGATCATAACTTTAAACACATTGTTTCTGCAAATTTTCTTCATTTTTCGAGATAATTACAAAATTTATTTAAGCATTTTTCTTGTAGTAGCATAACGCTTCGCACACTGACAGTAGATATTAGATGAGGTTTGCACAAGTGGTTTTCATCGTTCCCTACAGGCTATTAATAATGAAATCCCTTTTGATTGATTGTTGCAGTTAGTAGTTACCTTGTTTGTGGATTGGATTTTTAGAAAATAGGAATAATATTGAGGGCAATCAGACGATGCAATTCTCAAATATTTTGGAGTTTAAAACATGAAGATACATCACAACTTTAAAAACCTTTCTATATTTCTCAATTTATCGACATAATCATCAAATGCATTCAACAGTTTTTCTCAGTGTTACAGACGCCCACCATTCCCTGTATATAGATATTAAGCGAGATGAGTCTTCAAGTATGTGATTGTACGTAACGAGGTAGTAATTATGGGGTTCTTTGAAGTACGAAAATAATACAAATTGGCTATTAACGTTTAGACACTTCCACCTTCCAAAGTTTGTCGGAAATACTAATTACATTAATACTATTAAAAACTCGTAACACAACAATAATTCTTCATTCTTTCAAAGCAAACACTTAAAATATATCCTCATAAATCAATACATTGAAATTCTTTAGAAAATAATTGATGTACTGTGAAATTTTGTACATAAAAATTGAATTTCCAAGCTCCTGAAACACGTTCACGTTATTAATAGTAAATCTGACACCCACACTTTGCTCCTCACCTTAGCTGATTCAACCGCGCTTCCCGGCCAATGGAAAGTAAAAATTATTACAGCTCCGCCTGCTTCCCTCATCCATTGTTCTAAGTAAGATAAATTTCGAAAACGCAGCTTAAATGCGCGACTTTCGTGCTTCCGCACGTGAATCTATACACCTGCCCATTATGCCCATTTATTCACATTGCGCTAGTACCGCTCATCCGCTTACAAGACAGATGGGCGTAATAAACGCTCCCACCTGCAATTCTGGCGCAGGCGCAACAATTATTCGCGTTAAATTCCATCCGTCAAACGAGAGCACGCCCCATCCGTTACGCCGCCCCGCCGCGGTTTCCAAAAGACAGAAAGCGGCGCAAGCTGTTGCATACTATCCGTTTGTGTGTGCGCGTACGGGATGACCAATTGGTTCCTATTGCAGGCTTAGTCGGGAACCAAACACGTGCAAACCTTGTAGAAAAAAAAATACTTGAAATTCTCAAAAGTGTAAGCGGCATGAGTATGACAAGCTTTTACTGAGAAAATAAGATAAATACATACGTACGCATTAATACATTAAACATTTTCGGGGATTACCTCACGTCATGTCAGTCACTCGAAAGAAGGAGAATAAAGTCGCGTCTCTATGCTATGTATAAATCATACACAGGCTTTCCAGCGTGCAAAGAAATTCAAAGTCGATTAGGGAAACCTACATATTTCAGCAGAGCGAAACACATACACAAAATTCAGTCAAGAACTCAGAAAACGGACGCTAGGAAATATTCATTCGCGAATCGAACTATTAGAGACTGGAACGGTTTGCATGTGTTTCTTTTTTCCTTTTCCTCAAAGCTTGAGTAAATTTAAAAATAAATTAGTTTCCTAGATCTGGATACGTATGTAACAAATATGTTTAATATTATTAAATTACTAGTCTGTTATATAAAGTAAGTTGTATTGTTATTATTATTATTATCATTAATATTATTATTGTTATTATTATGTGCAGTGACGTGCAGTGCAGTGTAGTGACGTTGTGAAGTTGAGGAAAAAGAGTGTGTAAGAAAGATATTAGAGCTCAGTGATCAACCTAGCGGTGAAGTAAAGTGTGGTGAAGTGGAGTGCTACGAGAGCTCGCACGGTGAAATGTTCACATTAATTTGAAAGTTTCTAAATTTTAAAAAAATTTAAGTTATGAAATGTTCAATTAGTGTATTCTGCCACCAAGTCCTCAAACTTAATTGCAGAATTAATAATTTCTAATATATTCAAGAATAGCATGGACAGTAAAGATAGATATCCAGTCAGTACTTAGTGATATTGATCTTTTCTTTATCCCTTCGAACACTCGATTCTACGAGCAAATATCACGTACTTCGGAAATAAAATTAGACGCGATTTATTAAAATCATACGCTGTGTTCGGTAAAATGAAATACAAAAGGAAAGGTAGCCAGAAGACGAGATTAATTTGACAGCTTCACAAAGGTAAAAAAAGAGCTTGGAAAATTCAGCTCAGTCCTTTTCCATTGCAAACAAGTTGTGCTTTTATTTAGTGTACTTCAAAATTGCGCATACTATAAAAAGTTAATGTTATGATGTATTAGAAGTTCAATTTTTTGTAGAATTTTTGTTGTTTTTTGTAGAATGCGTTTTATTTCTGTCACCTTACTAGGCCTGTTTTGGAACCTGAGAGGGGGTGACGCGGAGTGTGGTGTTGCAGGGACCCCAACGAACCGCGGGTGCGCCATCCTGACTACGGGCCTGCGCGCGGCACGCGGCCGCGCGGCCTCACCTGGGAGGCGTACGAGCCCGGCACGCAGCTGTACCTCAGCCTCAGTGAGTAGTCTCTGCGCATGCATTTACCTCAGCCTCAATGAGTTGTCTCTGGCGCCACCCGGACTACGGGCCCGCGCGCGGCACGTGGCCGCGCGGCCTCACCTGGGAGGCGTACGAGCCCGGCACGCAGCTGTACCTCAGCCTCAGTGAGTAGTCTCTGCGTATGCAGGCACATTTACCTCAGCCCCAATGAGTAGTCTCTGGCGCCACCCGGACCATTATAGCTAAAGTCTTTATAACTCACTAGCAGAAGCAGCGTAAATAAATTAGAGAAGCGGAGAAGTCAAATTTGACATCCCATCTAAAGTTGTTTTTTTTTTTTTGCTCTGCTCTCCATTTCTGGCGCTTTTCAAATCGTGCTAATATTAATGTTCAAACCAGCGGCAACAGATTGGTGCTTGCAATTCTAACTGATCTTGTGAACGAAGTAAATTCCACCGAGTGAAAGAGTACAATCACACCTCGGATTCTACGTAAAGAAAAACATTTGTTTGCAGTCAACAGAGTCCTGTGTGCTCCATAAAGTCAGTTAGTGAGAAGATGTCCAAACAGTTGATCAGTTTGCTGAAGCATCGTGGACGTTTGTTACAGAACTACACACTCCCTTCACTAAATCAGGAATCAGTTCAAACCAATATTTCTCTGTTTTCGTGAAACAGCCATTCCAACTAAGTTAACGTTGTTGTGAGTTTTAGATACTAATTTTTCCGAGTGTATCGTTCCCCCATCCGTAAAACCTAGTAGTGGATCCAGGGGAGCCATGGGACCCATACCCCCCCCAGGGTCTAGACTTGTTTGTTACATTCCTTTATTTGGCAAAATTAAGTTAAATATTTATGTTAGAATAATGTAATTATTTAAAAAATAATATTGTATAGTATCATATATAAAATACAAAAATGAAATGAAATTTAATAACAATTCATTATTATTTAACAAAAATCTATGGTGGCCCCCTCCAAAATGATCGACTGGATCCGCATCTGATTCAACCGGAGATCGCCGGAAGAGTTGAGAAATCGCGAGCTCCGATTCAATCGCTCTGAGGCCAAACTTTTATCACATCGCAACCTAAAGAATGAGACCTTCATGAACATTCTATTACGTTTGTGCTGGTACAGCGATTCTCGATATTATCTCACGTTCTCAGAGACGCAGAATCTGCAACTTGACGTGAATGAGAGGGACAGAGAGAGGCAGAGACAGAGTTAGTCAAAACTGAGACAGAATCAGAGAGAGACGGAGAGAGAAAGAGGGAGGGAGGGAGAGACAGAGATAAAGGGAGATGGAAGGGGAAAGAGGGAGATTAGGGGCAGAACAACGTGTGCCGGGTTCTACTAGTGTTAGAATAAAGCATATTAATTACGGCTACCCCGGACAGTTTTCTCTCCTTGTTCTGTTTCATAAGTGAGGAGGGTTCACTGTCTGTTTCACCGCTCAATCGCAGCTCCCATGAATAAGATAGAAGGGCCTAACCACTCCGCAGTCAGCAACTCGTTAATAAGCCGCCGCCGCTTCCCGCGGGCGGCGCGGCCAAGTGGAATGGCGCGCAGGTAGGATCGAACGGGTCGGATGGACGAGGGAGGGCCGCCTTGATCGGCACGCCCCATCAAGGTCGATCGGGCAGGTGCTGGCGATTCGATGGATCGGCCCCGCCCCTCCCTCGACGGCGGCTCAGCCACCTGAAAGAAGCCCCGGCTGTCGATATTCAATTAACGCGGCTCCCACCGCAGGAGCGGCAGCAGCCGACCCGCGGACGCGCACCGCTCTGATGCCGGGCGGCCCCACCCCTCAGCCACGGCGGTCAAGCCTTCCATCCACTCCCAAGCGAGGCTTGCAGCTTGCACCCGCAGATCGCTTTGATGCCGGACTTCCTTTCTCGCAACCCCGGCGGTCGTGGCCCCATCCACTCACAAGTCAGGCTTGTAGCTCGCGCCCGACGACCGCTCTGAAGCAGCACGGCCCCATCTCTCAGCCCCGGCGGTCAAGGCCCCCATCCACTCTCAAGCGGGGCTTGCAGCTCGTGCTCGCTTTGATGCCGGGCGACCCGACCCTCAGCCACGGCGGTCAAGCCCTCCATCCACCCCCAAGCGAGACTTGCAGCTCGCACCCGCAGATCGCTTTGATGCCGGACTTCCTTTCTCTCAACCCCGGCGGTCGTGGCCCCATCCACTCACAAGTCAGGCTTGTAGCTCGCGCCCGACGACCGCTCTGAAGCAGCACGGCCCCATCTCTCAGCCCCGGCGGTCAAGGCCCCCATCCACTCTCAAGCGGGGCTTGCAGCTCGTGCTCGCTTTGATGCCGGGCGACCCGAGCCTCAGCCACGGCGGTCAAGCCCTCCATCCACCCCCAAGCGAGACTTGCAGCTCGCACCCGCAGATCGCTTTGATGCCGGACTTCCTTTCTCTCAACCCCGGCGGTCGTGGCCCCATCCACTCACAAGTCAGGCTTGTAGCTCGCGCCCGACGAACGCTCTGATGCAGTACGACCACGGCGGTCAAGGCCCCCATCCACTCTCAAGCGAGGCTTTCAACTCGCACCCGCAGATCGCTTTGATGCCGGACTTCCTTTCTTGCAACCCCGGCGGTCTTGGCCCCATACACTCACAAGTCAGGCTTCGGGCTCGCGTCCGAGGAACGCTCTGATGCAGCACGGCCCCATTCCTCAGCCCGGGCAGTCAAGGCCCCCATCCACTCTCAAGAGAGGCTTACGGCTCGCGCCCGCGGACCGCTTTGGTGTTGGATGGCACCATCCCTCAGCCCCGACAATTAAGACCTCCATTCACTCTCAACTGAGGCTTGCGGCTCGTGCTCGCTCTGATGCCGGACGGCCCCATCCCTCAGCCACGGCGGTCAAGGCCCCCATTCACTCCCAAGCGAGGCTTGCAACTCTCGCTCGCGGACCGCTCTGATGCCGGTCGGTTCCATTCCTCAGCTCCGGCGGTTAAGGCCTCCATCCACTCCCAAGCGAGGCTCGCAGGTCTTGTTTATGCCCGTTGTGAAAACATCGCGGCAGATTTACAACCGACATGAACCACGCTTGTCTCTTGGTAGTTTTCTCTTCAGCATTGTTGACTGGAAGGTCATAGAGTTAGGGTGCTGTCGATGATGTATTTTCGCAACTACCTACATATCTTTCTCAAATTCAACCGATGCGTGGGAGGAGAGTCGCTAACGGCCGGCTGCAGGGATTGATAGTGTTCCTTGGTTTCTCACATTAACTCCTGTAAATGCCGGATGTAGCCATTGAAATGGACAATGGTCATCGCGTGACCTTTTTCATTCCTCATTCTACCTCCGCCTCTCCCCGCATTCTCACTCATACTTACCTGCTGTACATTACCACATATACCGGGAGACCAGTCTACAATTTGGAGCTTGTTCCGGCTGGGGCGATGGTCCTCTGAGGCACATACCTGCAGTGGGAAATCTCATAAGCTGACATGTGGATCGACGTCGGTTTTCTCGTTTCAGGAGGTTTCATCACCTGCCTATAACGTGCACAACATTCACGGACAAACTGGTTGGACTATCTGACACGCCCGGAAACACAAAAACTCACATGAAAGTGATTTCTTGGCTGTCCGGGAGACGCCGCGTCGTTGACTGAGAGGCCGACGACGCGGCGTCTCCCGGACAACCAAGAAATCATGGACTCGAGCCGCGGAAGCTTATTTGGTCACTAGAGAGTGGGTTGAGGTGTGTGGACATGCGAACGAGGAGCAACCCCGAACGTCGGAGCTGGAGGATCGGGCACTGTGGGGGATGCTAGGCTTCTGAGCAGGAATGCGAGCCCGAGTGTGGAACTAGTGAAGAGTGGCGGTAGTTCTGCATTGCAGGCCGCGCAGCCAGGTTTGCCTGTGAATGGACCGCTTGACGACCACCCGATTCCTCGCCGCGGCGGTAGTTCTACAACGGACGTGTCGCAGGCGGCGCAGCCTGGCTTGCCTGTGAATGGGCCGCTTGACGACCACCCGATTCCTCGCCGCGGCGGTAGTTTTACAACGGACGCGTCGCATGCCGCGCAGCCTGGCTTGCCTTTGAATGGGCCGCTTTACGACCAGCCGATTCCTCGCCGCCGCTGCTTCTCGCCCGGAGAGGCATCTCATCGCTCTCCTTTCACTGCTCCACATCTCGTCGCGTTTATCTCCGCGTTCGGATTGCACCTTTCTCCATTTACAGCGGCCTGATTCCCCATCGGCGGTTCATCTCAGTTTGGGTTGTCCGGCTTCTGTCCCTTTGCAGAGTAAAGAATAATTCGTAGTTTATTAAGAGTTACTCTAGTAATCCTTAATAAATTACGAAATATACTTTATAAGCCGAGATTATGTATTTCGAAGAGAACAGAGTAATGAATTACATGTTGCTTTAAAACAAAAATATAATAAAGAACGCAATTCACAAAATATTCGTATCTCTGTGGTTCTTTGTTCTGACTGTAAGTGACATACTAACTCTTTTTCAGTGAAGCGCTAGGTGACAGGGTGGACAGACTAGCGTATGGTATGCGCCAAGTTGCTCATGCGTCGTTCAAATTCACGCATGCAATTTTAAGCGAAAAAAGCATCGCTGGATGGAGGTATTCTCTCGGCGCGCACTTGGAGAGCTCCGAGACGGTGCCTTGCGAGAGGGAGGGGGGCAGTGGCGAAGGGGGAAGATCCCGGAAGGCCGGCGCCGTCACTTCCGGCGGCGCGGCGACCGCGAACCCCTGCGGACCCTCTCCATTAGGCGGAAACCGCGACCTGCGCCCCCCCCCCGCCCTCTTTCGTCGCCACCGCGGCCCCGCCCCCCAGCGGCCGCCGCCGCCGCCCAGCGAGCGGCTCTTAATGGGGCGGCGCCTGTCGGGACGGGAGGAGGGCGGTCGGACGCCTACCTGGAATTCCTCGGATTCGCTGCCTGCCAGGCTCAACTCCGCTCAACTCCGCCCCCGCCACATCCCATCAAGACAAGCCCTCCTTCACACCCCTGCCACGCCCTCCATCCCTCCCGCCCGTCATTCCGCCATCCGTCGTACCCTCCGCCCCGCCCTTCGCCCAGCCCTCCGTCCCGCCCTCAGTCCCTCCCTCCGTTCCTCCCTCCTCCCGCTCTCTGTTCCTCCCTCCTCGTTCCGCTCTCTGTCCCTCCCTTTATTCCTCCCTCCTCCCGCCCTCCGTCCCTCTCTCCGTTCCTCCCTCCTCCCGTCCTCCGTCCCTCCCTCCTCCCGCCCTCCTTCCCGTCCTCTGGCCCACCCTCCGTTCCTCCCTCCTCCGGCCCTCCCTTCCGCCCTCTACTCTGCCCGCTATCCCCCCTTCTGTTCACTTCACGTACAATTTAAAAATATATATTCTGACAGATTTCTACATTACCTAATAAGCATATACCTCGACTATATGTCAACGAAGTGCGAATTATTGGTTTCACTCGCAGTATTGATCCTGGCAAGACAAATTGAAATACAAGGTTTAACGAGCGTTTTACAAAAAAAGTTATTATATTCTTTAATTCGAAAGGTGTGCTCTGAAAGAAGTGCTACCTCCAGTGGCGTCTCCTGGCTAGTAGATGTGGGGATGCGATCATGATATTACAGATTGTACGCATAATTCCAAATATTTAAAGTCAGCGTCATTCTACTTTACTCTGAAGTATTTTAGAAATGTATGTTGCAAATTAGACACATTCTGAATCTTCCTTGAAAATCATCATTTTCTTATTGCATGCACTAACTTACATAAACAAACCAATAAAACTAAAAAAATAACCACAAAAAAGTACATACCTAATTTTTGAACTCGAGATCTATTCGCGTTGTCTGGGTTGTCCATCACTAACTTCCTTAAGTTTTTCGGAATAGGAGAAAGAACTGCACGGAATTTCACGAATCCTGTCTGACACAATGAAACGTTTCACTACCGTTCCCTGCCACAAATAATTCATCCACTACCACAAATGAACTGGATGAGCTCGCCACGTCGCACACGCACACACACGCGCTAGTTTTATTCTTTCGCGTTGCAATTTCGAATTCACAATTCTCTTTAACATATCACCAACTAGGCAAAGTAGTCTATTTAACGCACATTCAGTAGTAAACAGCATTTATGCTAGAACCCTGGACACACATGACGAACGAAATAACATCGCGCGCACCGTTTCGAGTTCATGGATTGTCTCTGTCATACCATTTTCTTACATGATAGAAGTGATCTTGTTTTGTCAGGCCTGCTAACACACATCGAGCGAGTTACCCAGTTGTACTGAATCAGGTTGAAATGTGCTTAAGAATAGTTGGCAGACTTGCTTGACATGGGAAGAAAGGCAATTGTGCCGTCTGCTCCCCGCTCCCCGCTTCCGGGTCACAATAGTGGCACGTGACTTCTGGGATTCCCAGGCGTGTTACCGAATTTTGAGAGAGAGGAGGGCATCAGAGGAGGGGGTGTGGAAGGTTATTGGGAGGGGATACACGAACGCCAATGAGAAGCCTTTGATGTGAGAAGCTATGGCACATCTCCGCAGTCGAAACCACGCAGCTTGCACACAGTGCATGGCCTTGAGTTCAATAACCTCGCCAATGAAGTGATGTCGTTCAAGGGATGTTTCTCGGCCGGTCACATCCAGCGAGAGAACTAACGCCTATTGGACCGCACACGTAAATAACGGGAGGGTTTAGAGAAACAGAGGGAGATACTTAACAGAAGAAAATAAAATACTTTACTGAAAATATTTTAAAATGATGGGGGATATTTTAAAACTAGGGGATGTAACACATCACTCGCATACATTGAACCTACGCCACTGGCTACCTCTATTCACGCGTTTATAAATTCACTTTGTAAGTACATACCATTGCCTCTTAGATAATTCATTTGATCAATGTTGCCAGTAAGATTAAATAATTTGAAATTATCTGTGGCTAATACGCGAAAGAAATATTGTTGACGAAGTAGTGTTGCTGTTGTACAACTTCGGTTTATGTTAGAAATCATACAAAAACTGAAATTCTATGACTCAGCAAGTTCTACCTGATAATTATAAAAACTTCTTGATGTTTTTCATGATATAGTTTCCTTACGAGTCATCAATAAATTAACTATTTTTTAGTTTAATAGCCTGGTGTAACTGATAATCCCTGGCTTATTCTATAATTGCAACATCTAGAACTAAATTGTAAATATAAATCCTGAGACATCTAAAAGTTTATTTCCACGCCAAATCTTTTCATGTACTAATGCTAAATTATAATTTTTCATTAATGAAGAGAAAATCGTCAAAAAGACTTTGTGACATTGTTTCTCGTGTTTACGTAATTCGTGAATATCTTTTGATGGAATCACGTAATTCTAATTAAGGTTTTTCTTTTCTTCTTGCGAATTTGTTCTACCCGGTTTCGAGCATCTCATGGACACCACGACCTTTTTTCCACCGCGTCCCGTCCTGGTCAGATGCGGATCTGCGGTCTGGCAGCAGTGGCATGGGGGCGATGCCCCTCCTGGATCTGCCGATCCTGATTATGCAATATAATAAACAAAAGTTTATGAACAAAAATGTATGATGGCCCCCTCCAAAATGATCGGCTGGATCCGCTCCTATATGGCAGACATGCACGTGCCAAGGGCACTACTCACAAGAGATGCTATTTAGAGTATAGCAGCTAAAACAAATAACAGCGCTAACTTAAAGTATCCTGACAGGGGTGCAAATTCGATGTTTGCTATGGGCGCCTGCATACAGTTATACGCCTCTGGTCCTTGTTCGCAACAGTATAACTCATGTTTCGGTTTATTCCTCTTATAAATCTCCTTTGAACCTTCTATGGAACTTTAATATGTCTACACGAAACACCATTCCCTCGGGGCGCGAAGATACCTCTCCGAGATAGCGACGACAGAAGTGTTTTCCCAGGAACGGACGCCATGTTGAGAGCCCTCATCAACCGCCGGCAGCGCCACCTCAGAGCCCTCTAGGGACGAACGCGAGAAGCATAATCAATCTCCCTCCTGCCCGTCCGGCGCTGAGTGCGTCGCGAGCGACAAGCAGTTTCCCTCGCGATCTCTCCCCTTTAGGCTGGCGATGCCGACGCGTTCACAAGGGGCGTTTTAATATCGCTGAAAGATGAAATACGAAGCGCGGGGTAGATAGAGCGAGAATCACGAATACAAACTTTCCAACCGGCCGATGTGAAATAAGATAACATGATAATTTAAGGATGTGATCAATCCAATAATTCACGTGAATTCATTCCACTTACTGATTCACACAACGTGTAGATCCTTCGTCAAAAACTCACAGTAGAGTCGAAGAGCAATGTTAATTGTGCGACTTTAATCCTTCCATTACTAATTAAATTGGATTAAATTCGTTTCTTGAAAATCGATAGAGAGGAGTGAAAATGGGTCACTCGCAAAATTTCGTATTATCTCCTTGAAAAAACGAGTTATCAGACTGTGATGAAATACTCGGTGTGAATTCTTCCGGAATATAGTCGTAGGTAAAAATAGAGGTTATGGGGCTCGATAGACAAAATGTCTGTTACGGCTCAAGTCCGAAATATACGACCAATTCGCGAATTAGCCAGTTAAATCGTACTGCAGTCGATCGTTTAGAATGAAGCTGTATTAATGACGATGAATAGATCGTTTCGATCATTCTGCTAATGTTGGCATTAGCCACAATTATGACGGATGCAGTGGACCTCGAAACCACACGTCTTGCCTCTTACTCTCCTTAGAAACTTCCCACCAGAAGACAGACTCCTGTTTATCACGTATATAATACTTACTATTCCTCAACATCGTAACGTACTTAACCTGCTCTATATTCCTCGTGCTGGCTAAAGTACATTTCATTCGGTTAAAGTCCGAACTACACTTCGAAGATTTTCCTTTGTCGGACTGCAGACTATTCCAGATAACATAAATATCAACCAGGTAATTTGCGAATCAGCAAGAATTGGACATCAGCGCAACAAATCTTCCATGAGCCAAAAGTCGATAACTCATATTTAGTACAAAAATTATGTATCTGTGTATAATACATCCGTTAAAAAGTGTTTCCAAATATACTTTTTTAAATTATTAAATAGGTTTTATAGAGTAATTAGTAAAATATACCAGAGTCAGTATCTTCTCCAGTGAACTACGCATCCATTCCAATACTTTCTTCAAGCTGCGTCGTTTATAAATCCACTAGCGTAATTTTCCTTCTCATTGAATATCCAGTCTGCATTAATTCGCCGAAATGTATTGAAACGCACCGCGCCTCTAAATAGAAACGCGATACATTTCAACTTAAACAACCAGAGAACATACAAACGGCGCGAGCATAACTAGGCAGCATGGCAACACGGAGGGGAAGGGGGGCGTCACGTGGAGCGTGAGACACGGACGGAGGTCAGCGAGAAGTCGGTTGAGAAGGGGAGACGAGCGGAAGCCACGCTAGCGGACGGAGGTGGTGCGCGAGCGGTGCGAGTTATTTGGGGAAAAGTACCCCTAAGTGCTGAATAACTTAATAGACTTGCATAGTATTACATTTCGGACCGTTAAAGAAGTGTGATGCAGACCGAACAGCATTGGGAAGTCAACGGATAGAGTGTATGGTAAACCGAAGAGTGTGAAACCCGCCTGTAGCGTGAGCACATGCATCGCGAACGTAGGTTTTGGGGAAAGATAGAATGTGTAGTGCACAAGACAGTGACTGAACCAGTGATCATTTGTGAGACCGATCAAGCAGTGTCTGACGGGTTTTCAGTGTATAGGAACTTTCCATAATGAAACTGTATGATGACGCGTGAGGAGAACAAGAACACGTGGGTATAGGTTACCGATATTTCACCGGTGATTCAGAGAGTAATATAGTGTAACGTGTTTAGCATAATCAGTTACAACCCAAATCTGGAGTTCAGACTGTCAGGACAAGCATAAGTTAATTAGATGCACTAGTGTAGAATATACGCGTGGAGCAGCGTGAGGGGCGAACACTTGCCTCCTCATCTCCGGCTGGGGGCCGAACGGCTCCGGGACCACGCGACGGGAGCCGAAGCCGCCGCCACCATCGGCGCCGGGCCCCAACGAAGCGACGTGACCCAGGTGGTAACAGGTATGATGCTAGCATTGAAGGTATTAAGTTTTGGTACCAAAACATAGTAATCATTGCATAGGGGATCAGTGTTCGAAAGTGTAATAGTGATATTAGATGAATAAACATCAAACTGTCGTTGTATAATAAACTGTATGTATTTATTGTACCCCGAACATCCCAGGGTCCACATTCGCGAAAAGATCCCGAGCCCTGCCTGGAACAAACAAATTTATTGTACCGTGCCACTTCACGGGTAAGTCACGATTGACCCCGAGCAGTCGGTACGTCACAGTATCATGATGTTGTACTCTGTTCTACACCCTCATTAGCATAGCCGCCTTTTCGTGTCACGAAAATTCAAGCAGATGAGAGCAGTCACGCACAATCGCTTCCATACGTACCACACGTATTTTTCTTTACATTGGAGTTAAATAAATGATGCCATTTCCAATTAAGTGGAAAAATCTAAATATATTGAAACGTAATCTAAATACTTCCCATTGGTAAGGTTCGTATAATATTACTTTAAAATTCACTCTTCAGGGCACAACCAACGAAAGGCCATCGAGAAGGCACGTCCGGGACCACCGAATATGATAAAGAGAGAAAGGTGGGGTCCCGTCAAAATAAATAATTAATGTAAGTGACGTTTGGGAGTGAAAACATTACATTGCATTTAGTGCTCAGAAGCAAAACAAAGGACTATCTCTGCATTTTCTCTATGGATCAAGGAAAATTGAAAATGCCAATAGAAACTTGGGTGTGCGGAAAACTTCCCGTCCTAGGCACAGTTGCCAATGCGACATTCCTCAAGGTGAAATGCGAATGGTACAGTTATGTTAAACCCGTAAAAGTAATGCTTGTTGTACGGGATGTGGTACACCTGGACGGGTAAAACTGGGCGTCCCTGAACGCATTCAGGTAACAGTTGACCCACAAACAAAAGTCGCGCGAAAGCCGGGCTGGTGCAAGTGACATGTCTTCCAAAAATGCCAACCCTTATTGTCCTATCACTCGGCAGAGTCTGGAGCTTGTGGCCATGTGGTGTTGCAGCACAGAAGCCGCGCATGCGCAGCCACTACCGGGGCCACAAGATGGCGCTCTGGCTCAACCTCATCCCGCAGCTGCACCAGCCCGGCGGAGATGACGTCAGCATGCGCCACCACAACTTCCGGGAGCGCGCGGAGCACTTTTACTCGGGTGAGTCGGAGTTGCGTTGAGATGAAAAAAATATTAAGCGGGTTGCTACGGCTACCTGAGCTCAAAAAACGCATTCTTCAAAAAACACATTTAAAAAAAGTCCTTGTGGTACATCTGTTTGCGAATAAAAAAGGAAAAATTTTACTTCTGCATTTTTGAAATACTTTACGTTCTCACCTGTCACATTTCTTTGAACGCCTTTTTTAAACCTACCACTTTTACACATTGTTTTCCAGGATAACTTTTGAATTAATTCCTATATTTCTAAAAAATTAAAATGGTTTAGTTACAATGCTTACTTATTCGTGTTTTTTTAGAATTATATCATTCTTATGTATCCTTTTTTGTATTTAAGGACAATCAAACATTTTTAGTGAGATATTTATTTATCTAAAGGAGTGTAGAAAACAAATTGTATGCAACGTTTCAACTTCAGGTGTAAATTGACATTGATTATGTAAAGATATTCCAGTGTATACATAAATTACATGAAGTCACTAACTTTTTGTTATAAAACGTTTGGGACAAATACAAAATTTTAAATAACAAAGGCAGAAACCGAAACTGAAAACAAAAATTAAAATCAAGGCACAGCGAACCAGACATCGTCATATGAAGAAACTACTGGTGCTACAGAAGGGAACAAGCTTTGACAAAATGTTAAAAATTTACTAAATTACGCTAGAGAATTATGAAAAGAAAAAGAGTATAGTTAACATCTAGTTAATTAGTAAATAAGTAAATCCGAATCAATAAAATTAGGTTAAAAAGTTATATATGTACCTCGGGCTGATTCTAATGATCTAATTCTAATGATCGAGCGGCGACAAAAAGCCCGAAGGCCATTGATCGCTCGATCATTAGAATCCTTAAATCGACCTTGGTGCTAAATAACTATTCTGTGTTAGGTATATTACTCGTTCAGTTTACATTTGCAGACGGGGCGCTGCGATCTGATTACATGAGGTGACCGCGGACTGAATCGCAAGTCTACATTAGATATTGTTCCATAGATATGATATCGATGGTGAGCGGGATACAGGCTTGTTACAGGTTACAGAAGAGCACACGCGGGAAAGGACATAACTATTGTATAATAGATATGCGCTAAGAGAAATAAAAATATTTTCCGTGCGTTTTTATCTCCTTTTGTGAATAGCGTGTATTGTCGATAACAAAGTGTATTGTACTGCAGCAATGTCGACAGGTCTTTCTAATGGTATTGATAACTCTTTTGTATTTTCCTAGCAGTGCTTTCCGAGCTCTTTTCTGCCAACCCCTTTTTATAATTGAACACTTTCATTTTCAGTTTTACTTATATGTTTTTTTCCGCAGACTTCGCAGAAACGAGTAAAAAACAAAAACAAGCACTTTTCACCCGGACTGTCTTAGCTGCTGTCAGCATTGGCCAGATGCTGTTATACATCAGCAAAATTCGTGCATTCTCGGTTGTGTGTTCGGGCCCTCACTTCAGTACAAAAGTAGTCCCTAATTCTGTCTGCAAATGTACTGGGTGTCCAGGGAGGAAACATCGAAATTGGAAAATAAGCTCTTAAGACAATTTTAACCATATTTTGTCTAATAAACTACTTGGATATTCTGAATGGCCGAGACAGAATAAGCACTTAAAAGTTGAATTTAAAAAAGTGCATTCTAGGCAAAAAATGTGCATTGTAGAAGCATAGAAACACTCAGGGAAACACGTAATTTGTTTATTATTTACAAAAGAAATCAATATATTTGTTCAGCAAGAAAAATTAACCAAGAAATAAGCAAAAAGTCGAATTGTGTAAATTGTGGCTCAGTATTTCGGAATATCCCAGGAGTTTATTAGACAAAATATGCCTAAAATTGTCTTAAGAGCTTATTTTCAAAGTTTCGACGTTTCCTTCCGGGACAATGTAGAATGAACGAATAATATGATTGCCACAGGCAATAATGCGGCGTCGTTAATGGTATGCCAATGGCAATGATGGGCGAAAAACGTACGCGTTCCTTCGGAGGGGAAGTAAAGCCGGCTATCCCATGTTCGTATACTTCCTGCACGTAAAAGATCTTCAAGCCTAAAAGAAGCCTCTGAGCTAAATAGAAATCGCCTATTTCGTCGCCCAAGTCATAGCTTCTTTCTCCGCTAGTTGGTGAAAGGAGCGTAACGAAATTTGCGTGGTGAGACGGAAGAGCAGGCCTCACGGCCTGAGTCTCGCCACGTAAAATAAGGCATGAATTCAATGCAACGCCCTGCTGCAGGGCTGGTGCGCGCGGAGTCGTTCACGCGGCCGCCGCCGCCGCCGCCCGCGCCGGGCAGCACGCCGCGCGCGCCCGCCACCGAGTGCACGCCCAACTCCACGGCGGCGCCCTGGGACGAGGACGTGGTGGGCGTGGACGAGGGCGACGACGACGCGCTGGGCGGCGCCGCCGGGCCCGACGACGAGGCCGGCCTGCTGCGCCGCCTCGCCACACGACATTACTACAGGTGCGTCACACACGCGCCCCGCCCCCGCCCCGCCCCCGCCCCCCCTGCCCCACCCCGACCTGATCCGACCTTCCCCGCCCCGCCCCGCCTCGCCCATCCCCGCCCAACCCCGTCCAGCCCCGCCCCGCCCCAACCCGCCCTGGCCCACCACGCCCCGACCCACCCCGTCCCGCCCCGCCCCGCCCCGCCCCGCCACGGCCCACCCCGTCCCACCCCGTCCCACCTCGTCCCGTCCCGCCCCGCCCCGGCCACCCCGACCTGACCCGACCTTCCCCGCTCCGCCCCACCCAGCCCACCCCGCCCCGGTCCATCCCGTCCCTCCCTGCCCCGCCCCGTCCTGACCCGACCTTCCCCGCCCTGCCCCGCCCCGCCCCGCCCCACACTGCTTCTGGCCGGGAGGCGGCAGGACGACTTTCGACACTTGCTGGACAGTTAGGTCCAGTTCAGCTGCTGTCTGGAGGAGAATTCTAGCGGCCGGCGGCTTTCATCGGTAGTTTTCCATGGTTTCTCCCATCAACACCAGGCGAATGACGGAGGAGTACCCTAACAAGAAGCCAAGGAGCGCGCGCGCTGTCTTCCCTTCCTCTTCCTTTTCCTGTCCTCACCCGTTACTAACATACACAAACTTATACTGCGATTTTTCTAACTTTGCCCCTCAAGGCCACTCAAATCCTATCTTCGCGATGGAATATGTCACGGTATTTCGCATCTTTCTCAGTCGTTCCTCTAGATTTCGCATGATCGCGACCTATCAAGCAGCGCTTGCGATTCGTGCGACTTCTAGCGGACACGACCTAGAAATCGCGAAATGCCTTGTGATATTCCATTGTGGCCATAGGGGCTTGAGAGGCAGAGTTAGAAAAAGCGCACTATAGCTAAAGAGCGTTCCGGCGTATCCTTATACCAGCCCAAAGGTGTACTTGTCCGCCTGCGGGGGATGCGGATAGAGGCTAATGCCTAGGTACACACCCTGGGAATAAATCCTCCTAGGTAGGACAAGGAAAGTGCGGTTAGTAGGCTGCACACTATACAGTAACCTAACTACAGAGCGAGGTGGAATGCAACCACGAGAATTCTCACGGCCGATTGCTATGATCGGTAGTATTCTATATTGATGTTTTTCGAACAATACCAGACTGAATGTTAGAACAGATCCCTCTCAAACGGACGACGAACCGTGCATGATCTTTCCTTCCACTTTCCTGTCCATTAAACCGTCAACACAACGAGAGTCGGCACGCTATTGACGTGCATTACTACTCGTTTGCCTCAATTGGCTTAGCCTTCTACTGCAACAGTCATATCACCTCCGAAAAATACATTTGCCTCAAAGAGCGGCACGCTTTGTAACCTTACTTTCCGTGTGTATCTCGTAGAAATAAGCAAGAAATTATATTGTGGCGTCGTGAAAGTAACACACGGACATAAAAATGTGCATAAAAGTTTTATTTACAAAATGTACAAGTAATGTATTGAACTACCCCTACACACTTTCCGCTATTTCCCGACGGCCAGCCGCGATCGTAGAGCCTTGTGGGTACTCCATATTTAACAAAGAGACCCCGCCTCACGCTGCTACCGCGCCACTCACGTGACTTTCGTCACCCGTGCAAACACACGAAAATTCTCCATCCTGGGCGCGAATTTTGCGCAAAAGCGCGAGGTCTTCCAAACCAAAACACGCCGGCGGGAGCGAGTCGGCCCAATTTATACCTGCCAGCTCATCACCCCCACGTGACCACTGTTGAGCATGGGAGGGGGATTGCATATTATCACATGAGAACTAGCTGCACAAGTGAAACCGGCGTCACGTGATTCTAAAAATATCTGCAACCCCCGACGCTGTGGCTGCTCGCTACCCAATTCCCAGGAATTAGTCGCGCGACTTTTCTTGACGTCTCGCAACGCGGGGTGCGGGGAGAGGACGTTACTGCCTACGTCACATCAGACGGGTGTTGCCAACTGTAACACTATTATTACTATTCGCGCCTCTTTCGCTTTTAATTCAACAGAGTATTATAGACGATAAATTTGCACGAATAATCTAGTGAAAATAAAACATATTAGTGAATGTACGTAATTTTCATCTTCTGAATAATTTGAATCATCGCTTGAATTCGAAAGCAGCGGTGGGCAGCCCTGATAATCTAGCCTTGCCGTTCCGTGTGAGATTAAGCTTTTGACCAGACCGTGCCGAATCGTCCTGGGTTGAGCACTAGGGAGCTCAGACGTCAAGAAAAGTCGCGTGACTAGTACACGAGACTTCCGCCCCCTCCACCCACGCAGGGCAGCCAACGTGACGCTACAATATCTGTAGTCACGGGATAAAAGTTTTTAAGTCAGTTTTTGGCGAAACTGAGTTAAGTACTGAAACTACAAGTTAAGTATCTACAGTTTATTGTAGTAAAACGACCGAATTCAAATGTTGCCTCCTTAACGAGAAAAATGCGTTGGGAAATAGCGTTGAACGTAGGAAAAAGCGTTGCCTTGATAATTTAACCCTTGTTTTCTCCAAGCTGAGATTTTTGATTTAAGAACTTGTACCCCCTGACCACAGATACGCTGTTGCGCACCCCTAGTTTTTGTAGTATTTATTGTGTTTATGTGTGTATGTGTGTGTGTGTGTGTGCAGCTACACGGCGGCGCTGGGCGTGACGGTGGGCGTGGGCTGCCTGCTGCTCGTGCTCAACATGTTGGTGTTCGCGGGCGTCTTCTACCGCCGGCGGCGGCGCGGGGGCGGCGCGGGCGGGCGGGCGGCGGCGGCGGCCGAGGCGCTGCCCATGGCCCACTGCCCCGCCGCCACCGCCCACGTCATCGAGGTGAGCACGCGCGGCCGGCCAACACTCCATTCAGTTCCTTGGTCATTGAGGTAGATCGATCCTCGCTGAAGTGCACTCAGAAAGTAGTTGAAATGGAAGCAAAATCGCTGTTCTTCGAAGGTGATAAGAAAAAAAGTTGGTCCTTACCGGTCAAATAGAAACAAGTAGGCTCCGTGGCATGGCGAGAATAAATGTAATACCTCTTCATATCTGATAAATTATTGTGAAAAATACCCCGGCAACACGGGGTACTTCAGCTAGATTTTTGAATAAAAGAAGTTTAAATTAGTATAGTCTCTTATAGATTTTTTTCTATAAATATATTTCTTTGACATATGTTTTTTTTAAATATTTCGTTGACATATTTTTTTTAAGTTACTTTTAACTAAGTTAAGAAGAATTCATTGAAGACCTTTTTTCGTTTATTCGATAGGTTAATTATTTTAGGAATCATTAATTATTTTAGGAATTAAATGTAGCATACCTCCCCAGGCGTTCTGAGTAATCATTTACAAAAAAATGCTGCGAAATTCATCTCAACCGGAAGTAGTGGCTCTCGGCCTGGGAGTTATGCTGTACAAATGATGCTATTGTCGCCACTGTTTCTCTTAGTAGTCGAGATAAAATCAATATCACTTAAAATATTGTACCACACACAACCACAAACTATTTGACGATAATTCACTTTCAGTATAAACAATATGGACTAATAATCAACGCAGAAAGATAGAAAAGTACGGGCGCCGATGTCAATCTAAACTGTATTAGGTATTGCCATCTTGTGAAAATGAAAAATCACGCGAGAGGCTAAATGTATTAGTAAACATTGTTTTCTTAGAGCAACTATTCAATACTTCTCTTTCAATATTTACAAATAATTATTTTAATGCTTCCCTTCACGTTTACAAGCAGCTATTGTTAGTACGTAGGTGTAATAAATGCTCGAATGTTTGAGTAGCGCCTGGCACTAACATACCACCGTAAAACATTCAGAATACTTCAAAGGATCGTTAAAAGTACTGCTCTTTTGGTAAATGAAATTTAATCAAATTAGCTAGCCGTGGTAGAAACACAGTAAACTATTATTCTTTCAAAATGCCAGAGGTTTTATAAATTCACATTTTGCTTGAGCATTTTTTACACAAAAAGAAATAGTAGTACATTCCAATTTGAAAGGAAGCATCGACATACAGGGTAGACCTGCACTCCCCCTTGGACTTATAAATGTTTCGAAACATAATAATCTATCATTTCAAATTGCACAATGTCATTGTATTGTTTAAAGAATGAATTATATAAAAAATTATTTCAGCACTCGTGCATTGAAACAACTTTTACTGTTTATTGATCGGATTTTTAGTCCGCATTTTACGTGTGGTTAAATACCACTCCATGTGATACGCATACAGCGAAGTAAATTAAAACATTGCGTCCCGCAAAGTAAACAAAGCGCTGGAGCAAGAGGAATCAATGTGGTTGCCGTCTCGCATATTGAGAATGGTCGCAATAAATGGAAGTTTCCATGAATTCGCGTTGCAAAGTGATGTTCGCAACTCCTTTGAATGTTTCTTCGTCTTACACAGTGCCGGCGCTACGCATGGGCAGACCGAGCCTTAAATAATTATAGTCATTACTTGTAAGGAAGGATTCTGTGACATGAATCAAATGAAGCTAACACTAAAATAGGTTCCACTTTAATGCATTTCTATAATGAATTTGAATAAACTCCTCGTGTGCGTGCGTGTGGATTTCTCGGTTAGACACTTCTCTCACGGTTAGACCACTTCCCGTGCACCGATAGGGACGTACGAGGTGCTATTCGACACGTCCCGGTCTCCTAATGGAGAACTGATAATTTGTTTTCAGATTCGGCCATAAAATTCCAAGAAATTTTCAAAACTGTGTTTTTTTCGTGTTTTGGCACTACCATTTTGGTATGCCGGGAACTAAATCAACGCCACCTAATTAGATATAGGTGGCATTGATTAAACTGGATACCGACGAAGAGAGAGAGACAACGACGAAGACGGCGACAAAAAGGACGACCAAGAAGACGACGACGAAGAAGAAGAAGAAGACGCAGATGAAGGAGACGAAGACGAACAAGAAGAAGACGAAGACGAGAATACAAAAACGAAGAATTTCCTTTCATGGAAAATGAACTAAATAAGTGGAGGGCGTTTTGAGATGCCCGGACCTCACGGCTGTGGATGCACGTCCCCGAGAAGAGCATAGCGGGTCGCTGCCGCTGCTAAGAAGAGCATAGAGTCTCCGAGAAAAGAGCATCGAGCCGGTCGCTGCGTCTGAGCTACAGGGATAAGTGTCATGTCATCAAGAATACTTTTACTTAAAACTAGTATTTAAAATATATTTCCAAAAACTTTTTCTTCCTTAAAAGTTGTAATTTTTGGTTTTTGTTAAAATAATTAATGTAATTTCTTGATACAATTTTCACATTTTTAATTTGGGAGAGAGGAGGCTGCGTTTCAGCTTTGCCCTGGAACCAAAATTATCTAGCACTGGCACTGATCCTATACCATTTAAAAATTCCGGACATGACTCCTACCGTCGACTCGCCCGGAATAATTTTCTTTGTCGCCAAAAAACTTTTTGTGCTAGTTATGTAAATATTCATTGAATGTTCCTCTGAAGCATAGATTTATGCATTATAAAGCATTTCGGATTTTAAAGATAAGCACTCAGTCTTAATAATTAAATAATAATCCAAAAATGTTGTTCAGTTTATTACATATTAGTTTGTTCGTTAATGTTTGCATACTCCAAGACATAAACCTACACAACCGGGTAACCTGCTTGTGCCTGTGTCCGTGTCAGTGCTTAAGTCATTCAAATTTTGACCTCTTGCAGCTTGGAGGTAGTACAACAGCTGAATCCTTCTAGAGCATTTTGAAAAAAATCTAGGAACGGAATGTTGTGGGGGTTGCAAGACTTCTAGTACAGAGGTGAATTACTAAACTGATATTCCGGCATAACGTGGATCTCTACGACTCGATAATGAATGAAGATAATGAGTGAATCATAATCCAAAATAAGAAACCTAATTTTGTAAAAAATATATTATTTTTAATATAGCTATCAATTATGTAACTTTCTATTTCAGAGGAAAGGCGAATCAGGCAACTGCACTATTTAATGTTCTTTTACTTTCTCGCTACGGAGTAGAGAGAACGCTACGTAATGCGGAGCGAAAAACGGCGAATTTTCGGCAAAAAAACTCTTATTACAAGGGTCCTGGTAAAGAAAAAGTGGATAAATCCAGTTGCTAAATTTAGGGAGGAAATCCTCTAACACATAGTGTAGCCAGACCCATGTTTTTTGGATCCCTGATACCGAAAAATCGAATGACAGCAAAATGTTGTCTGTCTGTCTGTCTGTCTGTCCGTCCGTCCGTCCGTCCGTCCGTCGTCGTCCGTCCGTCTGTCTGTCCGTTTGTCAGTCTGTCTGTCCGTCTGTGAACAACGGTAGTGACTAAACCGTTCTGCCGATTTTCTCCAAAACTGATTCTTCAATCGATCAGGCTGTCCCCTTGAATTTGAAATCTATATTTTAATTTTGAGGGGTACTTTATATAAAGCTCCTGAGACATTTTCCAAATTTTCAAAAAAACGTCTCCGTAATTTTTTATTACATTTTGTTCTTGGATAGTGTGAAGGACGTTTAAGAGGTACAGGTCTCATGTTCATTAAAAACACTGATTTTTCGAAAATTGCAAGTTTGCGTACAACTAAAATACTAAAAATAGAGATTTTTCCCGTAATAAAATCCTGTAATAAAATCCCGTAAAGTCCCGTAATAAAATGTTCCTTAAAGACAGATTTTGAATTAATGACATGTAAAATTTTTCGAACATTTCAGTACTTTTTGCGTAATTTTGCGTGAAAATAGGGCGAGAAAGTACGTGCTATTATAGTACCATACGTTATTATGGACTTTCTGAGCACAAATAAATCGTTTAGACAAGGAGGCGCCACGCTAAGCCGGTCTCCAACAACCGCAAACGAAGCTTCTCGATAAAAAGCATTTGTAGTCCTGCGCGTGTCCCCTTTCGCAGTTTCTGGATCCGCGCCTGAGCGGCGCGCGGTAGGGGATAATTTGAATCGCGTTACGCATTAAATCAACAATAGATCCATGTAAATGGCATTTGGACGTTTACCAGGCTGCAGCGCGCGTGATCCGCTGGCGCAGTTGCGCGGCCTGGCCGCCGCAGCAGCCGCGCGCTGCTTCGCTGTTCCTTTCTAATCCCGCCTTTGTCACGACGCGTGCTGACTCCAAGCAGCTTTGCCCCACGGTTTGCGAACAGCACGGGAGGGCGTGCGTGTGTCCCAGGAACAGACAACACCCGACCACAAATCTCCGCAAATTCAAATTAGCAGATTGTGGGGGATAAAATGTGTTTTGAAGTTTCTGTCTGGTTTTTGCTCTATTCGCGTAAAGGATTCTGTTGTTTGTCGTTCGTAGAGTAGACGTCAGCATATCGAAATCACCTACGGATTTTTTGACATTAGTGTAGTGAAAACTCCCTCCTTGACAAACCTCTTTTTCATAATAAAATAATTCAGTAATAAAATAAGTCATCATCTCTGTCAACTTAATGTATTTATTAAGACAACCGGCTTTCGACGGCTTCATCAATTTGTTTATATCTGTAGACTGATCAATACTCGTAAACACATTAAGTCGACGGAGATGACTTATTTTATTACTACTTGAATTACATCAACAACACCGCATCAGAATTCACATACTTCTTTATCATGAAAAATTCATGGTCATTACTTCAGTAGGATTGATTTACATTATAACCTGTACATTGATACACTGAAATGAAGCAGCCACTCTTTATAAAGAAACAATTCGTCTTCGTTTAGATTTCAAGAAAAGTATACATTTGCCAATTAACATTAGTTTTCAAAACTCTCCGAAAGTATTGTTTGAAGGTGCCGAAATGTCTAATAGAGTTGCATCCTTTCAATTTGTGGTGCGTTCCTTTTGCTAATCATTAGCTGTTTACCAATTTTTATTGTTTTACAAAGAAAATCCTTCCATCACCCAATGCAAGAATAAAACACAAAATATTGGCATTGAACAAAACGCCGTAGTAAGATATCAAACAACGTTTCGAATAATTATAATGATATTAAAGTATACCTGTTTCAACAATTAAAAATTTGCATTTCATAGTTCACATAGCAGCATCTTGAATCAGGGTTTTTGTCGGAAATTGAGAGGTTACTGTTCTGTGACGAAAATAAATCAAATCAAATTGTATCGATATTGATGAGTGGCTGTTTACATTGACGTTCACGGTCATTGAATGTGCCTTCATATAGCCAATATATATATATATATATATATATATATATATATATATATATATAGTATAGTCTTTTTCTCAAAAAATGGGGATGTCTTAGAGATGAACATCACGATTCACAAAACACACGACAACGCCACATAACTCCCTCGGCTGCGATTGGAAACCTAATTCTCATACAAAGTGCGCCAATTTACAGGTTCATGAAATGTTTTCTGCTGGATCTTTGGATTTGTGATTGATCTCCAAGCGACGACAGAAATAATTGAGAACTGTTTTGTTTCTTTCCTGAAAACAGAACATAATAGAGATTCGTGATGTTGGTGTGTAAGCAACGAATTGTGAAACTTAATTGATTTCTTCTGCTCTCCATGTAACGAGGGGTTCCTATAACGAAAGAGCGTACGCGGCATATTGAGGTTCTTTGTAAAGAGATAACATTATATTTTAAAATTCCTTATATGTTCATCGCGGAAAAGTAACCGTGACTTTCGCGGTATAGAAGTTCATTCACAATGAAACGTAAACGTTAACACAAACAAGAGATATCAAGCCGCAAGCCGTAAGAGATCGCAAGCCGCAAGTTTTCACGTTCACGTTAAAGTGACCAGAGAGCAAACACTATCGTGTCGTTTACTGTCGCAAAATCCAAAGAATTTACAGCGTTTTCATAACACTAATGCAGTTTTTAAATGCATAAATTTATATTCATCATCATCACCATTTCTCATGAAACAATTCCCTAGCATTCATTTGACGCCCCCAAAGTGGGCCCTATACAAATAATTATAATCCTAGCTTTGTACTTAATGTCATTCGATTGTATAGTGTAAAAGTTTTGGGGAGTATTTATTGTATGTCACGTGCAGATTTTACTGTTCTGTGACGAAAATAAATCAAATCAAATTGTATCGATATTGATGAGTGGCTGTTTACAGTTGACGTTCACGGTCATTGAGAATGGGGCGTCGATGTTTATGTTAAAAGTAACTCTACATGTTTTGTCGTGAACTCGTATAGTAGAGGGCCGAATGGATCGGGGGCCCTAACCATAACCAAACTGATACACAGTTGATCAAAAGTAATCTAAAATTTAAAAAAACTGCAAATCGGATACGTCTCGTTTGATAAAATATGGAATATTGTAATAAGAATTTACGTTAAGAATATTATACTTTGTAAAAATTCCAATGTAATATAATTTTCGTCTAAATAAGTTACATATGACTATTCACTGTAGGACCGATTGACTGAGATTGATAGTTAATAAGAGGGTTTGAATTATTATAACACCTTTGGTTAATTAATTTCTATTGCGAAATTGATAATGATCTGAATTTGTTAGTTTAACTTGAGATAATCAAAGAGCCTAATAGTTATTTATCTTACAAGTGACTATAAGAGACAATTATGTGCAAGTTAGTAGATTATTTCACGAGTAACACGCACTCTGCATACCATAAAACCAATAGTGGTGAAAACCAATAGTGATCACTAATGTCTTAGAAGTTGGTACGACCTTAAATAACCCATAAAAGAAAAATTTGGAGCAGTTTTTGATAAAATTTTGAAAATGTCCGGGGGGCTTCATGTAAAGTACCCTCAAATTTTACAGAGTCTTTTTCAAAATCTCAAAGCTTCGACTAGAACCAGATCGACCGGGGAATATCCATTTTGGAAGAAATCGTACGTATGGTTTAGTGTTCACAGACGGACGGACAGACGTTTTCCTTTGAATCGGTTTTTCGATATCAAGAACCAACAAAAGAGGGGTTCTGGCTACACCACGTGTTAGGGGATTTTTTTTTTAATTTAGCAACTGGTTTTACCCACTTTTCAGTCTTCACGGCCCGGCAATTAATTTTTTTCCGCCGAAAATTAGCATTTTTTTCGCGCAGCATTTCATAACTTTCCCTATACTACGTATATCACTCCGTATATACGTACGTATACGGGAAAGTAAAACGAAGAAAAGAAGCAATTGTTGCGCGCGTGAGCGGAGGCGAGTGGGCGTGTGGCGTGCGGCAGGTGGGCGGGCCGCCGCCGTGCTACAACTCGGCGGCCAAGGCGCGCGGGGAGCCGCCGCCGCCGCCCGCGCGCACCTCCAGCAACCCGTCGGGGCCCCCCGGCGGCGCGGGCGCGGGCGCGGGGGCGGCGCCGGGCGTCAAGAAGCGCGTGCAGATCCAGGAGATCTCCGTGTAGCGGCCGCCGCGCCTCGGACGCCCCTCGCCCCTCGCCAGGTCAGAGCTTCAACTCCCTCCCTCAATTCACACATGATAATTCATTATGTGATAGCGTTGAACTTCTTCCCTCACTTCAGATACAATAATTAATAATGTGATATGTTCAACTCCCTCCCTCACTTCATTGGGTTATGTTGAACACTTTCGCTCACTTCACATGCAATAAATAATAATGTGATATGTTCAACTCCCTCCCTCTCTTCACATACAATAAATAATAATGTAACAGGTTCATATTCTTCCTTCACTTCACATACAATTAATTCAGTTATGTGTTAGTTGAACTTCTTCCCTCACTTCATATAGAACAATATTAATGGTGGATTAAGTTGAGCTTGTTTTATTCAATAGAATTAGTGAATATATGAATATTTTTTTAAATTATTTCGCATATTGTAGTATAATTCAAATAATTATTTGTAAGAACATTACAGCCTTGATTACTTAAATTGACGAAATACCAACTTTGCGTGAATAAATCATTCAAACACAAGCTAAATCGGTGTATCTAAGTATGTATTCAGTAGGTCATTTCAGTGTTTTAATGTCACGCTACAGGTCCTATAATTTGCACTTGAATCTTGCGTTGGCCCAGGTGAGCGGGAAGCACGCCGTGGGCGGAGGCTGTCAGCGGTAGCTGCTCTCGCGGCCCCGCGCCCGCTCGTCGCCCAGCGCAGCCGCCCCCGCCCTTCGGCGCCTCCCGCAGGGCTCTCGGCGGCAGGCAGCCCGCCGCTGGATCACAGGTTGAGCTCCGGGCCACGACGCCGCACGCACGGGGAATGGAAAGACCTCTGCGAGGCGCCTTCCCGCTAGCCAGGGGTTCCGCAAGGTGGGTCCAGTGTGCCGCACGGAGCACGGAATTGCACGGTTACCACCTGTGCCTGCAGTGGGCAGGGCCAGTTAGAGTCATTAGAGTGTTTTTGCACTTAAAAGAAACCGCTAACTTACCGGTTATAAATAACCTAACATCGAATCTTGTGTGAAGCTCAAAGAGAGTTATTGTACAATGCTTACACTTATACTTATATGGTGCTGACATCTAGTATCAGTTAAGTTACACATAAATTTGGCGCCTTTCCGATTTTGTTAATCGATATTTTCATTTTGTACACTATGGTTTCGATTTAGTACTTCGATTATTTACATCGCAATCTTTTTTTTTTTCGGGGAAACAACACCAAGAGTGATCGCCAAGTGCAGCCAAGTATTCACTTGTTTGTACTATCTGGATGTGTGGTATGAAAAAATTAACTGAATACTTCGGAATATTGATATGGAAGATGTAGAAAATGTAGTTCTGTACGAAATTTTAGAACCAAATCGTCGAACTATTATTATCGAACCAAATCGGCCAACTATTACCAATCGTAGAACCAAAATTATGAAGTATGTAAAATTTGGAACTTTGAATGGCTTTTTATTTTAAAGGTTTTTCCCGTTTGCGAAACCTCAAGAATTTCAATATTCCTCCTCACTGGCTTCCATCCTCGTGTAGAGTGGAAGCCAACTCTTACTTCAATGGCATACACCATGTTTTACAAAAAACCATAGTCGGCTTTTGTCTGCGTTCTTAGTGAACTTAGAACCCAAAACAAGTATAATCGGCAACCGATTCGGTACACTTTATGAAGCCTCGCTTACCGAACCTAGCCCGGTTAACGTATATTTGATACAGAGACCGTGATTGGTTTTCCAAGCGTCATGTAACAATAGCCGAGTCCGTTTATCTAGCGTCGAAGTGCAAAATTCTCTTTTAAAGTCGTTAGGCCGATAAGGGCTGAATAACGGACATGGCTGAATTTGTAATTCGATGCGAGATCCCAGTTTATAACTAACAGAGAGCTTTCATAAAAATAAAAATCCTTTCTTTAAATAGGAGCACTCGTACGCCTTCTTTTAATACTCATTTGTTTGGGTAATTCTAAATGGTCAGCGTACAGTAATAATAACCGGCATCCGTTAAGAATGGCTTTTGTTTCCTGTGGGTGGTTAGTCGATATGAAAGCAAAGTATTACAAACATATTTTAATATCTTAGGGAGCCTTAAGCATGGCCAAATTTCACTGAAATATTGAACAGCATGGGTATAGTCCAGGAAAGAGCATCGGGAAGGAGGCTGACCCCTTGCGTAAAGCTTAGAATTTCTATTGTTTCATGTAAAATATTTCATAAAGTATACTTCACACACTTTTTTGATACTCTTCTAAAGTTAATTCCAAGGCAACATTTTTCTTTCTCTACCATGCAGCCTTTTGAAGTGTAGAGTGGTCATTCATCACCTTGAGCGAGGTAAAAATTCCCATTAAGATCATCAATGACAGGAGAACAACTCAATGTATTATGCTCATTGAGTGAATATGTTTCGGGGCACACGAATGTGAAATATTTTTAGGCACCTTGGTCTAAAATATTTGCAAATTTTGAAAAGAAGGATGTCATAAATGTTTTCTTTTCATTATCTCTCTTTGGCACTTAAACCAAAAACACATTCATTATTTTAGCATTTATTGTCTGATATCAACCACATGCATCGCTTCCGATGTATTTCGTGGCAATGCTTCGTGCAATTCATGTAATTCGTGCTCAATCTCGAAAACATTAAAACATAAATATTATATATATATATATATATATATATATATATATATATATATATATATATATATATATCGGCATGCGATGTAATCTTTTGCATAAGCAGTAGGTTCAGAATAAATATTACAAACTTTTAAGGCATGTAAGAGATCAAAGATGATCACTTTTTTGCCAATGGAGATGTAGTGGGAATATAGAGTCTCGTAAATTGAAGTTATAGTTGTGAAAGTTTCGACCTTACGGTCCTAGTTGGTGGACAATTCATCCCACATTGGTCCTCGGCAAATATACGAAGTCTCAGAGGCCGTTGCTCCCTGACAACAGTAATATTAAGATTTTTTTGTCTTTCTGTTCAAATTTGCGAAAGAACGTGCATTTCCGTTACCATGCATGTATCAAACCTCATATCCATCACTTCGAGAAATGTTTACATTCAAATCTGAACGACAAAGACAAAACTTCGTCATTGTCACTTCGTTATAAGAGACTTCCCACCCCATGTTCTATGGTAAAAATTTAGCATATTATCCACTCACCCTTACATGCGATAGAAGTTCGTATCATTTATTCTGAACCACTTGCCTTTTTTGCAATAAACTATCTGAAAGTATGATTGTAATTGCGTTTTAGACTTCCACTTGGCTACTTGGTGAAGTGCTGATCGTGCTCAGAAGACTCAACGAGAAAAGGCGACTGCTAACAAGTACCAGTGAGCAGTGATGCAGGACAATCCGAGTTCTCTGGTGTAATTTTAGTCGAACCATTTGTGCGGGTTTGCCACAGGGCAGTGTGAGGTGCATGGTCAAACACTTGTGTAATATTTTGTAAAGAAGATACTATATAAACGAAACTATTGACTAGTGCGTGAAATGAATTCTCGAGTGTATGAAATATTAACATATTTAAAAAATTTATCTCCGTTGTCATTGAACATGTGATACTCCGTACTGTGAGAAACATTCTTGTGTGGAGTTTTTAATACCGTGGAATGAGGCTGCTGTACACTGCTATTTGTTTACTGATTTGTTAATATAAAAACATAACTATGAGAAAGTTTTAATTTTGTTTGTTTGTCCAAGGAATGTGCACGAACTTCCCGAAGAAATACCCAACTAAAATTATATGTCTTAATTATTTAACTCTGTCTTGTCCAGTTGAAGATGTTATTGTAATTACTCATTCAGATATTTTATATTTATCTTTATATGTACTCATGGGGCAAGTACCGGAACCATTTATCTTTTTTTTAAAGAACAATGAACTTCGACTTCTGAAGAAGATAAATTGCTTTCAAAATTCATTAGATTACATCTTTACTTTTAAAACACTAAGGATTTTTGTTTAGAAAGAAATTTGAGATTTCTACTGTCCAAATTTTGTGATTTTTTTCTTTAAATGAAAGATTTTTGGCCCTAGGTATGTTATCACTTTCTCTTATTAGATGACTTTATACTATAAACACTAAATTTTAATAATATATTTAAATTAATGAAATGAATGCTTCTCTACCATCATTTTTATTGTTTCATTGTGCGAGTTGTAACCGATCTATTGAAAGCAGTCGATATTCCGTATTCTTGCACGTTCAAGCACGTCTGTGATTTTATAGTTGAAGCGAAAGTAAGAGTTTATTAAGTTGGAAGAGTGTTTTTAAATGCAAGGTTAGAGAATGTAAATTAAACTCAATATCCATCAATTATCGGGCAGACGTGTCCCTTCATAAAAAAGTTTCAGTGATTACAATTATATGTGATACATTACATTCTTTAGTGACCGCAGGATTTCTTTACCACAGTTCACTACAACGTACATAAACAGACTTTGATAATTAATATAAAACATTTCAATTACATTTTCAGATAAATATTTAACTGTGGGTTCAAAGAGAATAGTGATTCTATTGTTCCAGAATTTGTAAACCTCCCTCATTTCATTGGTCTACGAGAATAAATCCTGCGCAACTTGGAATAATATTTTTGGGGTTTTCGATTTTCCGTTAAGTGAATATTTTTTAGAACTCTTCTGCAGCTCTTCGTTTGTGGGATGTCACGCAAGTATTTAAAAGTAAAAGAATATTTTTTTAAAGATATAAGAAAAGAATTAAATATATTTTGCTTAAATGATTCCACACAACAATGTAAACGAGACTGGAAAAAACATTTAGAAAGAATGGAACATAATAGACTACCTAAACAAATGTTGCAGTACAACCCAACAGGAAGCAGGAGTGTAGGAAGACCACGTAGAAGATGGTTTGAAGTGTGAAGACGGAACAGGCAGCCGCCTAATCCTTGAAGTGAAGAAGAAGAATATTTTTTACTCGGTTATATCGACAAAGCAACGAAAAGGCTTACGACAACGCTCTACAAGAACGTTTTTGGCAACCCAATTCTAAAATGTTTTTGTTAAAAATACAATTTATAGACAAAAGCATGTATGCAGTAAAAAATCAGTACATCGAAAAGAGAATAAAATAAATAGAATGTTCTTTGTAAGTTAAGGAAAATCATAAATTGTCATATTTTTAAATGCGTATTCAAATGTGTGATGCTTTATTCAGATCTTACTTATTATGGATATTAGAAGATTTAAATATTTTAAAAGTTGATGTTGAAAAATACTATTTCAAGTTCAAATGGTTTGCTTCTAAACTAATGTGCACAGTTTGCTATTTCTTGAAGCATTCCAAAACTTTTCTGAAGAACCTAAAGGTTCTTCAGAAGAGTCTAATTATTTAATTTACTAGTTATAGTTAATAGTTAATATCTGAAAAAACACTGCCAGGTTCCAATCCACTTATTTGCCAAAAATCATCTAATTTGAAACACAACTGATTGTTCAAGTGTCATTTGTTTGCTCTTCGTTAGCCCATCTCATCGACTTAATTCTGAAGGAGTGACATCTAGGAAGTTTGGGAGGTGTGTTTTACTATTGATTTGTGTTAAGGTAAGTGGCGGTAAGGTGTTTTTCCTATTCTGCAACTTCCAGTTTTACTGAACCTGTTATCCATTGAATCAAAGTAACGGCTTATCCTAGAATAAGCCATTGAGTATCGAAATCACAATATGATCATGGAACGTTTATCAGTCATCCAGAATTTTCCAGAGTTTTCTCTAAACAAACGTGATCGCCAACCTACTTTGTTCCTTTTCATCGACATATGATGAATTCTATTCAACTCCTCATATTATCCTCAAACAACATTTCTTCCCCAACGTATGAATAATTTACAAAATAATTAAATAAAATACGTGTAGGCTATAGTATTTTTTCTACTTTTGGTGTTGTTTTATTTTCCCTGCATGTTTCTACAAATGTGAATTTGTTTCAACGATATTTGTGAAATAGCATCAAAGATCTCAAGGGACAGTTTCACAGAGTTGCAAATGAAGAGGAATGGATATGTTACTTTAGAATACTGGGTATCACATTTTCTCAGTTATTATACATCGCACAGAAGATAATTATGACGAGTACTAAAATCTTTGTTATTAGGATTTAAGAGTGTGCCTATGATTTTAAAATAGCTGTCTTTTTATAAGCTCATATAATTCTTTACACGATAAAGAAAACACTTGTACCATTTTTGTCTATGTTCTGGCTAATCTCAAGAACGCGTGAACTGGCTTTGATGACAGTTTGACTGAAAGTTAAAGTATTATTTGGATTAATAAATTATTCTTCTTTAGCCCATTATTTTAATTTACAAAAAAAAGTATTTTATACAAATCTACTATTATTCCGATCTTAATGAAATTTTCCTAACCTTCACAACAAGATGAAAGTCAGTGTCTAAAAGACTTTTACAGAAAAGAACTCTCTATCCTCACCAAGAATTTAAGAGTGTTCTCCCCTAGTTTTTCACGTCTATCTCGAAAACAGTGAGGAAGTGCTTTGACATTTTGCTTATCCTCGTAATATTTCCGTATTAAAAGTATTTTGATTCAATCCGATAGCGTAATTAGGCTTCGAGTAATTGAATGTGAAAAGTGAAAATGTGCTAAGCCAGACAAGGGCAGAGCACGGGCTGCCGAGTAGAGTGGCTGGCCGAAGCAGGGAGACTGCAACGCAACGGGCAAGGCAAGGCAACGCGGAGCGGGGCGACGCGCGTGTTGGGGATGCAAATAAAACGTCCATCTTCTTCTATTCAGATTGTCTAAGAATAAATATTATAAAATGCGGTTTTGGCGGTATAACAGCCTATCGGTCTGTTGTACCCAAGTGTGTGGGTTCAAGCCCGATCCAAGCCGTGTATTTTTAAGGGCGAAAAGTTCCTTCGTACAACATCCTTCGGATGGGAAGTAAATCCGGCAGTCCCATGTTGTAGATTTACCGCAGGTAAAATAACCTCAAGCCTAAAAGAAGCCTCTGAGCTAAATTCAGAATCACCTGTTTCGTCGCTCGAGTGACACCGTCTTTCTCCACTAGAAGATGAGAGGAGCAAAGCGACATTCGCTTTGTGAGATGGAAGAGCGAGACTGATGCCCGAGTCTCTCTCGATGTAAAGTAAGATCCTAACTAACTAAACTTCTAGGACTTGGAGAGGGGTCGAAAATAATCACTTTTGCCAACGAACATGTAATGGGGATACACACGTGACATCCCCCTCTTATTTTACTCAACTTCATGTGCGCGGATGTTCGACAGGTGACGACGCAGTCAAGGATATTTCATTTACCTGGCAAACATCTGTGCGTGCGAAGTTCCCTAAAAGATAAATTGCTTTCAAAATGCATTAGATTACATCTTTACTTTTAAAACACTAAGGAATTTTGTTTAGAAAGAAGATTGAATTTTCTACTTTCCAAATTTTGTGATTTTTCCTTCAAATGAAAGATTTTTTGCCTTATATGTGTTATCACTTTTTCTTATTAGCTGATTGTATAGTATAAATGCAAAATTTTAATATCTTTAAATTAATGAAATGAATGCTTATCTACCATCATTTTTATTGTTTCATTGTGCCAGTTGTAACCGATCTATCGAAAGCAGTCATGTGCGCGGATGTTCGGTAGGTCACGTCGTGACGCAGTCAAGGATATTTCATTTACCTGGCAAACATCTGAGCGTGCGAAGTTCCCTAAAAACAAGGAGCTATGGTCACTTGTATAATACCATTATATACATCTTCCCACGATATGTTCCTTAACAATTTCATTTTAAACCTCCTTTTTAGACGTTTATGCATGCCCTAAAAGTTTATATCATTTATTATGAGACATTCCATTGCTGAAATACATTTCTTTCCCAGTCCAATAGATGACAGTGATAAGTGAAAGTACGGATAACGCCAGGCTACTTCCGTTAGTCAATCATAAAGCATTAGATATACCCAGGTGTAATCAAAGCAATAGGTTGTTTTGAAAATGGGCAATCGTTAAACATTAAACATTATAACTGTAATAACCAGAAAATCGTTGTGTCAAGTTTGCATTTGTAAATGCATTATAAGTATGCTGATATTTCAGCGATGTACTACAGATGATGTTTTTATTATATTTTGTGATGTGAATATCCAATGAGTTCGTATAAATTCGTTCTTGACGAAAAGACGCCAGTTTGAATTATTCCAGTTGACTGAAACAATACAAATAACTCATTCAAATGTATTACCGTACAAAAGACAGATTTTCTTATTTTAATTTCTAACACGTTTTGATTTCTTCCGTCCAGAGACATAACAGCTTTGAATACAGTTTTAGGCTAGCTTGGCAACTCCATTAAAAATACGTTTAAAATGTAATAAAGAAAGGTAAGAGGCTTGTACTTAGAGTACTCTTCGAAAATCATAATGGGTAATGTAATTGAAGAGGAGGAAACTAAAAGCTATGAAAAAGGAAAAGGAGAATGAAAAAACTGAAAACAGTTAATGACAAACAAAACCCGAAAATAACATGTTGGATGATTACTAACAAGTTTGTTTTCGAAACACAGGATTTATTAACTTTTGTTTAATTTACTCTAATTGACTAAGCTTTACAGCTCTTCAATTAATAATCTCATTCCAACCCAACCCAGAATCGTTCAATGTTACACATGGCCTACCTCTACTGCATATCGGTCAAATGTTTTGGTAGTGCCCGGTAGGTAGTAACGGTCTATAAGATATTTATACTCATTTACAGGCAATTTTTTACGTAACCGCAAAAGCATCGTTTCCCCAGCTGGAGCTCTGGTGACTAACAGCTGTACTGGAGACCGTGAAATCGACCGCAGCAATTTTTTTCGGAGGGCTGCAAACTCCCATTGCCTGCGAAAAGGGTAATGGAAACCTTATAATTGCCCATTAAACGTTTGCGTGGAATTATAAAACGAGTGTTGATTACGCGTAAACGTCGGAACTATTTGCTCAATTGCGGCGAATTTACAGGGCACTAACGCGATAATTGGGCAGATGACAAACATCCATTATAGGTATTTAGGAAAGCTGCGAAAGCCTGTTGACGAACATTACTATAAATCATTAAGGGAATTATTAAAGGGCGGCGCGGCGCGGCGCCAGACAGCCCGAGGGAGCGCTATCAAGGGTCGATATCAAGGCCGCCCCTGTCTCGGCCCTTGGCGCGCACTCATTAAAAGAGAGTCCAGCAAACCAGAGAAACTCCGAGGAAGAGCGGCCTTTCCTTGAGATGGTAAACTCTTTCATTAAATTTTTAAATTAGATTATAAATGAGGCCGGGCTCTGTCAAAGGGCAAACCGCAGAACGAGCAACTCTCCCGGTAGAGAACATTTTATTTATTTATTTAACATCAACTAGGAAAACCCGGCAGACGTTGCTCTGCCCTTGATCTCCCTCTTTCCCTTCCTATCTCCGTTTCTGACTGTCTCTTCCTCCTTCCCTCACCCTGTCTCTGTCTGTCTCTGTGTGTCTCTTCTCTGTAGGTGAGGTAATATCGGGAAGCGCCGTACCAGCAAAAATGAAAAAGAATGTTCAGGAAGAGTTCATTCTGTAGATTACGATGTAAGAAACTTTTCTTTGAGGCCTTTGGCCTCAAAACACGTAGAAGTGCCAACTTTCATGGATATCGGTCCAACTGTGTATGAGTTTTGCTCTTATACACATACCTACATCCTGTTTTATATATATATATATATATATATATATATATATATATATATATATATGTACATACACACACAGGGTGAGTCACGTAACTTCAGCACCACCTGCAACTTTTGAACGGTTGAAGTTAATGCAATGCAGTTTTCACGGAAGTGCATGAGGGGAAGGGGCTAATAGATATGTGCATTAATTTCTATTTTATCACTTGTATTTTACGAGATTTTTTAGGTAACTTTGTTTTTTCAAATGGAATTATACATATTTTTTCAGTCCACCATGACGAGCGTAAAAGACGAATCCAATGATGTACATATTGTCATATGTTAGATAAGCATTTTTTTATTAATTTTGATTTTTGCGAGTGGGGTTTAACGGACATTTTGAATAGTCCACCACACAAGGTCACGCAGCGCTCCATCAGCAATGCGCGCCCGGGCAAGAGAAGGGAAATTTGAAGATACGAAACATATTCCAAATATTCACAAAACCATTGCAGTTTTTTCCTGAACTGTGCTTTCCATCCTTCCGCATTTTCAGATTTTCGACTTTCTTTGATTGAAGGAATTAAAGGATGGAAAATAAGGATGTGTCATAAGTTTGTATCGTAATAAAACTATTTATAACTTCAACTCCATTTAATGGAGTTTCATAAGATACGTATTAATGGGATCTTGAAACAAAGCACAATAAGAATAAATAATTAAAACTGTACAAAACATATTGCGTATTTTGTGCAAAGAATTTCAATATTAATAAGAATATAATAATAACTTAGGGATAGAAATAATCTTATTTCAATAAATACTACTTAAGACAAATCCGTATTTTCAATCCCTAAGAAACACAAAATATCTGAAAATGGATCAGGATGGAAAGGAGAGTTCAGGAAAAAATGCAACAGTTTTGTGAATATTTTTCGTATCCTCAACTACTAAAATCCCTTCCTTTCCCCGACCCCGCGTTTGCTGGGAGGAGCGCTGCGTGACCTTGTGGGGCTGACAGTTACAATGAAAATATCCGTTAAACACTAGTCGCAAAAAAATCACAATTACTCAAAAAAATGCTTATCTCACATATGACAATATTTATATCTTTGGATTCGTCTTTTTAGGCTTGTCATGATAGACTGAAAAAATATGTACAGTCCCATTTGAAAAAACAAAGTTACCTCAAATATCTCGTTAAATACAAGTGTTCAAAAGAGAAATCAATACACATTTCAATTAGCCCCATTCCCTCATTCACTTCCGTGAAAACTGCATTGCAATATCTTCAACCGTTCAAAAGTTACAGGAGGTGCTAAAGTTATATATGTATATATATATATATATATAGGTATCCCACCAACTATGGACCACCCCCATAACTTCTAAACGGCTCAGGATATCGAAATGCTGTTTTCGCTTGACAATGCGGAATCGTGGGCCAAGTAATATGCCGTACAGAAATTGTCTGTAATATTTTTAGTTTAATAGGAATTTAATCATCTTTGATTTTTTTAAATAGAACCATATAATTCTTTCACCACCAATGAATAGACCATGAAAAGAGGTATAAAATGATATATCATATGTTAGTATTTTGGTAGTAATTTGAGTATAAAATTATACTTTCTTATATGTGATTTTTAAGTAAACGGTCCTTTCCTGTAGCAGCCCTTGCAAACGTAGCCTTTGGTGAAGGTAGCCTTCGCGGCGTCGAGACTATTTCGTGGAGACAGGGAGTGTGAGAAGGGTGGCCGTGAAGGATAGGGACGTAACTACAGCAATTCATGGTCTTGACACGAAGATCATATGAACAAACATCAATATTAACTATCAGAATGAGATACTTTTTTCCCATTTGTTCCTCTGAATTGAACTTTTCTTCTACTGAAATCCCAAAGTAACGATCATCGAAAAGAACAAAATAAAAATAATTTGTAGCGGAACGTCGATAAAATAAAGGTCCTTTCAAAATTACAAAAATCGAGAACCGAGCTACGTGTTTTATGGCAGAAACAAGCTGTCATTTTAAAACATGGAGAGGGAATGAATGCTTAAAGATTCCTATTGTAATATCTTGATTAATTCATCAAATAACAGATAGGTAGACATTTTATCTTATTATTTACTCTTAATAAACGTCTTTTTTAAACGATACCAAAAGAACAAAGCAATACAAATTTTGAAACACTTTTGACAGACTGTTCGTGTAAATTTACTAAACTTTAACACAAATTCACACCTGCAGTCACGACTGCTAATATTAATTGGAGAGTTTCTCACTTCATAACGCCACGTGCTGCCTCAAATTTAAAAATCCACGGCAGAAAACGGAAGTGTACTGTTTTCTTTTCTATTTATGAACAGCAATAGAGGTATGTTACAGTTACAGAAGACAAGTGAAATGCAGATAAATCAATGGAAAAAATCTCATTCTGATCGTTAAAATTGGTGTTTATTAGTGTGACCTTTGTGTCAAGGCATTGGAGTACTGTAATTAGGCCTCTTATCCCCATTCCCACCCCTCTCAGTCTCCTCTCTCCACGCAACAGTCTTTCCGCTGCGAAGGCCATTTTCCCGAAGGCGAGATTTGCAGGGGCTGCTACGCAAAATATTGTCCGTGTAATTCAAAATCACATATCAGAAAGTCTAATTTTATTCTCAAATTACTATCAAAATACTAGCATATGATACATCATTTTATTCCTCTTTTCATGATCTATCGATTGCTGGTGAGAAAAATATATCATTCCATTTAAAAAATCAAAGATGATTAAATTTCTCGAAGACTAAAAATGTTATAGACAATTTCTCTACGGCATGTTACTTGCCTCATGATTCCGCATTATTCAGCGAAAACTGCACATCGATATCACAAACCGTTTTAAAGTTATGAGGGAGGTCCATAGTTGGTGGGACAGCCTGTATGTATATATATATATATATATATATATATATATATATATAATATATATATAAACTGTTATAAAACTGTTATATATATGTATAATATATAATATATAAACTGTTATAACAGTTTAAAACTATGTGACGTAGTGCGAGGTGTTCAATATATGTGTGGTATCTTGAACTCTGGGACATCTGTTCTGGCTCATACACATTTTAAGATGAATTACACGAACACACTAAATAAAAGAAGTCAGACCCACAGACTTGGCACATGTTTCTCTGTGTATGTCGTCGCGCTAAATCCAAATCTGAAGGCAGAATTGCGCCACCACCCTCCGTTTTTTGAATTGCGAAAAACCGCCGTGAAGTTGTAAATTGTAACTTTCACGGTGATTTTTCGCACTTAAAAAAAACTGGAAGGCAGGGCGCAATTCTGGCTTCGGATTCAGCACGTCAACATACATTGAGAAACATGTGTCATGTCTTGGGTCTGACAACTTTTGACTTCTATAGAGTTTAATGCTACAAGACACCAAAATCTGGTACTCGCACGTGTTTTTTCGCGATTAAAAAAACTGGAGGGTGATGGCACAATTCTAGCTTCGCATTGGGATTCAGCTCATCGACATCCATAGAAAAACATGTGTCTTTGGGTCTGACAACAATTCCCTAAAACAAAAAAAAACAAAAAATACAATGTCACTGTGGTTTTTCGCAATTTAAAAAAACTGAGGGCCATGGCGCAATTCTCATTTCAGATTCGGATTCAGCGCGTCGATATACATAGGGAAACACGTGTCAACTTTGAGTCTGCCAACTTCTTTTTTTATTTTGTGTGCCTGTGATATGAATTGAGGTAGCAATAACGTTTTCAATAAGAACTGATACGAAATAATCGCTCCCGTGTAATAAAAACGATTTGCAATGGCAAATTAGATACAGATTTTGGCTTTTATTCCTAGTACTTTAAGTGAAGGAATGGTCTTACTGCCGCGCTAAAATGGAAAATTATTATTTGAGCATCCGCATTCCAGAAAGAGCTCAAGAGAACGTGCACAGATAGTGAAGCAACATTTATGTCCAGGAGCGAAGGAAAGGGCTATTTCAGCATTTGCTCAAAGGGTCACGGAAACTGGGCGAAAAACCTGATCGAGGTAGGGGATTTGTCAGAAAGGTTAGCAGAAAGGTTAATTACGAAGGCCAGCCTGAACCAACGACAGTCCAAAACTCGGCAAGTTTGACAACGGAGTGGTTTATTTTCAAGGTATTTCAGTTCAAAATCAGCTAAATGGACAGAGCTCAATGAACAGAATTCTGAGCTGTGATCCACTCACCATCTAATACAGTCATTCAACCCAAGCAGAAGATAATTCAGTCGGGAAGTCCATTTAGCAGACAGTGTAGCCAATTAATTACCAGTTACAAGCCAGTGAACAGACTGCCTAACCTATACGCAACTCTGTAGACAGACATCCCTCTCGCCTGCCCACAATAACAACCCACGGAAGGCAAACTAACCGAGAAGGGACAAACAATTGCGTTTCAGAGAAAACAGACATCAACATAACCAGACCTCAAGTAAAAAGCAAAGAAAACACCCGACAGGTGAATAAATAAGTATATAAACAACTGACGAAACAGTCGAAAGACAAACCAACGACAGATAAAACAGACTTCATGAAAAATAAACTTTGGATAAAATAGCCGACTCCGCAAATAAATCGCAGAAATAAGCTAGCTGACATACACCTCAGTCAAGACTCAACAGGCGCAAAGTTTTCTTTTTCATCCCCCCCACCCGCCACGTTTGTTCGAGAATCCTCCTCCCGCAGTGACTGAGAGCTCCAGGAAAACATTGCGCTCTGGCAGGCAACTCGCCCTATCTGGGCCTGCCTCTCCGTTTACCGCGCCGTAAATCTGCATTGGCCACCGCCGCACGGCCCTGCACCTCTACCCCGCAGCCCCGCCCAGCCTTGCTCGCTCCGCGCCTCCCCGCCCCCCCCTCACTCGCCACGCACCGCCTCGCCCCGCTGAGCTAACCCCCGCAGCGCCTCGCCTCACCTCGTCCCACCCAAACCGAACCAACCAGTCCCATCCTGCCCAGCTCTGCCCTGCCTTCCCCGCTTCGCCTGTCCCCGCTCCTCCCCGTCTCGCCACCCCTCACCCGCCTCGCACCGCTTCGCCCCGCCCCAGCTAAGCCCCGCGCCGCCTCGCCTAGTCCCACCCCGCCCCACCCGGCCTGTTTCTCACTGCGCCGCTCCGCACCTGTCCCACCCTAGACGCCCAGCTCTGCCCCACCCCGCGCCGCCCCGTCAGATTCCGTCCCATCCTACCCCACCCATGCCCTCCGCCCAGCCCATCGCACCATCTCAGATCACCCCGCCCCGCTCCGCCCAGTACCACGCAGCCTCACACCGCATTCGTTCCATTCTGCGCGCCCAGTCCGGCCCTTCCCTGCGCCGCCCGCAATCCCACCCCATCCCACCACAGTCCCCGCACCCCTCACACACAACACAGCCCACGTCCCCACATCGCGCCAACTCAGACCATACCCGCCTCGCCCGGCTCCGTTCCACACCGCCTCCTACCGCACCAATCTGTCCCACCCTACAGCGCCCAGCCCTGCTCTGCGCCGCCCCGCCCCGCCCCACCAGAACGCATCCCAGCCCAGCCCCACCCCGCTCAGTTCCGTGTTGCCCAGCATCGTGCCAACTCACACCACCCCACTCCGTGTTGCGCCGCGCCGTTCCGCCCGCACCGCCCCGCCCCGCTCCGCCCCGCCCGCGCCGACCCGCCCTCTCCGTCCCGTCCCGTCCCGCGCCGACCCGCCCTGCTCCGTCCCGCCCAGCCCCGCCCGGCCTCGCCCCGCCACGCCCAGCCTCGCCTCGCCCCGTCCCACCCAGCCCCGCCCGGTCTCACCCCGCCCCGCCCCGCGTTGCACCGCATCGCGCCAACGCACACCACTCTGCCCCGCCCCGCCCCGCCCGCCCGACTCTGCGGAGCGCCACGCCGCGCGGCGCCGAGCAAGGCAGGTGTATTGTGATCGCGCTGCACGATTTACGGTTATGGAGGAGGCGGCGGAGGCGCCGGGAACTTGGCGGCGGTCTCAAAGGCGCAGCCCGGGCGGCGCTGCTTCGCCAAGCGCGGGGGAGGGCGCAGTTGTTGGCACTTGGAAAGAGACGGATGAAGGGGAGGAGGGGGTGATGGGGGCGTGGCCGGCGCGCGCGGTGGCTGTGAAAACGGCGGGCGCGGGGGCGGAGTTTTGGCAGGGGCGTGCCCAGGGAGGATGTCCCGTGCAACGGTCGAACTTCCAGTCGGAGTGCGGCTATAGGACGACCGTCGCGGAGAGAGTATCGCCCTGAATTTGCATCTCGGGGTACCAAGATTGAAATTATGATCACTCCATATGTGATTTGTGGTGGACAGAGCAGGTTCAGAAAAGTTTTGTTGGGATTCGTCCGTTTTCGTCATGCTCAACTTGCTCCTTCATCATTCCTACCGCCATTATAATTAATGCATTAATCGTCCTACTAGGTATCACATTCCGACAAAAATACGTCCACGATATTCTAATACTTAAAACTGTCTTGACGTTCTCGTGGTGTAAAATACGTCATAATAATATGAAAAACTATTTCACACATTAGAAAATGTGCACTCCATTACGTGTTACATCTTTGAAGCAATATTAGAAATTTGTTTATAAAAAATAGATTTTCCGCAGTATTACATAACTTTCCCTATACTACATGTACATACGAAACTAAAAATGGAGGATAAACAATACTTAATTTTTGTGAATGTGCTTACACATACATATGATAAAACTGAGACATCTGACGACGGCTTAGGGCCGATTTTAATAAATAACTAAGGGAAAAGACGCCTTGAGTCAGAGCCATGACAAGTTAAACAGTAATGAATTAGAAGCCACACAGAAACCTTTCTAATCCTATAATATACTTAATTTAAACTAATTATACTATTGAAAATTAAATTAAGAACTAACTTAAGAAATCCTAGAAAAGAAAAAAGCTGTTACAAAATGCGATATAATATATTACATTAACCTTAAAATTTTGAACTAACTTAAGATCTAACGTAAGAATTACAAGAAATGAAAAAACTATTAACTCGGCAATGGATGGGTGGAAAAATGTAACACGAACCGATGGGTTGTGTCTGAAAGACCCGGTTAAAAATCAAGAATTTCATAGCAAATATTTTGTTTATATCATTGTTAGAGAACTACATTGTATTAGTTTGATATAAAACAAAACATTTTTAATATATTATACATTTTTTATTCTAATCAAAAATATTTGGTAAATTTAAGATGGAGCAAAATGAGACCTCCCTAATAATATCCTAGTCATTTCACAGGAAATTTGCACTCATTTCTGACATTACAGTTTAATTTTACTGTAGTTATACGTAATACTACACAAAAATAACATAATTATCTATATCACCCTAATAAATAATTTTAATAATACTAATATGTGCATACTCCATTGCAGTTACACGAATGTATAGGTTGGGTCTGAGAGACCCACGCAGGAAACAAATTAGGCATATAATCACATATACAACCTATACGGCAATAACTACCACATTGAACGTTTCATTTGCAAATAAAAGAAAGGTGGAGAGACGAACAGGCTTTTGGTATTATCTGTATGTGAGTGGCTGAAGTTTTTGTTACGTTGTGGGTCTCACAGACCCAACTCATCCGTTCCCGGGTTAAAAAGTTCCTTATAAAATATTACATTTACCTTACAATTTTGGACAATTTAGTACACACTTTCAGATCATATATAATCAACTCAGAAAAATAATTTAAATGTTTCTTGAATACCGCAATGTTTTACATTTCCTAACATTTATTGGAAGGCTATTCCACTCTCTGGTCGTTGCTTCGAAGTAAGATTTATTGTAAAAATTTGTGTTGCTCTTAGGATTGCCTAACACCACGACTCATCTCAGCCATGGACCTAGCATACCCCGGTCTGCGAAGCATCTATTTTGGACTCGCAACCACATACGCTTTTGCACCCCTTACACCAATCTGCGAAGCATCTATTTGGACTCGCAACCACATACGCTTTTGCACCCCTTACACCGATCTGCGAAGCATCTATTTTGGACTCGCAATCACGAACGCTTTTGCACCCCTTACAACTACATTTACTGAAACCCTCTTTTGCACCCCTCTACATTTACTGAAACATTTTTGCAAATATCAATAGAAAGTTCGTGTTCTCAATTCGCAAAGTGTTCTGCGCGGCACCGGAGGCGGGAGGCGGGAAAAAACTGGCCGGCGACGTTTTGGCGCCGAGCCTACTGCGCCCCTCCCTCTCTGGCACGAGGTCGAGGTGGTTTTCCCACAATTTCCGCCAGACCCGCCACCACCTCGCCCATTTTAACTGCCCTGAGAAAGAGACACCCACATTGAGATAAAAACTGGACGTTCTCTTTAATCTGCGTTGCAAAACCTGTGAAAAACATCAACACGTTAGACAAGAGCACGTCGCCGCAGTGTTGTGAACACTCTGTAATGAATGCATCAATGAAATACGAGAAATGTCGTGAGTTTAGTCTGTAACGCATGCATTACATTCTCGGAATTTTTTCTTTTCCTCAATTGTATCTTTTTTCTTCGTAATCTTCGTAATGTTTGCAGCAGGTGATCGATGTTTCTTGTACTATCTTTAATATTGACAGCCATTTGAAGTCCAGGCATTGAGTGAGAAAAACCTTCAAATGTTTCCACATTTGCTACTGTTCACTAAACATTGACAATCACATACATCCATAAAATTTCAAATCACATACATTCGTAAAATTTCTAAAACGCACTTCTCACTAAAATAACAATAATATGCTCTCACAACACAACGGGGAATGGAAGAGCAGTAATATTCCACAACACCCTACTTTCGGGAAATTAAAAAAAAAATTCTTACTGACTGAACAGAATTATTCGGTATACAAAAACATTCAATTCCACGTTTTTTACTATTTTTTACACAATTTGTTTCTTCCCATACTTAGCATTGTTTTCCGTCTAAGTTTCAGTTTACACCCTGAAGAAGCATCAGACCATCAATGAAAATCATTAAGCGTGAGTAAGAAATAATCTCCCACTGGATGAGCAACTCTAGGTAGTATTGTTTAAGAAAACTGTCGCGAAGATACTGAATCAGATAACTCCACCTCTCTTATGTTTTTTATGGAGTTGCGAAATCACATTATTCAAACTCATCAGAAAGTCGTGACCGTCCAAGATTAATATGCCAAAGGTGCCGGGCTTCTGACCGCAGAGTAAAGTAACAGCTTTAAAGACGGAATATGTACACGACACGCGTCTTATGGAAAAAAGAAGTTTCATAAAAAATGGCCGTTAATGAATGTCATCGTTTAATCGAGGTGGCAGTTTGATACTTGACCTGTCTGAAGAAGGCTGCACTGATCGGTAGTTTTCAGTAGTTCCTCCCATCAACATCAGGCGAATGCTAGAGCAGTACCCTAACAAACGGGCCACGATCCATGGGTAATCCTTCCTTCCTCTTCCTTGTCCTATCTTCAGCACTTACGCACACTTACACTTACATGCACTACACTATCACTCTTGTGGGGAGACCAAACATGAGCTGAGATCCTGTTCCAGCAGGGGAGGTGCTGTGCTGGTGCGAGATACCTACCAGTTGGAGAAAAAAACCCGTTAGCTGACGGGTAAGTCAGCACCGAATCTCACCATCCAGCGGGGGAAGATCACCGCCATCAACCGCGATAAAAACATGAACTACACTTTCAGGAGTAATGATCCTAGCAGTTGACGTGCCTGGAATCACAAATCAGTCAAACAATACTTTGGCATACTACTTTCAAATCGTAGAGAAAGTATTGTAATGTTGCAGCAAAAAATGGCGATTTTTCGACAGAAAAACTTGTTGTTTTATATGTCTCCGTACCGAAAAAATAGGTAATTTTTCTCCCCATACATAGTAAATAATTTCTTCGAACACTTGTGTAGGCGGAATCTCTTTTTGAGGAATCCTTGATAGCGAAAAATTGTCTGACGGCATAACCCTTGTCTGACAGAGAACAACGCTAGCGGCTAAACCGTCGGCAGGATTTTCACCGAAATTGATATTTCTCTATCCATCTGACTAAGGTCGCGGCCCCTTTCAGATGGAAATATCGATTTTGGTCAGTTTGTACATGAATCCTTAACATTTTAAAAACTTTCTCAAAAATGGCTCCATTTAATTTTCTTTGATTATTTGTCAAATAGAGCAAAGCGCGCTTATATAAATGGCGCAGGTCCTAAACTGTTTATGGGAGTTTCACCAAAATCGATATTCTTCAATCGATCTGGCTGATGTTGTGGCTTTTAGAGTTGGAATAAAACTGGCATTTTAATTTTGGGGGGAACTTTACATAAAGCCCCAAGATAATTTTCAAAATGTCAAAAATGGCTCCCCATTTCTTCTTTAAATTTTGTACTCGAATGAAGCAAAGTAAGCTTATAAAGCTGGCTTAGGTACAATTTCCGTTGAATTCTCCAAATTTTCGAAAATTGCAAAAGTGTACCCCATAACCTTACAAGCATGCACTCGTCGACGTTAAAACTCGACTGCTTGAACTTGCCGACACAAAAGCGACAGGTCTCGACGGAGGGAAAGCGACAACACTACGACCACTTACGGAAAACACCATTAAACAACTAACACTCATGTTAAACGTTTGCATTCGACTAATCTACAACCGGACATTTGGAAGACAGACATAGTTAAAATGATACCAAAACCTGGAAAAAGAAATATAGTCGCTGTGGGAGAATGAGGTTGTGAGAGAGAGAGAGAGAGCAGCAGACTTTTCTTGCATTTCGGGAATATCCTGTTCTCTTTCCCCCAACACCTTCGATAGTTCAACTTTTACAGAGGGATTTGAAGGACCAGCTTTGGACAGGTTGCATCTGTTTGTAAGATTACTGCTGTTGTACTTTAATGAAAGTAAGTTTACAAGTGACATAAAAATCATATATTAAATTCAAGCATAATAGGCAACTAAGAGATACAGTGTTTGATCAACATTTGCACAGTTACACATGCAGGCATTTTCTTCCGCTCGCGTCAGGGGACACAAGGCAGAGGGGATCGTAATGAAAAGACTGCTACAGTCTGGCGCTCGCCAGAAACACAAACCATCACATAACACGTGGCACAGGCAGCATTTCAGGCAGCGTTGTTGAATTCCGCCCGCGTCAGGGGACACGGGGCAGAAAGGCTCGCAATGAAGAAACCGTCACCGTCTGGCGCTCGCCAGAAACACACCATCACATAACACGTGGCACAGGCAGCATTTCAGGCAGCGTTGTTGAATTCCCCTCGCGTTAGGCGACACAAGGGAGAGGCTCGTAATGAAGAGATTGTTGCAGCTTACGGTTACTAAACGCTGCACTTTGAACTGAACACGTAGCACGTGTCGAAAACAACGTTCTGCGAGCATTGCACAGACTAGACTTTAAACTGAACACGTAGCACGTGTCGAAAACAACGTTCTGCGAGCATTGCATTGCGAGGCTTGCTGCCACGAGGTTCAGAGCAGACTGAACTCCGACTGCGTCGGATGACGCAGGGAGAAAAGCTCGCAGCCAATGAGCTAGTGTCATTGGAAATTGAGCTTTATTAATTAAAATGGAAACGTTCGAGTTTTATAAATTTAGTGAATGTTTTACGTGAGATTTTGAATTTGGTGAATTTTGAACCCTGGTGAATTTATTTGAACGCATGATTTTGATTTGATTTATTTATACATAACAGCGATTACGATTTCTCGGAAGCGATGTAGCTGTTTGATTGTTGTCTTAGATTTGTGCCAGAATGAAGCCAATGAATGTGTACTGCTCAATTATTTTACAGACGTGCTTTTAAAATTTTAAGGAGTCGTATTCGCTCCGCTGTCCCCCCAGAAATATTGTAATTAATATTATTTATTATATTATATTATGTAGTGTGCTCCGACAGTCGCCAACAAGTACAGACTAATCAGTCTGTAAAATCACTAATCAGTCGTCAACAAGTACAGACTAATCAGTGCCCTCTCAATAAGTAGCAAGATATTCGAAAACATCTCACTGCAACGACTGATAACAAATATCGAGGACCATATACGACCAGCATAATGCGTCTTGCGGCAAAGCGATGGCAACAACAAATGCCGCAGACGTAACGAATTGTCAGTGACATATGCTCGCGCCTTCATCATCGGTACGAATCACTACCGGAACTTTTTATAGACCGTTTACAGATCGCCTTCGACACCATCAGCCATATACTTATATTATTTAAAATCAGCCCCCATACTAAGTTCTTCCATCAACTCTTCGCCAGCTACTTATCCAAATGCAAATTCCCAGTCCGTTGTCTCTTACAAATCCTCTTTGCGTTCTATCCAGGCCTGCATCCCTTTTGGTCGCCCATTCTCTTCTCATTATACCAGGAGAGGTGGCTCAGGGCATCAACTGATGTCATTGAAGTGTCTCTAACCAGGAGGTCCTGATTCGAGTCCTGGCGGTGGCAGCATTTTCGACACTAGCTTGTCAGCTATGTCGAATTCAGTCGCTGTCTGGAGGAGAATTCTGGCGTCCAGCTGCTCTGATCGGTAGTTTTCCTATGCTTTCTCCGATCAACACCAGGGAATGCCGGAGCAATACTCTAACAAACGGGTCACGAACTTCGCGTGATCTTTCCTTCCCCTTCCTTGCCTTACCCTCACCCCCCTTACTTACACACGCTTACAATGGCATTTACTACCACACATGCCGGGAGACCGGTAGGGAGCTTAGAGCTTGTCCCAGCTGAGACAGTGCCTCGCTGAAGGGAGATTCCTAGTTAAAAAACCGCTAGCCGACGGTAAGTCGGCGCCGGATCTGGCCATCCAGCGAGGGAAGATCACCAGCACCTCCCGAGGAAAGATCATGCACTACGCTTATAGGACTAATGACCTTAGCCGTTGACGCGCTTGGAATCGCTGACAATCTTATTTTACACGTGTCACAAAGTTACCATTACATAAAATTACTCCATACACGATAATGAATTTCTTGAAGAATGGCAAGTCCACTTTTTCCGAAAAAAAATGGTATTCAATAAAATTGGGTTTTAAAATAACTTTCGGGCGCAAAACTCAAAACCTGCCCCTGCGCCAACGTAGACATTGCGGCATCTCCTAAAGGTGGCTCCACACATTCGGCATTCGCCGAGCAGCGAGCTACTGCTCGCCCGATCCCGACCAGCTGATGCGTTCGGAGAATGTTCGCTCCCTTTGATGTGTCCAAAAGACCGAAACGCGATGGGTAGGGCGAGCGCCGAATGTTCTTCATTCGGCAAGTAGCAAGCGACCCATCCACACTACTCGGGATTCGGCGAGCGGTTGCTCGCTGTTCGCCGAATTGCGAATGTGTGGAGCCGCCTTACCCACTGGGCGTTACCTCATTTCTTCGTGTTGTCGGTGAAACTGTCGAATGATTGTCAGTGAGGATAATATCGCGTGTCACACAAAATATTGTAATAGTATGAATGCAGTTTTGTTCAAGATGATTATCAAAGTATACAGCGGTGTAAAAATAAACTCTGAACACAATCGAAGATTTATAAAAATTAATAAAACTCCTGAAATGTTCGAATTATTATTTTAATCAAGTCTTTTAATCTAAAGTTTAATAATATGAAACTGAGATAGTTATGAAAATGTAGGTGCACCCAGGTGGGCCTGCGTCCAGCAATCATTTCGAAAGGATTCCCTATCTTCCAGTCAGTTCAGGAGAATCTTCAAACATAAATGTAGCTTCACTATGTGCACGTTTTGTTGAGCTCTCCTTTTGCTAGTTGTGGTATAGGAGTAGAGCCATGGGTACGGGTTACTATTTTGTTAGCAATACGTGCTAAAAACTCAAATCTGTAGTTCGTATACCGTTTTATTGGTAGTCTCAATGTAATGTAACAAATAAGTTTCCTACAACGTGGGTGCGAAAAAGTGTAGTTTTCAAATGTTGCTGACCTCTCTTTCTTCATTACTTTTATTAATCATTCAACGATTTATGGTTAAAGATAGGGAAGAGATTTTGGAGCTCAAGAAAACGTGCGCAGATTGACGAAAATAAATTAAATCAAATCAAATTCCTTTCCCCCACGCTTTATCTTTTACTATTTCGCTAAAAAATGTGTGTAAAACATGTTTGGGTTCACTGAATTATCTTTTCCTAGTCTGAATGTAATGTATCGAATAAATGTGTTACAATGAAACAAGAAAAAAATTACTTAAGTAAAAAATTACAATAGAATGAAACGTCTGGATGTGTTTGAAAATACTGGGGTCAACATGTTTCCTACCGCCCGTGCCAGAGCAACACCATATATGAATATTGAATCGAATATGTTTATATGTCTTGAATATGTTAATCTATGGCAACATCTTCTCCAGGAGAGGGTCAGAGACGCCCTGTCCCTTCGAGCATGGATGAGATATATTCTATGCTCGAAGTCCTGTCCCGTGACCTAAAATTGCCTATGATAAATCGCGTGGCGATTTTCTCTTGTTCCTTCAGTTGGCGAACGTGTTATATACATCTTCAACTGTTTACGATCTTAAGTCCAAAGACATTTTTGTGGTTCTTAGCGCGCTGCCCAATTAAGTGCGAATAATTGCAATACTGTTTCACAATATTGTTGTTTATATTATATTAATTTTAAATTGTGTTATTGGAAGAAGAACATGTAGAGGTTTTTCAGTGATGATATACAGTTGAGTAAGTCGGGATTTGTAAATGAATGTTGAGATCGTCACAGACGGTCCCAGATAAAGGTTGTAAGTTTATGGCACAGCGGTGGTTGTAGTGAGTTCGAATTTCAAAATAATGCAACTCACATTGTTTTAAATTTACCGTAAGTGGGCCACCCAGAATGGAACTACGACCACCGAAGGTGAAAGGTGTTGCTCGATTTCGGGCAGAACGTTGTGTTCCGTATCCAGAATCTTTAAAGAATGTATCGAATTACCGAGGACCAAATGCTATAATTGGAAAGTACAATGGAAGCAATGTGGTGATTGATAATCCAGAATTAACGCATGTGGTGTATAATTTGGTAAGATGTTATGTGAATTAACATTTAAGTAAACTAGCATATGTAAGGTTAAGAAAGGGTAATGACAAAAAATGTTAAAGAAATAGGACATACTTTACTTATTAGTTATTAATTTGTGCATTATTTATGTGAAGTTAATCTTCCTAATATAAGAAATTTTATATTTATATACATGTCTTAATTTATTTTTCCTTAATACTGTGGGGGAAAAATGTATTTTTTTAAATTATTCAAAATCTTTTGCTCAAGGAAGTATTAATGCTAATTAAGTGGAATGTTTTGCTGTGCTACTGCATTGGAAATTTATGGTTGGTTTCCCATCAGTTTCATGTATTTTGACTTATGAATGATTGAGGCCCTATCTGACTGAGCAAATTTTACAGGAGAGCATTTCGAAAGTTTGGAGGTGTCTGATAAGGATGCATAAAAATGCAAATGGAACAATGTAATTTTTCATAGCAGTTTTCTCCAAGCCTGATTTGAAAACTTTTCAAAGGCTGTAGATCTGACAATAGAGAGATTAAACATGTCAAAACTTACTTTTTAACAAAAACAACATACAGATACTTGACATTCTAAGGTTACAATACGCCATTTTAAAAATTGGTTTATTGACAGTGTTTATGTTTTTTTTAGAATTAAATTGCTCTTTTCTGTTATTTTAATTTAAATAGATCAGTTTTTTCTGACACATTCTACATTATTATTTTTTTAAAGTATTTCTATTTATGATTTTTAAAATTATGTTCTCTTTTCAGGGTTGTTTTGGCAAAGGCTCTTTGTCTCGTGGTGAGCCAAATTATTATTTGAGAGAATCAGCGAGAAAGGAAAAGTGTTCGCTTTTGGTTAAAACTAGTGATGAACTAACCAAAAATACAGAATGCATCAGCGACAGCACAGAAAATAAATCAGAATCTGTTATAAATAGTGAGGAATCTGTGCAGGACACTAAAACAAATGAAGAGGAAGTTAAATCTAATAGTGATGGTGATAAAGAAACCAGTGCTGCCCCAGATGACTTGTGTTTGCCCTCCGAAGAAGCTGAAAAATTTGACTTTCAAGAAACTTTGCACTTAAATCTTGAAGAAGCTTATTTTTTGAGTTATGGACTTGGTTGTCTAGAGATTGTTGATTTATTTGACAAGAAGTTGTCTTTACAAGAGGCTTGGGAATTGTTTTGCGAGTCTCAAGATGATTTTGTTCAGAAGTATGTGGTGTATCACTATTATAGATCAAAAGGCTGGGTTGTGAAACCTGGCCTGAAGTTTGGAGGAGATTTTAGTAAGTTTAGTTAATAAATTACTTCAAATTAGAAAAATATTAATTGACTTCATTTAGGCTAAAAAAATTTTGTAACATTTTCTTTCAGCGACAGTCCGTCTTCTGCTGACATTAATGTGATTTGATCCATTGAACTGGGCTTGTCTGATTTTCGCGCTCTACAAATATATTTATCTATTGTGATGTTCTAACCTTAAAGTTTGAAGTGTCTTTTATTTCTTTACATGTGGACTATTCAACATGTGCTTTGCTTCTAAATGCTGCCATTTTTGGCAACAAATGTTTGAGCCAAATGTTGCTTCTTCTTAATTTACGTTCTATACTTCAATTTATTTGTAGTGGCACATAAATCAGCTGTCATCCAATCGGGAGCTTGAATGTCACCACTGTGACATCACTGTTGTGAAATTCAAGCTCCCAATTGGATTTACATCGAGCACCATTACAAATAAATCGAAATATATTAAATACTTCTCAGAATTTCTATCTTAGAAACTGATTTACAGATGGTATTGGGATGCATGTTGAAGGATCTGCAATAATTCAGTATTTTTATCAAAAAGAAAGAATATCAGAAGAAGTTAGGGAAAGGGGTACATATTCTCACCGTGCGTTCATAATTTTGTGAGAGAATAGAAGGAGAGAATAATTGTAATTCTGATTGTCATGTACTTCAGTACTAAGGGTAAATTATATGGAGCCATTGACTGCGTGTGTGTGTGTAGTAGGAAAAAATCTCTTTGTATTTTCTAATTCATGTTGTTTGGAACCATTTTATCATTGAAGCCCTTTGTTTGATTTTTCAGTTCTGTATAAATGGGGTTCAAATATTACTCATGCATCATATATAGTTGTTATTGAAGTAATGCGACAAGATGGAAACATCAGTGAAGACCATCAGCAGGCTGTTTCTTGGACTAAGTTCATAAGCCTTAATCGAATGGCAGAAACAGCAGGAAAGGTGTGTTTAATGTTATTTGAACTGTATAAAATGTAATAAAAATCTATTTGTGATACTATAATAGTTCTTATAGAGTTTTAGGATTGATGTAATGGATTAACTACTATCTACTTAGTTCGGTTACTCTAAAGTTGTTGATACCACTTTGGATTACTATTTTTTGGATCACTTTGGAAATTTTTTACTCTCAGTGTATATAGAATTGCAATTAAATTCTAAGATGTTTTTGAAGATACACAATGCTTAGCTTGCAGATTAATTCCAATGGTTTCTAACCAACTACACACACAAAGTATTGACTTGAATTTTGAGAGTTGTTCTAAATATACAGAGTAATTCAAATGCACTGAAACCTGTCTAAGCCGGAATTGTTTGGATCCAACATTTTCTTCAGTCGTTTACACGTTTCCGGCCAATTCAAAATTTCTATAAAACCTGTCAGTTCAGAAAATGCGATCATTTAAAGATAAAATAGATTGAACAAGTAGTTTATCTCTCCTAGAAACTACATTTCAAAGAAATAAAGACATCCTTGGAGAGACAACGCAAAGTCTAGTGAATCAAAAAACACCATAAAAAGGAAAAACAAATTATTTTCTTCAATATTTGCAGGAACAGATTAATTCATCAGAAGATTTAGGCTTCGGCTATTTGCCTAGGTCCTCATGAATATTGTGGCAACCACCCTAAATAAATTTCTTGTAATAACTCATTCTTGATTTTGTCTTTGTTTTTAAGGTTTCATACACTTGAGTTTTCCAAACTTTAAATTTCTTTATCAAAACCTTGACAGAAGTTTTGCTTTGTTCATGTTCTTCAATTAGTCTAATTTTCTCACTAAAAGTTAACATTTTCAATTTGCCACATGACATCATAAACACTTGATTTAGACAATATGTACAACTTGTCAAACTGAACAACAGGAAATGTTTAGAACAACTGAATTCAACTCGTACATTATAAGATCTGTGGGAGGATCGTTCTTCACATGGACAGTGCCATTACAAATAAACAAAGGCTTTTGAACAAGTAGCATGGGAAATACAATGTTCAGATGAGAGTAGCTGAGAAAGGGAATAGACCAGCACAGCTCTTGATTGTCTCTTGGAACAATGCCTCCACACTTACAAGCCAACGTTTAATTTTATAACAATATTTTTTATGCTGTTGTACTAAAAATTCCTTTCCATTTCTGCATTAGGCAGGTTTCTGGCTTATCCAGTGTACTTTGCATTGGATTATAGTCCGTTCTGAGATATTTTTTCCAGCAAAGGCAGGTTTCTTGCTTATCCGGGTTTTACTGTTGTTGAAAGACGTTGCTCTTTCTTTTCGCAGGAAGTAATACTATGCAGAGTAGTTTGGCCTCAAGATGTCCTTTTTAAAGATGTACATTCTCCTGAAGACATAAAGAAATTTAGTGTTGAAGAAATATTGACTAGGCGATGGATTTCTTCACAAGAACGAGAACTCTTGGATAAAGAAGAAATAGAATAGTAACTTGTAGTAATATTGAAATGCTTATGAGTGGAGTCCAGTGTTGTCAAAGTAATGTATATATGTACATAAACTGCATTTTTATATATGGATAAGTAAAATAATTTAAATTAGAAACCAACTTTTTCTGTTAAATCATTTGCAAGCTTGAACTCTAATGAAGCCATGGATTCTTGATGATTTTGAGGTCCCTTGTTCACATTTCTACAAAGGACTTAACTACATCAGAGATTTGTGGCATGCAAAAGAATCAAAGCTTGATTGACGCTTCTAAGGAAAAGTTTAACAAATTTCCAGGGTCCTGGTATTACTTCATTATTTGTGGCAGTACTCCCACCCACCTGTGAAGAGTGCCAAACTTCATGGCTGAAAGGCATGCCATTTGAGCACCAACAATGAATAAAATTGACATTAAAAAACAAGGCACATCGAGGAAATGCTTAACATTTTTTTGCTCTAATTCAAAGTATCATTCTATATTGTTATTAATATGCATCTCTATGCTTAAAACTTACATAAAGTTCTTGCAATATTTATATTTCAATACTTATAGAGAAGTCATTCAGAAATGTGTATTAGAATTGCAAATGCAGGGGGGAGGGGGTAATTAGTTCAAACTACCAGCAATTGAAAGGACTTATTTACAGGAGCATTTATGTTTTTAAAGGTTATAAAATGAGAAAAGGAAACTAATGTAGTGAGAATTGACATGTGTTGGGCTGATGCTCTATATATCAAGTAACCTTTAATTTCTCTTAACATTACAATATTTATAGGTTTCATTACGTTTTAAAAAAATTACAATAATTGAATACTTTGCTACTCTTATCTCCCATTATTTACAGTATATAAAATAATGCATGCAATAACTACAGTATTTATCACAATCACAATCTGCACAAAGAATTAAGTCTTTAAGATTATCCTTTGCTACCAGGTTTTTTGCCAGTCCTGCGAAATTCACTCCGCTCTTGCAGATATTCCTCAGTACACTCTTGCTTGAAAGCTTCATTAGTGTACCACCTGCCCAGACAGTCTCTAAGAGCAGCATTTTCTTTTCTACATTTAATAACCATTGCAAGACTTGCATCTTTGCAACATTTATTGAAAGCTGAAACAAAGCATTAATTAATAGACAAACATTGCTCCAATTATGACCTTGGGCACTAAACTAAGTAGGCATGCACATAAGATCACATCATGACTATTTACTGGTGGTTTAGAGGCTCTTCAATTGCTTACGTCATGAGTAACAATCTAAATGATAGAGGCATTAGAACCGAAAGAAAGGGACGAAAGTGTGATTTGACACCTGTAATTTTCACATGAATCAGCCCATGTCACAGCATGCACAGGTGAGAGCAGCACTCCTTGTCTCCTCATTACTCCTCCAACCACCCCACCCCACTCACATCCTTACAAGATTATCTTAATGTCTAGGTCTTTGACTATTCTGAACCACTGTCATAGTTAAAAAGTGCAGAGATAGAATCAACACCTTTGTGGAAATGAAATAATTGAGCTGACATTACCTTCAGTTTCTATTGCACAATTATTCACTTTTGCTTTATCCCTCATCTTCTTAGGAATAAGCACTTCCACTTCAACCTTCCTTAGACTTCTGTCATCAGGGTCTCCTACAGTAAAGAGAGTACAATGAACACAATTCACAACTTTCTGAATCAAATTGACCTTAAAACTTAAACTCATGTCTTACATACCAAGACCAAGAGGACCTCCTCCTAATTTCTTTGGCAGTACACCTTTCTCGGTTTCTTTTTGCTCCATTGTCAGTTCTGCACAGTGTACTTGACTGAACATTGCAGGTTCGGGGAAAGGTAACTTAACCTATCCCTTCAGTTTTATTTTGTACGGCAATCGGTGCGGCTGACGCGTTTGATATTTTCACGCCACATTGAATGATGGTCCTGCTCGTATCACTCTCGGAATGTACATTGTTCAGAAAGGCGCAATACGATGTGGTAACTCCGTGACATGTTCATTCCTAAATCCACCGCCTTGTATACGTTTCGACTTCCATATATTTCAAATTTTGTTTACTCTTACATCGTTTTGTGAGACTCGGTGAGACTGCACAATTTGATAGATCCTGTTGTCATATTGCATGCTTTGTGAACCACAAATTGTGGTATTAGTTGCGCTTAGGCTGTGATAGTTGTGCGAGTTTTGTTCACAGAAATACCGTGTAATTACGTGAACGATTGAGCAACGATTTGTGCGTGGTAGCTGAAGTAAGTAAATGTAAATAATTTTTTCTGGATCGAATCAAAACATGTACAGTGGAAAGTGATTGCATGACATTAATGATTAGATTTATTAGTACTTCAGAAGTATTCTTTGGCTGAAATTGATATAAAACCATTTATGTTCGTTGTAGAAGGCAATTAAGTTCTCAAATGGATCGTTTACTGAGGTTAGGAGGAGGTATGCCTGGGTTGAGTCAGGCACCTCCCCCTTCTGATGCCCCTGTTGTGGATACTGCAGAACAAGTATACATTTCTTCTTTGGCTTTACTTAAAATGTTGAAGCATGGACGTGCTGGAGTGCCAATGGAAGTTATGGGCTTAATGTTGGGAGAATTTGTGGATGATTACACTGTGAGAGTGATTGATGTATTCGCTATGCCTCAGACTGGAACAGTAAGTCAATATTTTTATTTTTACTTAAAATGTAAAATAAAATATATCTACATCTTGTGCCTTTTATTTCATAGTATATGAATGATTTATACTTCTTTTTTTATACATAGGGTGTGAGTGTAGAAGCAGTTGACCCAGTGTTTCAAGCAAAAATGTTGGATATGCTTAAACAAACAGGCCGTCCTGAGATGGTGGTTGGCTGGTATCATTCACATCCTGGATTTGGATGTTGGCTTTCAGGTGTCGATATAAATACTCAGCAGAGTTTTGAGGCATTGTCTGAAAGGGCAGTTGCTGTTGTCGTGGATCCAATACAAAGTGTAAAAGGTAACTTCACATAAATACATATATTTCATCGTTGGTTATTGTTAGATTACTGATATGAACAGAATCATCATCCATTGTTTTTGTCAAATCATTATTTGGTCCTTAGCATACATCGTCCAGTTGTAACTTGGTCCTTCATGAACTTTTCTCGACATGCTTTGTCCAGTCGATTTTGGGACTATGTGAAATTTTGCCCCATATATGTTTCATTCCTGCCTAATACTGTCCAGATGTTTTGGAGCTGTGCCAAGTGATTATTACAAAAACAAATATTTCAAGTAAAAGATAAACATTTATTATATTACGAAAATTGTAAATCAACTACAGTTTTGTTTGAAAATATGTCTTTTTGAATCAGTCATCCTCTTTGGGATCTGTGGGTTGCTGAGTAGTTTTGGTTGTATGAAACTGCCCTCAGGTGTTGCTTTGGTTGTCCATTTTCTTTGTGTTCTTTGTAATGCCTTACAATATGTTGAACATGTTCTTGATTTATTACATAATTTTTGGCAATAGGTATGTTTTTGTGTTTTTTATTTAACATTCTATTTTTGGTGTGTAAAATGTTCTGCATTTCCTGAATGCTCTGATAGTGATTATCCGCATTACATCAGTTAGAGATGATCATGTTATCAATAGATCGGTTAACAGTAAAGTATGTAAATGGTGCATTTTAAATTATTTTCTAATTTGAGTAGTCAATACTTTTAAATATCAGTCTGTTTACTTCACAATTACAAGGAAATGGGAGCCTGCCTAAAATATTCCCAGCTTTTATTGGTCTTAATGATCATAAGGATGCTAAAACAATCTTAGTGAATTTTTGTTAGAGATCCCTCAATATCGAACCCGTTTGTACAGCTTTATCTGAAATCCATTTTATTTTCTTGTATTCATTTTCTTGAGGAAAAATTATAGAGCTGGGGAAAAAATTGTCAAAATTTACATTTTATTTATTTTATCTCTCCCTGTCCATCTGTGTATGAGCGAAACTAAATCACTTTTCTACAAAACAGATCTTCCTGAACCCAAAGTCCTGTGAATTTGAAACAAATCTTTTAATTTTTGGTGATACTTCATATGAAGTCCATAGAATATTATCAAAAGTTTCATGAAAATTGCTCCAATTCTTTCTCTAATAGAGGATAATTTCCTTGCAAGTATTATGAAAGTGTGATTTTCTTTCAAACTTTGTTCATAATTCTGATTTCTTGAGGGTGTTAAAACAATGAAAATTAGTGGTTCTATGTGTGATCCTTCGGGAACACGAGGTAGTATACATATTTCAAGAAAGAAAGATTTAAAGTAATGTTCTGAGTTTTTTGAGTTTAGTCATTTAGGAACTATTTCAAGATGGTGTTGTAATACCAGTTTCCTCCAAAATGTTAAAAAAGAATTTACAGTTAACAGTGCCCAAAGCCTTTGAAAAATCAATGTAAATGGCATCTCCCTTCTTTTGAATTTCTAAATTTTCAAGTAATTAATGTTGTATTATCATTATATAGTTACAAAATACCTCATTTTATTAAAGCCATATTACTCATCTATCAAAAATTGATTTAAATTATTCATTAATTGCATCACCAGCTCCATCAGCTTAGCTATTATACTGCTTTAATAGAACAAGAAATTCTGTGCTGTTTTGTAGCACCACTTGTTTATTATTATTTTTATTTATTAAAGGATCTGGCATATTATTGCTAAGCATAATCTATTCATAAGATAATTTTGATAGTATTGAGTTCATTTCTGGGAGGCATTTTAATGATAATTTACTTTTAATTTGCTGAATTTCTTGACTTTTTTCTACAAATTTGGGTAAGACTATTCCGCTCAAGATATTAACACTAAAATTATTTAACAGTTTATCTGGTATGCACCAAATAAGGTATTGTATCTCAATCAATTGGAAGGTGATGTGCTACAGTCGATGTTGAACCATGACCGTTTGCTATATGTTACTGTTAGGAAATGACTTACAGCCAAAATATTGATAGGCTTTGATTGAAACTATTAATTTACAGTAGAATCTCATTAACCCAGTTTAACAAGAGCCAGAGCCGATCCAAGTTAACAGAAATCCGGGGTTATCCTTTGAATGAGGGAGAGACAATAAAAAAGAACATGGACTTACTACACATATATTTAGTTTAAAAAAGTTTAATACTGATCGGCACTCATTCACCTAAAAACAAATTGGAATATGTATTTATACAATACACATCAGTACAAACTAGTCTGTGACTCTGAGAATGCCACTTCCTTCCTTCCCCTTGCCCCTCGAGGTGGCCAGTGGTTGGAGGCGTGGGGAGAGGGAGGAGACAGGTGGCAGGTGGTGTGAGGTCAATGAACCGGACTGCTGCCAAGTGAATTCGAGTAATACCTACTGAGAAGAGCAATTAATTGTCTAAAAGAAAATTTCAGGTACTGCTGTAAACTACTTTCTTTTTTCTAAAACTGGTCCAGGTCAAATAGGTTCAACTGTATATAATTGATATTTGGTGTGTTATGAAACACTATTGGTAGTTATTTCATTTGTGCATTGAAAATTTCCAGAAAAAATCGCCTGACTCACATTGATTAGGGAATTTCCAATGCTTGTGTGGAATTACCCAAGATAAATTTTGATATGCCTTTCTTTTGTTTAAAAACAGGGAAAGTCGTAATTGATGCTTTTCGGCTAATTAATCCAAATATGATGGTCTTGGGCCAGGAACCCAGGCAAACTACTTCAAATTTGGGACATTTACAGAAGCCATCTGTTCAGGTAGATTTTTTATTCTTTCTTTAATTTTAACATTTAATGGCCAACAATTTTTTAGATTCAACATTACACTGCATCACTTCTAATCATATTGCTTAATGGTTTTTAGGCTTTAATCCATGGACTTAATAGACATTATTACTCAATAAGCATTAATTACCGAAAAAATGAACTGGAACAAAAAATGCTTTTGAATTTGCACAAGAAGTCTTGGATGGATGGTTTAATGCTTGCTGATTATACTGAGCACTGCAAATTGAATGAATCAACTGTGAATGATATGTTGGATCTTGCTCGCAATTACAACAAGGTATAGTGCACTGCTCTAGCTATTCTACATACATTACATGGAACCATCATCATCATACATGGAACCCATCAATTCGAACATTCTGGACCATCAGGCTTCTATTCAGTTTTATTTTACAAGAAAAATTACTGTGCATTCTTTTGCCTTATAGGCTGCCCTTTCAAAGGGCGTTTTTCTGAAATATACGGAAAGAAAAAACATTGTTCATATTGTATCTAATTGTACAAATATTCCTTTAGTGAAAAAAGAGAGTAGAGAAAAGTAATCAATAAAGCCAAAATTCTTTGTTGGAAATAATGACCTTTACAGTAATTAATAAATAAGAGTTAAAATAATTCCTCCAGAACCTATTGATGCAATATTTCATCTTATTCAACTGAAATAATCGTAAACTAATAATTTACCAAATGTGAAATGAGGGTTCTTCTGTAAGAAGTCTGAAATAATTAGGTAAAAATGTGACCTACATTTACTTTAATCCTTCCAGGCTCTTGAGGATGAAGAAAAGATGACTCCAGAACAACTTGCTATAAAGAATGTTGGCAAACAAGATCCTAAGAGACATCTCGAAGAGAAAGTTGACGTTCTCATGACAACCAACATTGTACAGTGTTTGGGTGCAATGTTGGACACTGTTGTGTTCAAGTGAAGTGGATAAATGATTGCAAATGACTCAGGTGGAAATTGAGAACTTTATTTATTTTTTTGAACTAACCGAAATTATTTTTATTTCAAAATTTTATCCGTGCGATGTGTATCACTCTGTATCCAGTGAAGCAGAGACCTAATTGAAGTTACACTGGATGATTCTGTAACATGTGCAAATGTTCTAATTTGCAAAGTTCTTTCGTTTTTTTCTCTTCCAATTCATGAATGATTTTCAGTGTAATAAAAGAGTTTTGTGTATTGTTGTAATTTATTGGTATATGTATATGTACATTTTTTTCCCTCACCTTTAGTTGTCTGATACGGAATAACAAGTGTTTCTATTGCTTGTGGGCGTCAGAATATTTACTTTACTGAAATTCTTAAAATGCCTTCTTTTCCTCAAAAAAATAGCATTTGAAACAGATACAACAATACATACTTTCCTGTATTTGTAATCATTATTTAATAGTAAAGTAGAAGTACTAACACAGGAACTTCAGTTCCACAAGCAACAGACCTAATCTATTAAGCCACCTGGCATTGAAAGATTGCTCTCAGTACATCAAAAAGAAAGCTGAATTTTTGCAAATTATCGAAATGTCAAAGGTTTTAATGAAAATTACTCCTGCAATGTTAAGTAAACATTGATTTTCTGATTAAAAATAGAAAAGAAGAAAGAAAAAAGTTGAACAAAATCGTATTTAACTATGTTTTTAATTCTCACTATTTCACTCAAAATTACATAATTAGTAACTATTATGTAATATAATACTGCAATTTCTGGCCATACTGACCCATTTCAGCCATTATTAGTAAAACCCATTACCAATCATAGGGCGTGAGGTGCAAAAATCTAATTAAATCAACCACCAGAAATAGTTACCATTTCTTAGCCATCTACAAAATAAATATGATTAAGGCACAATTTTAATGGGTTTCACAGGCCAACATACAGGCTAGTAAACTTCTACAGACTTACCTCAATTGCTTCAAAGAGATTCTAACTATAGAATTATTATGAATCTGCAAAAGGATAAATGAATTTGTGAATCCATATTAAGTTACAAACCTATCCTCTTTAATCATTTCAATATGATATCTGAAACACTCAAGCAATGTTTGTACAAAACTAATAATTTTAAAGAAAATACATCAATACAAATTCAACAATTGAAAACTGCATTCTATTCAGCAAGAAACGTTGCCTAACAATGAAATTCATTGAATGGACTCTCGAACTTGTCATGACAAGGTATTGCTATTCTCAAGTTGGAACCTGATATAAACACAGCCACAGAAAGAGAAAATTGTAAAAGGCTGATTTTAAAACAAACACACACACACACACCAACTACAAGAGCACATGTAAACATACACTCTCTTTTTAAGTGTAACGGATAAGTAATATTCATTTTACAATATTGTGAAATGTATTCAGCTAACTCTGTAGCTATCTTGTGAATGACTCTTTGGCAAAGAGGTGTACGAAATTCAAATTTGCAATTTTCAAAAGGTCACCGGTTAAATAACTAACTATTGGGTTTATCGTATAATATAAACTATTGGGTTATTGGGGAATAACTATTGGGTTTATTGTATATTTGTAAGTGTATTGTTCTCTACTTGAGGAAAGCATGGTAAGAAAAAATATTTTGTGATATCCCTCTTGCGCCCCTCCGGAAGCTGATCGGTTACAGCGTTTTTCAGTGAGGTGCAGGAAGGGAAATGGGAGAACTGTGGTTGTTATTGGTGATTGTTATGAATTGAGAGGGGAAAGGGGTCTTGATGAGCCGAATGTCTACAAGTTTGAATAATAATATTTATTTACTGTATTATGGAGATACATTACTAGAGAGATATGGAGAAGAGACGGGGAGGAGAGAGATGAGAACACTAGGAAGACAAGGTGGGGAGTTGAGTTTGACGACAGTGGCTTCTTACCATATCGTTCCACCATTCACCCATTACTCAAGCAGTAGCAGAGTAGGGCTTGTCGCTGACGTCATCTTCTGCTCGGCTTCTCGTGGTGGTGTAGTGTGGGCCTCCGGTGCAGCTCTCGCCGGAACTGCCTCTGGCATGGCTGTCGTCGGAACTACCTTCTATATATATATATATAATCGTGGTAATCTAGAAGTTTTTATATTTATATACAAGGACCCGCTCAAGCTGCTGAAGTTTTTAGAAAGGAAGGCAGATCTCCAGAGAGGTGTCGACATGTTTTCCAATTTGTAATGTGGAGATTTTCCCGTTCATTAGAGCTTGAAGCCACATGGTAATGAAAATGTTTATAATAATACAGAATATTGCCATAAATTTTATTTTATAAATCAAACTTTAATGGTTGGCTCATCAAATAAATCTTTAATTTCAATATTGAAGGTGAAAAACAGGTTCAAAAAACATTAAAATTTTTCATTCTTAAACTCAATTATGAGTTTATTATTAGAAAATTACTCAATTATGTGAAAACTACTCATATTTTCAAAAAATGTATACCACCTTCCTTAAAAATCTTTTAACACCAGATTTCATTAAGGAAAAAAATCTGTATTTTCATCACTGTAGATGTAGGATAACGCCAAAAACGTTTTTGAACTTATTCAATTTTTGAAAATTCAGAGCATTCAACAAAAATAGGACCTGCACCAGTTTTTCTAAGCATCCTTTGCTCTATCCAAGAAACAAATTTGGAGCCTTTGTTGAGAAAATTTTGAAAATGTTTTTGACACTTCACATAAAGAACTACCAAAAACCAAATACCAGTTTCAAATTCTCAGGGCCATGAGTGTGGCCAAATCAAGTGGGGAATTTTGGAGAAAATCGTCAGTGCCATTAAGTACTATACTCCAAGTTAATTGTAGTGCCTTCCGATATTTGATCAGCTGACCACAGTTATCCAATTAAGATTTTCTCTACGACTTGATTTTTGGTATTGTAGCTGCCAATAGGATAACTGTGACCCTGCTCATCGAATGTCAGAAGTCAAAAATTATTTTGGACAATAGTGTTGACTGCAAATGGATAGACACAAAAATGTTTTCCTGTAAACCAGTGTTTTGGTGTCAGGGTCTCGCAGAACATAGATTCTGACTCCACAATGTATTTCAAGGAAGTTACATACTACTTATAGGGACATGAATGTTTTCTGAAAACCATTTTCCTGCCCTTTTTAAAAGCTCTTGTTCTATTAATGCTAAACTAAATACTGTTGTACTATTAGTGCTAACAATTTGAAGACCTTTTGAGAAAAATTTTAATACGCAATAGAGTCATTTTGTCTCGTTTGCAGTAGAGAACCCTTAAAATTAAAATATCCATTTCAAATTCAAGGGGTTATGATAACTCCCGTATCAATCAGGGAATATAAATTTCAGTGAAAATATTGTTTATGGTTTAGAACAGGGCTGTCCAAATTAGAAGGGCTTATGGGCCACATGTAAAATTCAAGTTAAGCCGTGGGCTGCACTATAATTTAAAGATGTTTTTAACTCTAACTACTGAGATAATACTGAAACAAATATATATATTAGATACAACTTTTATTCAACATACTTAATGATTCATGGACATATAATGAGAAAATAAATATATCATTAAATAAGATGAATTGTGCAATTGTATTGTATTTGGTTAGTATAATAAAATTTTTCAAAGCAGTCGCAGGCTGCACAAAAAGATCCGGCGGACCACATGCAACCCACGGGGTTGCCAATTGGAAAGCCCAGGTTTAGGCTCTAGTGTTGCTCACCAATGGCTGGATGGATAGATGGATTGCAGAAAACCTCTTTCTTGGTGACAAGGACCTGCAAAACAGATTCTGTCCACATATTTGAGAAAGCAATATACTTCAGTCCGAGAGCAAGAAAAATCCAATTAATTCTGCATTCTCTAATTTCTTGCTTGTTATTATGGGTTTCTGCAGAGTAGTCTATATTCATTAAAGAATTATATCCTTGACAAAGAACATTCTTCTTCTTTTTTAATCTCCCTGTGAATTGCACACATGCTGATGTGGTCCTAAGGGGAGATTTTATATATATCCTATTTATCTTACAACACATGAATGTCATAGAAATGAACCATACCTTGAAAAATTAGTAGATTCACTTTCATTTAATTCTTGCTTCTCAAAAATTTTCTTTTCTTTTTAAAATAAATGTAAAATTTTCTATTAATAAACATGGAAACTGAGACAATGAATGTTTGTGTGCTAAATTAATATGTTTAATAATAGCATGATAAGGACCCCCATTAAAAGCCTTTTAAATTATATTAGGATTGGTCCCAGTTTTCAGTTATTTAATTAAAGCGCTTAATTTGTTTCATAGGGTGTTAGATTAAGAAAACACTTTTTAAATTAATTTTTAAAATATTTTCTTCATGCAATCTCCCTTCAAAAAATTAAGTGCTTAGAAGTATCATTAATAAACCTGGATCCATACCTAACGATTATTGTAATATGACATTGGGGGATGTTATTGCCATAAACGATGCAGTTCTAATGAAGTGTGGTTATTGCTAGTTGTCAATTGTGAAAGTAGTTGAAATATTTACTTATGGCGTTCCACACGTCACTAGATATTTGTACAAAATAAATGCCTGATTATTGTCTATTTCTTGCAGTGGTGGATCCAGGGGAGGGACTATGGTCACCCCCCCACTAAAGCACTAAAGTTTTCATTTGTACCTACCTTTATTTGGCAAAATTGATTTATATATTTGTTGTAAGTATGTAATAATTTAAAAAATAATATTGTATATTATCATACATCCACTACAAAAATAATATACAATATAATAACAAAAATGTTAATTATTCAACAAAAATCTGTGGGACCCCCTCCCCTTGAAGGCTAGATCCACCTCTGATTTATTGGGATGCTTAAGTCTCATTGCTCCCCCGCCTCTTCCCACATAATATACGTGCTTGCTTTTTGTGTTGCGAAGCACTAGCAAACAAGGCATATTCATCATGGTCCTCCATGGCGGTGAGACTGCTGTGCCTGCTCCTTGATCTCTTTCCACTATGACTATCTTCAAAATAAAGAAGTATAATTGATTCATGTTTATGACAGTTGGTATGTTGGTATTAGTATTAGTCGACCAAGTGTATCATGTCTGAAGCGAATTATTGCAATTTTAAAAATAAATTAATTTGAAACTTTTTTTTTTTTTAATACGGAAAAGAACTTTGTGTTGCTCTATCAAATTTTCCCGGCTGTTATTCTGGCCGCCCAAACAGCTGCAGGAAAATTGGGAAAATAGATTGCGACTGGGGCCCAAGCAGAACCGCTGCTCAGTCTATCCAGCTTCAGCTTACAGTTTGCATCACCAGCTTCAAGCACCAGTTTGTGTCACAATATGAGCAGGAATTTTGAATGTACCAGATACCAATTGTTGCAAGTCGTTGAAGCAGAAATAAGAAGCGTTGTTTTAAGTTGCATCATCTATTACAACCACACCGTGTTATTTTTGGTGGGGCACCGATGAAAATGGTCACTTGAGACCACTAACAAAATGTTTCTCAACCCTTCTCTCTTGCCATACAACATGGCGGCCAGTTTGTGGCGTATCGTTTCAAACACGAAGTCTACCTTGTAGATTTCGTTGTTTCAAAATTACCCGTGTCGTGGTCACGTGAAATTCTGGGGCGTGTGGGCCCTTGTGCATCGTATCCGACTTCAGCCAGTGAGCTTCCGAAAACAGTTTGCGTCAGAATATTAGCGGCAAGTTTAAATGTAAGCAGATACCAAAATTATCACCTCGTTACAAAACATTGAAACAGATTTATGAAGCATTTACTTTAAATATTGCATCTTGTACACCTTCATCGTATTATTTTTGGTTGGTTACCGTTGAAAATTTTCATTTTGTTCATTTCAAAATGTTTCTCAGAACTATTCGCTCTCCATGCAATATGGCGGCCAGCACCTGGCCTGGTGAAAGAACTCAGAACGTGGTGAGTTACAGTGCGATTTTTCTAACTCTGCCCCCCAAGCCCCTATAACCACAATGGAATATCACACAGCATTTCGCGTCTTTCTACCTCGTGCCGCTAGAACTCGCATGATCGCAAGCACTGCTTGATACGGTCACGAACATGCGATATCTGGCGGCACAACTGAAAACGTTGCGAAATGCCGTGACATATTCCATCGCGAAGACAGGCCTTGAGGGGCAAAGTTAGAAAAATCGCAGTATAGGGGACCCGGCTTTTCGAAGTGCCGTGCAGTGGTCACGGGGTTCGTGACGCAAACTTGTGCGCAGAACGAGCAAAAATCGGTGTGCCGGAGCAACTCAGCCATGCCATTGCATCACCAGTGGTGCACCCTCTTTGTCTTTATGCTGAAAGCGTTCGTGCGCGCCCAGGGGCAGTTCTGAGAAGACGAGTTTCGTAGCAGGGGCTGCCGCACCCCTTCCAACATGACGCGCTGGTCTCTAACTGTTCTCTCAGCCTTCCAGGAAAGATTACTCCCCTCGCCGTCCTATTAGCAAATACCGGATGATGCACACGAGAGGATTAATGCGTCCAGTCACTAAATACTATTTTCTCCTGGTTTGTTGGTTTGCAGGAATTTCTGGGCAATGTCAGTTTGTCCTCGGGAATAAATTTAATCCACTCGACAAGAACATTGAAAAAGGTCATTCATGATATTTGTGTATTTTGTATCTACCCAGACACGAGTTCAAACATGAAGTTTTCGACCTCCTAGACCCTATGCTATCTCTGAGAGGCCAAAAACGTCAATTCCGTGACTTTTTTCACTATTGCTTTCACTATTTTCCCCCATTTTCTATTTAACATTAAGTCTTGTAAAAAAAATCGTGCAAATCAGTTTCAACGACGATAACATTTTCTAAACCTATGACCGTGCATGCTTCAGCCCTTCAAAAAACGCCATTTTTCATTTTTCAAAAATGAATGCATAAATAGGCATATGTTATAGGATCAAATTAAAATCGGTAGAACTATTACTACATTTCATGCTATTATTTACGTCAGCAAGAAAATCTTGAGGGCTGTCATCAGGGAAAAAAACGAGTGATATTTACAAATAAAATTATTAATATAAAAAATATTATTTGTGTATGCGTGCGTGTATATGTTCTATCATAATTGTGCGACGTGTCAACAATTTAATTTGTTAGTGTGTGTTGTTAAATATGTGCACCAAACTTGTTACACATATTTTATGGGGATACTAATACTCTGGGCACGAGACACCCCTAACGCTTCTATAAGTAGGGAGCAGGGCGAAGTGGGGAAAAGTATTACTACGTAACCCACAGTGTACGTAATACAGGCGTTTCTTACTGGGCGGGTGAGGCGGGCGGGACTGTTTAATAACGTGATAAATATCTAGACAACGCCGGGTACTCAACTAAACACCCGACAAAGTGTAAATATATAGCGAATTCATATTTTGCCCATGCTGTGTATCACATCTAAAGACCGAAATATGACTTAGGAGTGCCCATTTAAATATAAGTGCAATTTTAAAAAATTACAAAAACAAGATTTTCTCAAAAACGGCTCCAAATTTTTTTCTTTAAACTTTTGTTAAGGATAGTACCTAGTGGCAGACCAGCCCTGATTAAGACCTCGAAAAAGATTGTCGAAACGTCGGCTACACCACGACTTATACTCTCTGGGCTACAAAGCCTTGTACGCGGCGTCACCGGGACAGCCAAGATCTCAAACTCTTGCGGTGGAGGCTTTACACTTCATTCAACACGTCGTGGCTGAACAGCTTCCTTCCGCTCGTTTCTCGCTGAACGCTTCACTCTGAGTGTATTAACATCAATTCCGTTCTTGTTTCGTTGGTGTTCTTTCTTGGGGGGTGGGGTGTAGCGTGCACTGTGTCAGCACTGGGCGCGGCGCTCGCAGAATGGCTACCGATATAAAGCAGGCAGGGAGAAATGTACCGTTCTTCTGGTCAAGCGAAGGAGGGTGCAGGCGAGCCCCTTGCGTCGACGCTGCCTTTCTCCACCGCGGGGAGACCCGACGGACGAGGCGGCTTCGCATCCACCCAGCCCCTGCGCCTTTCACCCGCCCCGCCGGGCCAAGCCCCACCGACACCCCTGGGACGGGGGCGGACGGGAACACACGGCGCCGAAGAGATGGCGAAAACGCAGCCGCAGCCGTCGCCGTCACGGCCACCCCCACCGCCACCGCCGCCGCTGCCGCCGCCACCATAGAAAGGGACTCCACGCCGAACACCCAACCTGCGGCTACATGGAGTCACATTAGGGTGTCCCTTATATTGCCCAAAAAATTATTTTTGCAATTTTTTTGGGCTCACCCCCCAAATATTTTCTATTGGATCCAATTTACTCAAAAATAAAATTTCATCTCAATAAGTTGATATTAACCCGTGCCGACTTGAGCGCGAAATTTGAATGTTAGGGATCATTGGTTTTGCTGGGTTAAGTCAATGGAAAACTATTGATAAATTTTTAATATATAATTTTATATTATAATTTAATTCATTTTTACTCTTTAGACTGTGTTATAGTTTTTAATTTTTATTATGGGTACTTTTTTTCAGTGTTTGTTTCTTGCAATATCATTACAGTGAACGATGTTCTTGAACAACTCAACAAAATTGCTTTTGCTCCTCATCTACATTCAGTAGTCTATGAAAATCTTGCATTGATTCAACAGGTCTTTCCGCGCAGTCATTCACAGCTTTTTATCTTTATAAATAACCTTTTAGCTTCTAAATATGAAGTAGCTTTTCCAGGTTAAAGGACAGTTTTGAATAAAACTAATACCCATCTTCAGGCAAGAGAACAGGTATCTGCTTTTGATTGATACAGAATCGGCTTGTTTTCATTAAAATGAAGATTAAATTGAATAAGATGTATTGTTTATTAACGAATTAATAATTAAAGAACGGTCATCAGTGTACAATTGCGCTTGCCATGTTATTCTTCATCCAATTATTTTCAAAAAGGAATTCTCTTCCATGTGTAGATTTTCTCAGTCTACACTTGCTACCACTTTGATTTTTATTTGTACGCCTGCTTCATCAGAGAGTACGACAGACAATTCTTCTAATAAATACTACATACGGTGTCTAAATTGTTTTAAACTTGCTTTTGAAATTGTGAAATCTATCTTTTCATGCAATTTTAGAAATTTTTATAAAGTACCCTGATAAGGAACTTTTACAGCTGCACTACCCTAAAGCCACAGTTTGACATAAAGTTAGGAACAACAGAGAGACATTATTTAAGGAATTTTTAACTACACAAGATAGTTTAGAATCTGATCTGAGCAGAAACATTTTAAATATTTAATATCTCTTGCCATCTATGTTCAGTTCGATGCAATGCCCGGGAAGATGTATCTTTAGTTTGTTATTTTCATAAAAGTTCAACATGTCTTTAAAATCGGACTCATTAAAGAATATTCCCATTTTCTCTTTGCGATGAAAATGAATGGCGTTAAATCTTTTTTAACTTTTTTTAAAATGCTAAAAAAGTGGTGTCAGGATTGCTTACTACATTATGTATTTTACATTCAAATACACATTATAAAATACGTTTTTATATATGTAATGACGGCACGGAAAGAATAATGCTCTGTCCAAATTTTCTTCAAGAAAGACGTATACTCCTTCAAGACGTCAAGTGTTTGATGCAGTTGTATCACATCAAAGAATTTGTAATCTTTTTTATTCTTGTAATGTTCTTTGTCTCGCCCTTTCTTCTTTATCCGCAAGATGTTCGTCCAGTCCTTCAAGATAACTTTTACGTCCTGGCTCTCTCTGCCGAAATAAAACATCCATTCTTCTTCCAACATAATCATTTGTAAAGCATTCGGATGTGCAATATCAAATACATTGTTCAATTTATTTCTAAACTCATCTTCACGATGCTTAAAAATATCGTCACACTTGTTTGCGTTTTTTGTAATTTTCTTCACTCCGAATAGTACAAGTTAAAAAGTTTTTGCGAACAATGCTGATTAGCTCTAGTTGAAATTCGTGATTTCTCGCAAAATATCATTCTCTCACCACCCACAAGTTTAGCGCTTGCCCTAACTGTTCATTTTACTTCCCATGTGTTGTGAAATAAAACATCAAGCACTTGACTGATGGTCAATTGTGTCCGTTTATTTGGTGTTTTATATTAATAGTTAATATTATCTCCTAATAAAACACACGTTCTTCGGCACTGAATATGACACTAACATATGACACTGTTAGATTAGCAACCTGTGAACACGAGTAATACGATCGATTAAAATTCATGCTCTGGACATGTCCGTCATGCGAATTCGCGCTCAAGTCGGCACGGGTTAGAATACTCCGATCTCAAAAAAATTTTGTATAGGCATGTTTTAAGTACAATGGAACAAAATTGGAGGGTGAGCGGTCAAAAATTTGAAAGTCGGAAAATAAGGGACACCCTAAGTCACATGCAATCGGGGCGGATGCAGCCGATCATTTGGGTGGGTGGGTGGCGTGGATCGTAGAATTGTGTTGAATGTAAAACTTTTGTTATTAAATTTTAATTATTTTTGTAGTGTGTGTATGATACTAGTGGAACCCGGCAGACGTTGTTCTGCCCTATCCCTCTTTCCCCTTCCATCTCCCTTTCTCTCCGTCTCTCCCTCCCCCCTCCTCTCTCTTTGTCTCTCCTTCTCTCTCTGTCCCTGTCTCAGTCCGACTGTCTCTGTCTCTCTCTGTCCCTCGCATTCACATTCTGTTGCAGGTTCAGCAGGAGAGGTGAGATATTATCGAGAAGCGACGGACCAGCAAAGATGTAATAGAATAATTATGCAGAGCTCATCCTGTAGATTACGATGTGAGAAATGTTTCTTTGAGGCCAAAGACCTGAGGCGCCAAAGGCCTGAGGGCTTTTTCCTCAAAATTTTAGTTTTAATTTCCAAGAACGCTTCGTTTAGAAGTTATTTAACGATATAGATTCAAAACGCTGCCGAGTGTTGCGGGTTGCATTTGACGTGAAATAATTAGTTTTGTTCTACAGCGCCATGTACTATAGTTACAACAAATAACCGCACATAAACCTTCTCGGTAAAACACACACACACACACACACACACACACACACACACAAGTGCCAACTTTCATGACGATCGTTCATACGGTGTCGGAGTTTACCTCATATTTACAACTTGTATACCGTCATTCACTTTTATATATACTATACGATATTATTTTTTAATAATTACATAATTCTAACAAACAAGAATTTAAATCAATTTTGCCAAAGAAAAGAAGGAAACAGTATTTAATTTGGTCAAATCATTATTGAAACAGACTTTATTTTTTAAATATTAATAAACTTTAATGTACATTCATCCAGCAACAGTTTCGAGGTTTCTTTACCTCATCATCAGGCTAGAATAAAAATTAATGAATAGTTCATTATCAGAAAATATTTTTTAACAATTCTGATCTTTTTTCTCTTTTTTTCTCAAAATAATTCTTACTCAATATAAACATTTTGAGCTTACCTTATGTTCTTTTTAAATCACAATAAACTTAACGTAATTTTTTATATTTGATATAACAAATTATTTTGACTTAGAAAATAATAGATTGTTAAGTTTGTGATTTAAAAAGAACATAAGCCTGATGATGAGGTAAAGAAACCTCGAAACTGTTGCTGGATGAATGTACATTAAAGTTTATTAATATTTAAAAAATAAAGTCCAAATTAAATACAATTAAATATATTTAAATATAAACATTCTGATATATGATAAATAAAAGAAGGAAACAAACGAAAACTCTAGGCCTTTTGGGGGAGGGGCATGGCCGCATGCTATCCCCTCTCCTGGATCCGCCAATGCACTGATCTAGTTAATGTGAGAGAGTGCAGCTTCTACCCGGGCAACCGCTGCGCCATAAAGATAGTGAAGTAATGTTCATTTGGCAAGGACTGATAGTGAGTACTCAACTGCTTTCAACCATTGAAGTGGGGGAGAGGCGAGAGGGGCCATTGCCTTACTAAGCATGTTGTGATCCGTCATATTATCTTCCCTTCTCACATTCTCTTATCACTCATTATCGCTTACCACTTCGTTAAGCACATGAACTGTAGGGCAACACAAAATTCACACACATAAATTTTCAAAACAACAACAACAACAATTATAATAATAATAATAATATAATAATAATAATAATAATAATGATCAAGAAATCCGCATCATGGATCGAAAAAACAGAAAACTGCTAACAATGCATCATGTCGCCCACCCTCGAGCTGATGTACATACACTTTATGTGTCACATAAGGAAGGAGGAAGAGGCCTCAGACAAATTGAAGCCTCCTGGCACAATGCAATAGTTGGAATGGGAAAGTATGTAGTCAGTCATCAAGATGACCCTCTAATGAGGCAGGTCATGAAATCTGACTGAAGAATGGGAAACAGAGGCATTGTTAGTGTAGCAAAAAGCATTGCAAAGAAAACTATGCAAGACACGTCAAATAACACAGACACTGAACTTCTGGTACTACTAAACATGAAATGTGAGACACAAAAAATGTTAAAGAAGTTGTGGAGGGACAAACCCCTCCATGGACAATATCTAAAAAGAATGGACAAGTTGCAGATCAATAAAGATCAATCATTTATGTGGCTTAAAAGGAGAAGAATGAAGCCAGAATCGGAAGCAGTTCTAGTAGCTGCTCAAGATCAGGCGTTGAGAACACGACATTATGATAAAGCGGTTCTCAAAATTTCCCAAGATGATAAATGCTGCATTTGCCAGGAGCAAGTAGAAACCATTGATCATATTGTCTCAGCTTGTCCAATTCTAGCAAAGACCGAATACTTAAAAAGACACGACAGGATGTGTAGTTACCTCCACTGGCAGATCTGTACCACCCTCGAAGTTCCAAACACATGCCTCAAGTGGTACGAACACTCACCAAAACCGGTGACATCGGTTGGATTGTGTACAATATTGTACGACCAACAAATTCAAACGGATCGCACGATAGCAGCTAACAAACCGGATATTGTTATTCGGGATTTTGAGAAAAAATCGTGTCTACTTGTGGATGTTGCTGTGCCTTGCGATCAAAATGTCGTAACCAAGGAGACAGAGAAACGTCTTAAATACAAGAGTTTGGAAATTGAGATCAGCCGAATGTGGGGGTAAAAGCACAGGTCGTACCAATGGTTATCAGAGCTCTGGGATTTGTTCCGCAAAATTTGTGTAAGAACTTAGCTAAACTTCCAGGTCATTCAAAGGACTGGGAAGTGCAAGAAATTGCTTTATTTGGCACAGCTCACATTTTGCGCAAAGTATTGTAGAGGCACCGACAGTCCCTAGATCTGCTCCTTAGGTAGCTGGTTGCAACCTGGAGTAGATTGTATACTCAGCCGGCTCATAACATCTGTAGTCGTGATATGGAGCAATAATAATAATAATAATAATAATAATAATAATAATAATAATAATAATAATAATAAAATATCAGCAATAGGGAGTTTGGCGGTGCCTTAATCCCAATACAGTTTCGGACTAGTAGACTGGACTGAACTGGAAATTCGCATCATGGGTCGAAAAACCAGAAAATTGCTTACAATGCATCATGTTGCCCACCCCCGAGCTGATGTACATAGACTTTATGTGTCACGTAAGGAAGGAGGAAGAGGCCTGAGACAAATTGAAGCCTCCTGGCACAATGCAATAACCGGGATGGGAAAGTATGTAGTCAGCCACCAAGATGACCCACTAATGAGGCAGGTCATGAAATCTGACCGAAGAATGGGAAACAGAGATATTGTAAGTGTAGCAAGAAGCATTGCGAACAAGACTATGCAGACAACCAGAATGACAGAGACAGTGAACTTCTGATGCTGATTAACATGAAATTTGAGACACAGAAAATGTTAAAGAAATCGTGGAGAGACAAACCACTCCACGGACAATATCTAAAAAGAATGGACAAGGTGCAGATCAATAAAGATCAATCATTTATGTGGCTTAAAAGGGGAAGAATGAAGCCAGAATCGGAAGCACTTGTAATAGCTGCCCAAGATCAGGCCTTGAGAACACGACATTATGATAAAGCGGTTCTCAAAATTTCCCAAGATGATAAATTCCGCATTTGTCAGGAACACGTAGAAACCATCGATCATATTGTCTCAGCTTGTCCAATCCTAGCAAAGACCGAATACTTGGAAAGACACGACAGGGTGTGTAGCTACCTCCACTGGCAGATCTGTACCGCCCTCGAAGTTCCGAACACATGCCCCAAGTGGTACGAACACTCACCGAAACGATATTGTGTACGATATTGTACGACCAACAAATTCAAACTGATCGCACGATAGCAGCAAACAAACCGGATATAGTCATCCGGGATTTGGAGAACAAATCGTGTTTACTTGTGGATGTTGCTGTATCTTGCGATCAAAACGTCGTTACCAAGGAGGCAGAGAAACGTCTTAAATACAAGAGTTTGGGAATCGAGATCAGCCGAATGTGGGGCGTAAAAGCACAGGTCGTACCGATAGTTATCGGAGCTCTGGGATTTGTTCCGCAAAATTTGTGTAAGAACTTGTCTAAACTCCCAGGTAATCCAAAAGACTGGGAAGTGCAAGAAATAGCTTTATTTGGAACAGCCCACATTTTGCGCAAAGTATTGTAGAGGCACCGACAGTCCCTAGATCTGCTCCTTAGGTAGCTGGTTGCAACCTGGAGTAGATTTTATATTCACCCGACACATAACATCTTAAGTCGTGATTTAGAGGAATAATAATAATAATAATAATAATAATAATAATAATAATAATAATAATAATAATAATAAGCGAGCTAGGTGGCGTAGGGCATCAATTGATGTCGCTGTAGTGTCTCTGATTGGAAGGTCCTATTGTTCGAATCCTGATAGCAGGATTTTTGATTTTGGCTAGACAGCTGGGTCGAATTCAGCAGCTGTCTGGAGGAGAATTCTAGCGGTCGGCTGCTCTCATCGGTAGTTTCCCGTGGTTTCTTCGATCAACACCAGGCGAAAGCCAGAACACATGGCCACGGACTGCGTGTGATCTTGCCAGCCTTTTCTTATCACTCCTTACTTACACATACTCGCACTACACTACCACACATGCCGGGAGACCAGTCAGGAGCTTAGAACTTGTCCCAGCTGGGGCGGTGCCCCGCTGGAGGGGGATACCCGGTTAAGAAAACAGGCGCGGATCCAGACTTCTCTTTTGGGAGGGGTCAGGTTAACACTCAAATGCATTTATCTCGAAAAGGGGGGAGGGTACAGAACGTAATAACAATTTTGACGTATGTTATTCGTATATCAGATTGACTTTATTATACTATAAATATATTAGAAATTCAATATACCAGTAATCACATATCAGATATCAAGCAGGTTACAATTGCAGGTTACAAAATCCTCGCCATATCCGCTGGGAGTGAGGCGGGGGTAACTTTGGAATTTTAACTGGCAACCTCCAATTTTTGTTGCAGATTCGAATTCTGCCTACAAAAATATGTCAATTGTATTCGGTACATTTGTTTTTAAAAGAATGAAAATATATAAAGTTATCAACAATAAATTTCAAGTTACCAAAAATAACTTTCATTTGATGTACTATGAAAAAATTTGTGAAGAAACCTATATAAGAGAAACATGTAAATGTGTGTAATGAAAAAAGTATATTTTAAATAAATTATTATGATTAATAAATGCATGCCTATAATAAATAAATAAACTAAATTATACTTTTATTTTTTCTCACAATTACTTTTCTCATTTTAATTTTTCCTTTTTTACATTTTTTAGTTTATATTGCTCTTTCGTACGTACGAATATACATTAATAAATTTGCACCATATTTGAATCTCCTTGAATGGCGTTTCTTCTTTAACAATGTAAACTTCATTATACGTTTGGCGACAACTACACCGAGACATGCAAACATCTAATAAATTTAATTTAATGCAACAGTTAATATTTTTCAATTAACTGATCTAATTCCTTTTGCATTGCCTTGGTGCTTTGTTTCATTAAAACCCAAATAAAGTAACATCATTGCAATACTGTTCATCAAGAATGAGTGCTGTTAAAAGATACTTTTGATACTGGATTCGGACTCAGCCACAGCTAAACTTTCAAATAAGATATTTTAGGCGTCAGACTCTATCCTCGCTCAATAGCCTAACTAAAATTCTCTAACCGGATTCCGACTCAGCGACAGCAAAATATTCAAATAAGGTCTTTTAGCAGTGGCGAAGCTGAAGGGTAATCTGGGAGCCTTATAATACCCAATTGTTTTTTCAATAAATTCTGTCGTTGTGTACCATTTTTCAATATTTTTGTTACCGAATCGTCGAAGAAAATTAAATGTGTTCGACTTCTTTTCTCCGCTTACGCGCGATGGAATAAGCAGTGCTGCAGAAATATACATTTTGTGGCCGGTAGCTGAGCGAGGAGTCTGCCAGTGGATAGACACCGGCTGGCTCTGCCGCGCACGCGCAAAAGAGAGCGTACGCTATCTCCCTTTCATTTGCATTCACTGGGCAGAGACCCCAGCTTCAGGCTAGGCTCTCGGTAGGCACGAACTTGTAGAGCGATGCACACCCACGTCTCAGAGGCAAATTCACCTCATCACCTGACGTTGTGGGAAAATAGAGTTGTTTATGTGCCGTTTGTGTGATTTTTGTTAGTGTTTTCTTTACGCAACAATTAATGAAGCTAAAGACATTGTGTTGCAATGTCCCACTGACTTTGCGCCAGTCTCATAACTTCTAAACGATTCACGATATCGAAATGCAGTTTTCGCTCAACAATGCGGAATCACGAGTTAAGTACTACGCCGTAGAGATAGATATAGTAGCGATACGTAGTAATATACCGTGTTAGATATGAAGAGACTATTGAAATCTGCATCAAAGTAGACATGACTATGAATGAACTTTCAGGGTGAGATTTATTTGAAAGATACAAAATTGTATCTTTTAAAATTATTGATACAGTAGTGACTCAGATGGACTACATGTTTCAAGATTTCGACAACTTTCACTTTATTGAATTTCTGGACGAAAAGCAGTTTTCCACCTACAAGCGTCCTTTAGTTCAGAAACGTTTCCTTTCCTAATAAAACAATATTGATTCCTTGACAGTGAGCAGCTTCGAAATGAACAAACAAATGTTTACATTAATAATGCAAAATACATGCCTGCAGTTTTTTTGCTGAAGTATTTGTTAGACAAGTTGGTATAGAAAAAATATCAAGAGACGGTTCGGTTTGTACAACTCAAACTAACTTTCCCTTTATATAGCATTATGTGAAATTACATTAAAGAGTTAAGGCACTCTTGAGAAATTCCGTGGGAAAATAACTCTGCAGAAACGAAAGCTTTAAAGAACACATTATGATGTTTTTATTGAATAAAAAAACGATGAATAGAGCTAATTTACAAAAAAATGTAAGATTAGATTTTAAGAATACCCAACTGCATGACTCTAGCTTCGCTACTGTATTTTAGGCGTCAGACACTATCCTCGCTCATCAGCCAAACTAAAATTCTCTAACACTAAATCTTTTCGACTAATCTTTACCACTAACCCCTGTTAATAGCCTTAACTTACGTTCTTACAAAACCAGAACCGACATCAGACTTCAATCATCAAATTAGGTTCGCCGTTACAGATTACATTAAGCATTTGTAGATTAAATAAACATTGAGTTTGATAGGAGTTCCGATACTTAATTGGAATTTTATAATCGAAACTGAATTCTAACAAACATCTGAAAGCAAGATTGTTGCCAATTTTATATTCATACCATTATTATTACGTAGTTTAGCTAGTTCTATTCCCTTTGAATAACAATTGTGACTTTTAAGATGAGTCCATGTGTTGACGTTCATTTTTCGCACAATTCTCTCGTTCAATTAGTGACAAATATTCACATTAAGTTAGCAACACTAGTAACGCGCATTGATTCCGACTTTAGTTATGTTATTATGTTACTTGTTTAGATATATTTCTTTGTATTAAAAATATTTTTAAAGTGATCTTGTATGATCTTGATGAAGTATGTTTTTATACAAATTAAATTCCAATTTCTAAATACATTCATTTGTTTTAGCACTGCTAAATTTTTAGAAATTTCTAGAATTGTTTGAAAATATCTGAAAATGTCTCGGCCAGTCCCGATTCTGTAGGGACACTGGAAAAGTTATCATTTTTTTAGATATGTTGAAGTTTCTCACAAAATGTTGACGGTTCATCATTTGGGGGGGTCATGACCCCCGTGAACTCCCCTTGGATCCGCGCCTGTAAGAAAAAGAATATCTACAAGTCGAAGTGTAGATCTCGCCATCCAGCTGGGGAAGATCACTACCACCTCCAGCGATCGATCATGCACTACTCTTACAGGACTAATGACCTTGCTCAAAAGGGTCCGATCATGAAAAAATCCTGAAGTTTTTTTTTTCTCAACGGTTCTATATGTTTTTGCGGGGAGCTGAATTCGAATTTGATGTTTACCATTTAAAAAAAGGTTGGCTTCACAGAGAAAATTGCAAAAATCCTAAAAATGTCGCCCTCATTTTTGTTTTTCGCTTATATCTTCACAACTATGCGTTTTATCGAAACAGTTATTATTTAAAACATTAAAGTAGATACAATTTCCTACTCAATTCATATATTAACTTTTAATTTCTGAAAAACGGTTTAGACGCTAGAGCGCGCTGAAAAACGGTTACTTTTTAGGCCTCAGGCCAAAACGGGAGATTAGCTCTATTCAACCAACCTATCTCGCGACGGCGCTCTAGTTTCACGTTACCACGCTTGAAAACAGCTATTGTGAACAAATAATTGGCATTGTTAAATGATTAACACTCCTATATGCATGGAATCAATAGGGTCGTGTTTGCTCGCGCGGAGTATCCATAAATCCTTGAAACAAACAATAAAAGGTACACGTGCTTTAACAGTTTTTGGATGTGGAAGAAAATTACCTTCACTCACTTTTATCAGTTATTCAATGGTAAATTGGAATTCCTCGTAACTGTTTCCAAGAGAACTAAAAATAGTTTGCATAGCTGATTCTACATCATCTATGCAGGGTCTGACTATGATATGAGTTCTTGTCTTCTTTTGCGACTGATGCAGTGCTTTCACGCACATCAAATACGCATGTGCATCAGCAGCTGACAAGTCATTTACTGCTTCTGCGTCATATACTATAGAACGTCCAAAATCTTCATTACAATTTCTCTCGTGTCATAAAACAATTTCTCTATCAGCTAATTCCCTCACAGAGTATACTAGATTTCGTTTTGAGGGAAGCTTTTTGATTTGTTTCTTTGCAAAGTTCCGTGGTATCTCCTCTCCTCAAATAAAACGAGGTATAGATGAACGTGGATGAGTTGACTCAGCCTCTTGAGTTTTCGCGTAAGTAGAAATCAATTTTTCGTTTACTTGTTGCCTCCTATACGTACCATGGACTTCAATTTGTAAGTTACATTTAAATAAAAAATGTACTTATCCTGCCGCTCCTTACTGACTTCAACGAAATATTCCAACCCCCTTTCTTTCACAAAAATTGGCTGCAAGGCACTGTGCAGTCGTCAGACAACTGCAAATATCACAGGTTCATGTATTCTACATTGTTTTACAATCAGTTCGTGATGTGACAAACTAACTTAACACTGTCGATCTCGCGCCAGTTTGTAAGGCTGGGTTATCGCTGAAGAGTCAATCACACGTTGGTGCATGGTGTAGGGTGGTATTTCAGGTACAGTCACGAGACGGCGCATGAAATACTTCGTAGAATAATATGCAATTTAAAGATTTCCAAAATTTGCTACGAGAACCTGCGTATCACACGCGAGAATCTGAATAACGCTGTCGTTTTCTTGGGAATTTATACAGAATATCGGTGTCGGGGATTTGCAGTAGTCGTAGAAGTAAGCATGGTCCGCATAATGTGGTGGTAATAAAATTCTCTTCAGAATTACATCTGGAGGAGACGAGATAGCAGGAAAAGAGAGATAAGGAGATATTCTGTGTACGAAACGGAGGTATCACTTCTCAGTAAATATCATTCTCGCTTGGATCTAGTGTCTCTTCATTACAACGTTACATCTGGTAGAACCAGACTCTACGCACATCTGCCAATATGGCCCATCTCTACACTCTATTGTAAGGTGATGTCACGTACCACACAAGGTGATGTCATCTTTCAATATACTGCATCTTCATTGGCTGTCGTGTTCATATTTTCGACATTGTTCAAACAAACATATTGTTTAATAACATTTTTGTCATGGTAATCAATTTCAACGTAATCTACCTGCAAATTCTTAAGCGAGCGAATACAAAAATGTCAGATTTTCGGTAATATTTACAACAATTTGACAAAAGATTATAAGACAAAATATTTAGGGAACTTTTCACTTAACACAATGGTTTACTTCCGTTTTTGTGCAATAGACACTTTTTTATTGTATGATTAAAAAACATATCTACATTTTTCAGTTTTTTTTTTTTTTTACCCCACATACCTACCTTGATCCAAATTAGGCTTTCGAAATATCGGAGAGAATTGAAATAGTTTTCATTGTAGATATTTTCGGGGTGAAATTTCGCATTGTTCTTGTGAAAACTTGGTTCGAGCATTTCCGAAATTTCGCCATTTTTAATTCCTGTATGCTCAAGAACTTACGGATATTTCAAAAATAATCATTAGGGATACTTTGAAGTTTTTGTGTGAACACACGCATTAAAGAATGAAATACATCTATAATATTAATTTTTACGGCGTGAGAGATATTAAAAAATATTGTGTATTTTTTTAAAAATTTAACGAAATTAGCAAAATGGGGTTTGTACAGTACATTCAGTCTCACACAATGCACATTTTCTCGTACAATACTTTTAGCTATTCGTACAAAAAGATTAAAAGAAAAATTTGGAACCGTTTTTGAGAAAATCTTTTTTTTTAATTTTTTAATTGTTGCACATATTTCAATGTAAATTGACCGAAAGCTATTAAAATTTTACAAACAATGTACTTGATATTAATGAAAGAACTAATTCAGAACAAATTTTATTTGAAGAAAAAATAGCTATCTCTAATGTGGTAGTTGTAGGAAGACGCCAAAAAAAAATTCGAAGTTTTGTCATTTTTGAAATTCCAGCGTTAACAGTGAAAATCGGACAATTTTTATAAGAATACGAGTATTTGACTGTATTCTTACCAGAAATTTAAAGAAAACAAAAATGGAGCTATTTTGACAAAATTTTGAAATTGTCCCAGGAGCTTCATGTAAAGAACCCCCATAATTAAAGAATGTTATTCAAAATCGCAAAGTTTCGAGGGAAGCCAGATCGACTGAGGAGTATTCAGTTTGGAAACAATAATAATAAACTGAAATACGCACAGATCTGCTCTAGCTCACGTTGCGAGTTTCACTTTGTGTTCGCTATTGCAGTCCTATTGTTTTTTACCATATTCATTGAGAGCTAATTTCCTTTGCTTGTACAAAGGGCACTAGGAAAGTTTTGCAATATGACGCAACAATGAGTCGCAGCAGGCTGATTGTTGGAGCGTGCTGAGACCTGTTCCTACTTGCACAGTAGCCGCGGTACCACGCCTCCGGGTTCAGTTGTTTGGCGACAGTGATAGTTTGAAGTGGTTACTATGGCATCGTGGTCTCGAAGTGATATTCGGGCAGTTTTGCGGTATAACTTCGCGCGTGGTTTAAACATAGACCAGTGCTTTGAAGAAATGAATTTTGCACTCGGAGATGTTTGTCCACATCGTACGACAATATTCAGGTGGTACAGAGAATTCCAAAGAGGAAATTTCACTTTGGAGGAGGCTGAGAGGGCGGGCAGGCCACGAACATCAGTTACGGAGGAAAACATTGCTGCTGTGAGGAAAATGCTTGACAAAGACAGGCGAGTGACCTACAAGCAGATAGAGGACACCTTGGGCTTAAATGCACCAGCAATTCATTCAATTCTGCATGATCATTTGCTAGCGAAAAAACTTTGTTGTCTCTGGGTGCCGCACACACTGACTGAAGAGCAGATGTCACGACGTGTGACTTGGTGCCGGGAGATGCTGAAAAAGTTTTCTAAGGGTCAATCTCGGTATGTAAACAACATCGTGACAGGTGACGAGACTTGGCTGTACTATTATGACGTGCCGACGAAGACTCAACACAAAGTTTGGATTTTTGAAGATGAGGAGACACCCGTCCCTGTCAGAAAATCTCGATCTGTGAAAAAGAAAATGATAGCTGCCTTCTTCAAATCGAGGGGAATTGTGGAGCGTGTTGTTTTGGAGTCACAGAAGACAGTCACAGCTAAGTGGTACACTGAACAGTGCCTGCCAAAAGTCATCCAATCATTGAAGAACCTGCGGCCCAAGTCAAGAATGGACACTTGGTTCTTCCACCATGATAACGCTCCAGCTCACCGTGCCAAAGCCTGCTCGGAGTATTTGACCACTACAGTACTGAAACTTCTTGAGCACCATCCTTACAGTCCAGACCTCGCTCCTAGTGACTTTGCACTGTTCCGGCATGTGAAAATGAAGCTGAAAGGAATGCGATTTTCCAGTGATGAGCACCTTCTGAGGGCTTGGGACAATGAGCGTGCACTACTCCCTAGTGAAACTTGGCAGAACTGGTTTAGCGATTGGTTTCGGAGGATGGAAAGGTGCATTAAATGTGGTGGAAATTATTTTGAAAAAATTAAATAAATAAAGCCGTATTGCAAAACTTTCCTAGTACCCTTTGTATCATTCTATATGATGAGTGCAGGTTGTTCCACAGAGTTCACATACGCACGTTTCTTCTGACTCCTTTTGCTTTCTTTTGACTGTGACATGCCTCAGTCATCTCATAGTTTATCGTGATCCATTTTCTGTTTGTCATTGTTTCTGTGGTGTAGAATTCCGGCCAGATATGTCTCCTTGTTACTATCCCGTATACGTACGTATACGGAGTAATATACGTAGTATAGGGAAAGTAATGTAATGCTGCACGAAAAAATGGCCAATTTTCGGCAGAAAAAATTCATTGCCGCGCCGTGATTACGAAAAGTGGATACACCCAGTTGCTAAATTAAGAAAAAAAAATCCCCTAACACATCGTGTAGCCAGAATCCCTGTTTTGTGAATCCTTAATACCGAAACACCAATTGAAACAAAAAGACGTCCGTCCGTCAGTGTGTCCGTCCGTCTTGTCCGCTGTGCCCAAACTATGCGTACGATTTTTTCCAAATTGAAGAAACCTCTGTCCATCTGGCCTGAGTCGAAGCCCTGAGATTTTGAAAAACTTTCTTTAATTTTTGGGGTTTCTTTACATGAAGCCCCCAGGACATTTTCAACATTTTCTCAAAAACGGCTCCATTTTTTTTCTTTAAATTTCTTGTAAGAATAGAGTAAAATACTCTTATAAAGGTGGAATATGTCTGATTTTGACGGTTAACTCTGAATTTTCGAAAATTGCTAAAGTTTCAATTTTTTCGCCGTCTTCCTACAACTACAAAATTGAAGATACTGATTTTTCCTCCAAATAACATTTGTTTTCCAAAGTGAGGTCTTTCATTAAGGTCATCTACATCTTTTGGAAAATTTTAATAGTTTTCCCGCAATATTGCGTGCAATATGTGCAATTTTAAAAATTACAAAACAAGATTTTCTCAAAAACGGTTCCAAATTTTTTTCTTTAAACATTTGGTAGGGATATTGCCTAATGTACTCTACGAGAAGAAATAAACGCCAAATTGCTATATTCTTTTGTTTTCTCAAAAATTACAAAAATGTATTTTTTTGCTTGTCTCTCGTCGTTTACATTTACATTAGCGGCGATTTGTTCACATTATTATATTAACGAGTACTTGTTCTTTAAATAATGACAAGTAAAGTTTGTCGAAAACCAACCGTTTTCTGTGAAAACTAGCTCAAAATTCCGCATTTTTAGAAACGCTCAAACGCCATTTTCTCAAATATGGCTTCAATTTTTTTCAAACTTTTGGAACGGGTAGTGCTAATTGCACTCTTTAATATGACGTAAAGTTTATTTTTATGCATTTTTTTGTTTCTTAAAAAATTACACAAATGTAATTTTTTGAAAGCTCTCACATCTTTAATAGGCACATTACCAGCAATTTGTAAACATTATTATATTTGTGAGTGTAAGTGCTTCAAATGAAGTTTTTTGAAGTATGAAAACGAGCTTCCAATAGAAACAAATATGGGAAAGTCTGTGCCACTCTGTAGCACCACTAGTTTCCCCTGATTCCTTAAATCCTTTAGCAACAGGGTTTCTCTTGCCAGCTCGTAAACTAATCTTGATTTAGTTGTTTGGGAAACTTTTGGGGTGTCAAAGGCTTACTTTTCATGCAATCTGATTGCAAAATGCGTTAGAGGGAGTAATTAATTACACAGTATTAGCGTAGGATTTATTCACTTTTTCTCTATCAGGGCCCCACAATATGAGTTTTTTCTATGTAAACTAGTGGTGCTAAAACAGCACGTACTTTCTAGCCCGTATTTTCAAGCAAAATTCCGCGAAAAGTTCGCGAATTAACGCAAATCACACCCAATTACCTCGAAAACCTACGATGTAGGATGCGTATTTTAGCCGTAAGTTAATTTATTAGTTTATATTAACGCGAACGAAAGGCAGCCGTCATGATCCCCTTCTGTTTTCAGTGCGGCGTTAAAACAGTGGGTTACAAGGTTACAGAAAACGAAAATGGATAGAAAAATATAATAATTAAATATATTTTTATACTCATCAAAATGACTCGGGTTTTACGTGCATTATTCTTCACTCCCACATCTTATTAAGCAAAGCGAAAACATCTATTCGTTTTCACAATTAACTTAATTAAAGAACGCAATTTAAAATAGGTTTTAAATAATTTCTAAAAGATTAATTTTAAAACGTATAACAAAAGCTTATACTATATTATCAAACAACATATTAAGTTTTAGAGATATTTATTGTTAGCCCTCATTTCTTGTAATCTTCAAACAGCTTCCTCATCATGTAATGGATATCTTCTTCATTTTCAACCAATATCAATTGGTCATCAGCAAATAGCAAAGTGAACAGTTTCTCAGTTCCAATTGAAATTCCCATATTCGCGCAAGTTCGCCTCCATCTCTCCAAGGCAGATGTAAAATATATTGTGAAGAGTGAGGGAGCGATTGCATATCCTTGTCGCAGACCTTGGGTGACAGGGAATTCTCCAGATATTTTTCGACCTATCTTCACCCCACTAGTACAATTAACGTTCAGTATTTTGACTGCTCTTAGATACAGGTCGATAACTCCATTTGCTTTCATTGCTAGCCACAATTTACAGAGAGGAATACTTCATACGCCTTTTCAAGTGGAGTTGCCAGATATGTCTTCAGAAAATAGTGAACCGGGGAGGGGGAGGAATGAATAGTAAGATAAGAAATATATTTTTGAACAATGACATTTTCATATATTAATATAACCATCGTCTGCTTTAAAATTATATGATCTGTGAATAATGTTATAGACAATTGCCTGCTTTATTACAATTCCCTTTGGATAATATTATTTGGATTTGACTTTATTATTTAACACAGCCGATTAACTATTTTTGGCAATACTTTTTGGTTGATTGAGTAGCTTTTACAACATTATAAATCTTCTTGAATAATTCTTTAACTTCCTTACACTTATACGGGAAGTTAAAAAATGTACAGCTCGCTTCGAACTGACTCAACCTCCACTCTTGCGTTCGTCGATCCAAACATTTTTCATAACACTGAAAATTCTTTCGATGGAGTCCAGAACTGCTGTATAATATTGAAACAATTTCAGTAGATTTGGGGCCGAAACTAAGATAACAACTGTGCTGACCTGCACGATAGCCAGGATTCCTAACTTGGCAACGTCAGCTCTAATCGAGTTTAAAAGCTCTTTTTACATGTTCACTGTTCTCATTTTCTAATTAGTGAATCAATAATTGAATAGTGAACCGTTCACTCAAATAATGAACTTCTGGTAACCCTAGTTTCAAAGTCTCTTGCTCCTCTTGCTAACCGTTTCTCCAGTAGCTGTATTAACAGAAAACACAATCCATATGTAAAGTATCTCCAAAATTAAAATATCTCTTTCAAATTCAAGAGGTCGCGACATCAGCCAGATCGATTTGTGAATATACATTTTGGAGAAAATCGGCTGAAGGGTTAGCCTCTAGCGTTGTTCACAGACAGACGGATAGACGTTTGCCGTCAATCGATTTTTCGGTATCAAGGTCCTACAAAACACGGATTCTGGCTAAACCACGTGTTAGAAGATTTTTTCCCACTCCTAAATTTAGCATCTGGATTTATCCGCTTTCTTGTTGCCAGTACCCTGAAATGAAAGTTTTTCTGCCGAAAATTCACCGTTTTTGGGCAGCATTACATAACTTTCTCTGTACTACGTACTATATTACACCGTGTGTATGTGTGTGTGTGTGTGTGTGTATATATATATATATATATATATATATATATATATATATATATATATATATATATATATATATATATATAAAGAATCGAGTAAATAATATGAATTACAAAGAGATTTACAATATACTTTTTCATTATATTATCGTTTTGTTTAGAGATGGGATGCACTTTATTGATCATGAAATATTGTTGCTACATTGACAAGCACATTCTGAGAATCCTATTGATGTCTTCGTGCTGAGGACGATTTGTTACAGTCTCTACCATCATTGTATAAATACCAAGGCAATCCTTCTCATAATATCAACATAATTTCAGTAATTTTTCTCGATTTACCTATGAGAATTGTAGTTTCTTCCTTCCTTTCATATTATTTACGCCAACCAATCCTATCCTAGCTATAAATGTAGCCATCTTTGAATTTCCAAGGTTGCCAAGTAGCTCAAAGGCCTTGAACTAAACAAGTCAAATAAGTAACTTCATAATATTTTCTATGTTAATATTTTCCCTCTTGTTTCTGTACTAAGAACATTCTGATGAAAATACCCGTCTGGTATAGTGTAAATAAACATTTTGAAGAAATTCAATCTTTTCTTTTGGGAATAATTACAATTTAATGAAAGCTGAAAACCTGTAACCCATCTTCCTGCTGGGAATGGTAGCGTCCAATCGCGTCCTTCATGCTCAAACGTTTTGCACGTCCTGTTCTTTATAGCTGTGCTGAATATTCGACGTATTGCCGGTATAATTTAGCATATACCAAGGTTAGTATGAGTTGCTTAATATCCAAATAAGGCTTGATTTCTGATAGTAAAGCACTATACTGAGTACTTATGTGTGATAAAAGTAATGTGGAAGTGGATGTACCGTTTTACTCAAACGCCCGGTTTCATTTCAGAACCGGTAGAATAACTTTTCAACATTACTTTCGTTTCAATCGGATATGAATTTTGGGTCTCTTAATCGTATTCAAGGAAGTACACAGTGAAATTAGTGTTGGAGATTAACATTTAAAATATTTCCCAAGAAATGGTATTTCGTTGTTGGTTTAGTGGTTGCGGTGGCTGTTTCTCTGATGTAAACAATTATAATTTGCCTTTATTTTAATAACAACCAACGTTTAGACACTATATTATGACGGGATTGCTTATTAAGTTCGTATTAAAAATATCACGCTTCAACAGTCAATATCATGTTTTCAGGTTATAAGTTTTAATGAAAAGAAAACTATGAAGAATTGCAAGTTAACTTCTTCATTGTAATATCAAGTCTGCTGATTTGCAATCATTGTAACTTCTGACATGTGACCAACACACTTGTGGACTTTGTATTAAAACAAAGTTAAACTTCTAATTCTTCATATTTTCCTTCAATTTTTTAATTTTTAAGACCTATCGCCTCAGGAGGAAAACTTACCGCAAGAACATTTTTTTAATGTAAATTTACTCTATAACCATTAGTTATAATAGATAAAATTATTTTTTACAAAAAAAATATTCTTACAGACATTAACATCCAGAAAATTGTAATTTGCAGTTGTTTTAATGGGAATACGTATTTTGAAAATTTCTTACTTGTGAAATTTATTTTGCTTGTTTCCATATAAGACCTTTCCCCTACTGTTTTAAGTTAGTTAATAAGTTGTAAAAAAATGCAAGTTTTGAACTAAGGAATGTTTGAATAAGTACATCTAAAAACTTCTTAATTGTTGATGTAATTATTGATGTACAATAGGGTAAATTAATTTGTTGTTGAAGATGATTCCACTGTTTGGAGAGAAGTATTGGTTTTTGGTTAAATTTTTCTTTTAGGTGTTTGTGCAAACTTCAATTTTATGTATTGATATAAACCTGTTCACTCAAAGAAACTTCTATCATAATGTATCAGTTTGAGTAGTCTTTATTTAATTTGAAGAGACAGATTCCAACTGAACAAAGATATTTTAACTTTTTTTTTCTCTTCCTCTTTGTTTTCTGGTTATCACTCATAGTGTGTCATAGATGCATCCAACAAATTAGAAATATTTCCCAAAACACCGTTGCAGAGTTATTGTCCTGAAAAACTGTTTATTCCAAATTGTGCTTAGTCATTTATTTAAAAGTATAACAAAATTGTGATTTTCTGAAAAATATAATGCATTTTCTGACAGTGTATTTTGGAATCCACCTTCTCATTTATGAGTGGATCTTCAAACGTGAAATATATGGTTGTTGTGTCCTGTGCTTAAATCAACCCATGATACCCATGATTTCAATTTTGGTAATCTTAAACTCTGATTTAATGTACACATTTAACAACCTTTCCTCAAGAATAAGTCAAGTAGTTAGGTTCTAATAGTCAAGAGGTCAAGAAACTGAAAAAGGTAAAATGAGGAAAATAAGATTTTATTCATAAGTGAAGTTTAGTCTCGGGGGATGACTTATTACCAAGGAGGAGCCAATTTTCACAAGTGCATAAAATACTATGTGCATACATTTTCTTGATTCTCCAGCTCCCTAGTTCTCGCTCTGCCTGGCACAGTACGGTCCGATAGAAAATATGAGTTCCACTTGAACCGTCACAGCTCAGTTAGCAGTGATGCCCACCTTCTTCCTTTTCAAGGCATTTTCTCCCAAGTAACTGGTTTTTTTTAGTCAGTGCCACACTGTTTTCAAAAGAAAAAAAATTTAATTAAATACCATATGTCGCAGAAATCATCTTACTCTAATGAGAGGAGGCAAACAAATTGACGAAATTTGAATGTAAGAGAATTTCATGAATTGTGCTATCCATGCAAAAAAAATTCGCACTAATATATTAAAGTTTCTATTCTCCTATTCTCTGATTTAATTATAGTGACTACTGATGTTTGATCTGCTGGATCATGTTTATCCAATCAGGAATTCTTCCCAAAAATTAAGTTTTAATGGAGCTCCCAATTGGAAAACTACAATCAACTGAACAAACAGAAGTCACTTAAAATTAAACCAGAGTATAGAGAGAAAAGTTGTTGTATATGTTGTCAGGAACAATGGAATAAAATAATTTTCTTGCACTGTGTCTTAAATTTACTGAATCATTAATTGATAGGGACATGTTTGATGTTTTATATACTTGTTTGTTCATTGACTGTATTGTAACTAATGGAGTCTAAGTCTGGGTCACAGAAAGAAACGATTGGTGTGGAAAGGTTAAAAAAAAATTGGCAACTTACTCCAGAGTACATCTAGGATTTACCTTGCTTGGTTTACAAGTTACATTGTAATAGTGAATAGCAGAGCATTATTTTCAATGATGTTCCATCTATAATGTAAATAAATTTTCTTGCATCATTGTTCAACCATCAGATTTAAATGGTAATATGAAGACAATTGCAAAGTGAGACAAATCTGCCAAGAGGCAGTGTTTGGCTGTACACATTTGTAATCTGTTTAAAAACCAGTTCATTAAAACTTTCTTGTTCTGAAACACTCATGTAATTATTATTTTCAAACATCTTAGTAAAAGAAGAATGGCATCAGAGGTGTAGTGTTGTGGAATATCACTGCCCATAATTCCTGTAAGGAAAAATTTACATGATTTGATGTTCATCTTCAATTACTTAAAAACATTAGAAACTGACTCTACAGACTGATTTTTTTCTTTCCTCAGGCATGAAGTCAGCAGCTGCTAGATCTCCCAGTAGACGCAGTAGCCCACCACCTCCCCACAGAATGTCACGTCGATCTCCAAATTTTAGACGTGGCCGAACTCCGGAAAGAAGAAGACGTGTTGATTCTCAAAGCAGCAGAATGTCTCCTCCAAGGAGTCGAGAACGGAGAGAATTTAGGTCATCTCCGAGAAGGTAAAGGAAAAAAGGAAAATTAGAAAAATATTTGTGTGTGTATGTAAGCACTATTGCAATTGGATAATTTGTATTTATAATTAACAGACAATTTGTCCACAGTATAATACAAAAGAGTGCTGGAATAACAGTAATTAACAAATACAAGGTATTTCACAAATATACAATATAACAAAATTATACGTCACAAAATTTACAATTTAGAATTCGTACAGAAATCAAGGAGTATGAAAGAAAAAAGTATAAAATACAACAATAAATTGACCAATGGTATACATTGATTATTGAGGGGATCTAACACCAGCCATACTCAAAAATCGAACTCCTAGCAAACTCTTTCAAAAGCAGAAATATTGGCATGGCTCAGATCTACGTTAACACCATCCTCAATTTTGCAAATTCTGCCAATAGGATTGTTGGAAGTAAACACTTTCCTGCATCATTTTTGAGAAAAAACTATGATTTCTAGTCAATTCATTTAATAAGAGGGAGCAATTTTACCGCAAAGGAGTTTAAACAAAAAATTAACATCAACAAATTTTCTATAAGGTTTCAGTGTAGGAATCCCCAATTGCATAGCAAACCCACCATATTCATGCAACAAAAAAGGATCCTGCACACCCAAAGCAGAAGCAGAAAGTCTAAAGAACTTGTGTTGCACAGTTTCAAGCCCAGAAATTTCTTTTAAAAAACAGAATTTTATCAATGTTCCTTTTGGAACATACAGAACAATATAGTTATATAAATTGTTATAAATCATTGAGACACTATCAGAAAAACAAGAAACGATGAAACCAAAGCTGAGTACAAGTTACTCGGAAATTCGTTAATCATACTAAAATTTGCAGAGGAATAGTGAAAGACCCAACCCCCATCCAAATAATAATCCGGTCCAACAGAAGGTTCATAAAATAAACACAAAGGTGCGTGGTATAACTCGACCAAGCAAAGAATGAAGGGTGCGATTGTGGCGCATCATGGAACTAACAGTGTAAACACGGGTCTGTACAGTCAGTTTAGCTAACAAAAGTCGCCAGGAGCGTGAAGCGGGTTCAGAGACTGCTACTATGGAATCACCATGGCCTCCTTCATAGAGGTTTTGAATCAGCTGATGAAATATAACTTTAGAGACACATCATGGAAGATTCGCACTGTTTTATTTTTGTCCTTTTATGGGTTCTTCTTCTTCGTCTTCTTCTTTTGTTGCTTTTCACCGTTCTGGTACAAGAAAGTAATAAAAGGTTCTATTTATATTGAATTTTTAATACTTATTCATTGAATTTAAACATTTTGTATTCTTCATTCATATTATTTTCCATAGGCTTTAGGCGGTTTGTTAGGTAAGCTAAAGTACCAAAACATTAACTTTAATGACATAAGTATCTACAATATTCTTCATTATGATGGTACTTACTTCTTACATAAAAAATAATTTTATTTGGTATATATTCTGAGAAACTACTCAAGTTAAAATAAACGATTTATATGAATGTTACTGCCCATCGAAAGAATTAGTTTCAAACTTTTGAATCGTTTTGCAGAGAAAAGTATATTTTTATATTTTCCAATATTAGGTGCAGACATGTCCAAAAAAGTAAAAATATTCATTGGGAAGATACTAGATTTGCAACGAAATAAATCACGCTTTTTTCGCAATAGTTTGGCACGGTCCCATTTTCATTTTGAATTGAGTATCCTTATATCTCCGTCTGTTGTTTCGACTGTAAACACAGGCGGTAGCGCGCTCCTGTAAACATCATTCTCAACTTGGTCGAGCTATAAGCATCAGCTGATTCAACTCCCATCACAAGAATAAATAACTGAATGACAGCTGCCATTAGTGAATATCAGGTCCAACATAACATCGTTAGAATTATTTACCACATTCTGAAAAAGATCAAAGAAACCAATCGACTCGGCTGATATTAGCGCAAGTTTTTTCACACAAAGTGTCACCACCCTCCAAAACTGGGTAGCTAGCAAAGGTACGAACATTCCATTTTACTCTGGGCAAATTAACCCTTTCACTGCTAACGACGCACCGGTGCGTCAGACGTCACCGTGCCACCACTGCTAACGACGCACCGGTGCGTCGCGCTGCTTTTTCGGGATAGGATGTCTACGTTTACTGAAGAAGTGTTGTGGGGTTGAATACTTTAAACTTCGTCAGTGCCAGTATAAAGCTTGGATCTAAAAGAATGACGGAAAGTAAATATGCACCTTAGTAAAAATATAATAACTAACAACAACTGAGAGCGCGCGCGTGGGAAGACCGCCCGAAAAAGTATTCAGCACTGCGGAGCGGCCAGCGCGCCTATTGCGTAGCAGTGAAAGGGTTAAAGTCGCCAAACAACATCCAATTGGCTCCCAGGTTTGCCAAGTTTCAAGATTTTAAAGAGAGGAAGTATGAGAAATAAATACATTGTCAGTCACCAAAGGAAGGGAATAGATACAGCCAGTAATCACATCTTGACCTTCCAAGCTAAGACAAACAAATAGATGCTCAAAATCATTAATGAAATTCAGTTTAAAGCTTCTATACACATTCTTCCCATCGATAAGAACATCACCTAGAGCAAGAACTGTTGTCTGCATTCCGATCATTTCTGTAAATTGTATATTTACTTAACTTGAATTCAGTGCTCAAAATGTCCGTGACCAACAGAGTTTCTGTGGTCATCTAATATAAATTAATATTAGATCTAATATAAAACTAAACTTTTCTAAACATTTATTAAATATCTCCAATTTAAAGAAAAGGTCATGCATTTTTCAATTTTTTGTACCCTCCATAACATGCGCTCTTTTCTGTAGCAAGAACATACATACCAAGTACCAGTGTGACAAGTACCTTCTAGAAGATGTACAGTAAGCAATCAGTAGTTTTCTGTACACATGAAGCAGTAAGATCCTAAATTAACATCCAGAAATTATATATTTGGAAAACATGAAATATTTGTAAAACCATAATTAGAGATCTGAAAAATACAGATAATTTGCTTTTCACCCATCTTTTGAGTAAGACATGTTGCCATGTAGCAACACTAAGTCGTTCAGAGAAAAGAAATCTATTAATTTTTCATCACTGGTTTTTTTATTTCATACAATTTAGAGGAACGTTATTATTGAACTTTAAGTCTGATAAATTTGTAGTAATGTGTTACTGTACCATCTTTTTACTTTCCTGTATACTATACGTATGTATAGTATAGGGAAACTTATGTAATGCTATGCATAAAAACGACGGATTTTCGGCGGGAAAACTCTTATTACAGGGCCTTGGTAACGAAAAAGTGGATAAATCCAGTTGCTAAATTAAGGGAAAAAAGTTTCCTAACATGGTGCAGCCAGAATCCCTATTTTGTGGGTCCTTGATACTGAAAAACCAATTGAAAGCAAAACATCTGTCTGACTGACTGACTGACTGACTGTGTCTGTGAACAACGCTAGCAACTAAACCGTTCAGCCGATTTTCTCCAAAATTGATACTCCCCCATTGATCTGGCTGATATCGCGGCCCCTTGATTTTGAAACCGATATTTTAATTGGGTGGGGGGGACTCGCATGAAGCCCCAGGGATATTTTCCAAATTTTCAAAATAATGGCGCCAACAATTTTGACTAAATTTTGTTGTTGGATAGTCTGAGGTCATTTAAGATAATGGCGTAGGTCTCATGTTGGTTGAAAACTCTGTTTCTTTGAACATTGAAAAAAATTCAACATTTTTTCGGCGTCTTCCTACAACTACAATTATGAAGATTCAATTTTTTTCCTCCATGAAATGTGTTCATAAAAAACAGGTCTTCAAATAAGGTCATGTTCAATTTTTCGAAAACATAGGTCTTTCTTGCGAAAATTTGTGTCAAACATACACTTTTTTTCTTTTCTTTAAACTTTTTTCTTAAAAACCACACAACATTTTTTTGTTAGATTTGGGCCTGAGATAGCATAAAGAAGCTTAAGAGAATGGTACAGGTTTCATGTTCATTAAAATGCCTGATTTTGCAAAAATTTTTAAAAATTAAAAACTTTTTGGCATATTTCTACAACTATAATTGTGCAGTTACAGTTGTTTTTCAGAATGAAATATGCTCATCAAAAATAGATCTTCAAATAAGGGCATGTTGAATTTTTGAAAATATGAGTAGTTTTTCTACAATTTCCTGACAAACACAATAGCCCACTGAAATTTTACTGCACGTCAGACAGCTGATGCGTTGTAAATTGGAATTTGCAATTTTGTATATTATTTCTTTGTTTGTTTCTTACATTCGACCTTTTGCTACTCATTTTCAATAAATTATTTATTTTGAAAGATTTGAAATAAAAATTAATAGCTCTCAGAATAGCGGCAATGCAGGGAATGCAACAATGGATTTCCGTTTCATGCTCGCGGATTTCTGTGAATTACATGTCATTGTTACGACCTGATGGATATGAAAAAGAGTTATAATTGTCAAATGTATGTTGATATTTGCATGAAAATATTTGGTTTTCGCACCAAATGCTGTACCATTTGTAGTGAGTAGGGTATTAGTTGCATGGTCTTAAAATACTCTGCTCTAATCATGACCCTATGGAATGCATTTCTGTATTGTCCAGGGTATCAGTCGTCTTTTCCCAATATAGGTTTACAAAACTTTTGTATTCTATTTTTATGCATTTGTATAATTCTCATAGTTTTGACAACACTGCGATGGAAACGGTGAGCTTCTTGGTTGAATTAGAAGTTTTCAAATGATAACAAAGATGTTAGTAGTACTGAAAGTGCAATATTTTGATATTACGTTGCTGCTTCCAGTATCGCGAGAAAGTATATGCTGTTTTAGCCCCACTAGTTACTCTTGAAAGCGTCCAGTTTGAGAAAATTTTATGCGTAGTCCAAGGTCTTTTTAACTCACAGTTGGACTGGATATGGAGCAGTTAGCAGCTGCAGATCTTTTTTCTCAATAGGCACTAGCCAATGCTTTAGTTCATAGAGATAATTTTTACAATATGATTCTTGTTATCCCCCTGCTGTAATGGACCTTTCAGATTTTCCTCCTGATAATTCATGGCAATGTGCCTACCTAAATTATTACTTCAAATTAAAAGTTTCATTCTCAATAAGTGTTCAATTAATGCCATGTTAATTTTGTTGTTGTTGTTGAAAATATTAGTAGTTTTTGCAGGGTTTTGAGGGAGATATGTGCAGTATTTAAAACAAGCTTTTCTCAAAAACAGCTCCAAATTTTTTCTTCATTGTTTTTTTACGGATAATGCTGAATTACGTAACATGAATGACATTTTGATGTCATCCTTTTGTGGGGATGTGAAGTGTTAAGTTTTTAGTTAACTCCTTGAAAATGGTAATGGAACTAGCTTTATTAGTAGAAAATTGTGTGATTTATATGTTTCCTTCCTTTTCTGTCTCAATTTGTTCTGAAAACGTACCCTTCAACTTGTGTCTTGCAGTCAACCTCCTCCCGAGTTTGCTGTTCCGAGAAGAAGCAGATCTCCAATACGGGAATCAAAGAGAAGATCATTTTCTCCTAAAAGAAAGTCTCCTAAGCGTGAACGTCGTGATCCAGAGCGTGAGCGTTCTGCTCGACCTGCTATGAGTCGTAAGCGCTCTAGGTAAGCCCTAGGATATTAGTCAAAAATAAGCACATAAAAAGTAAGCAAAATAAAGTTGAAGTAAAAATGCCATTGGGAATAATTTGTGATAAAAATGGTGGAATTTCCAGGACAGCCCTTTTCTTAGTGATCTCTGAATGAAGAACCATTTTTCAAATTTATTTTATTGTCCAAGGTGTTTTGAACTTTGTCTACAATTTGTATCCTGGCTGTGAATGTGAATTGGCATAAATCCTCTATCAAAAGTAATCCAAATTTTATTGTGTATTCTGAGGAATATTGGCATTATTCCAATCTCCAAAGCTCCAGAGGGTTTTAGTTGTGTTATTAAAAAGACATCCCTCTATTTGGCAAACAATGTACTGGCAGGGGCTGGGCTATGTCAATGGCCTACTGACTGCCTGGTGTGTTGAAATCAAATTTCAAGATATTTAGAAAAGCTGCAGAATCTGTCTTCTCTGTTCAGTCAATAACATAAGACTGATGCCAAAATGAATGATCTATTTTATATCATTATGATAAATAGGGGATTTGAGTTGGTACTTGCTACATAAATGAAACAAATACTTGTTTTGGGGAACAATTTTGTCAGGAAGAAGGTTAATTTACCGTTTTTTATGATACACTGGTGTCACATGCCTCATAACATGAATTAATATTACATAATGGAAGTGATAAAATGGAATCTCTTTGTTATCTCGCATAACTGATAAGTACAGATTTATATCTCATAACGTAATCAAGTGGAAGATGGAAAGAGGCAACTTTCTATGAGAATTGAACTTACCCCGGGAGTGGTAACGCGGGTGTCTGTGGGACCCCCACGATTCTTTCTTCCCGCTTGTATTTCCCATGTTGGCTACCCTGACCATTGCTTGAGTACCTTTCTGTTTTTGTATCATGATATTTATTGTGCTCTCTTTTGGATGTGACAACACGCGCAGACCGGTTGTTAAGTTAACTCCAATTATTAGATGCTTTCCTGATGAATTCTCAGACTTGTTTAGCAAGTAAATTCTTAATAAATTTTTTAATTATACACAAAACATTGTTCATAATATAAGAATAATATTATATTAATTCATTTTTTAACCCTTTCACTGCTACGCGTTAGGAGCGCCGGCCGCCGCGCTGTGCTGAGCCATCCGGCGGCCGCCGCATGCCGTGTGCTCAATACTTTTTCGTGCCGTCTTCTCTTGCGCATGCTCTCAGTTATCAAAACAACATACACTTTTCATCCTTCTTTTAGATCCGGGCTTTGGACTGGCTCATGATCGTACCAAAAACAATGCCAAACGTCTAATTATAAATCAAAAATCAAGACACATGCCGTACACCAGGAAAGCAAAATCACAAGTGAGAAGCAGGCCCCGGAAACGTGTTGAAGAAAACTCGGAGGGTGGATAGACAAAAGGGTTTTCTATTCTGGTACTGCAATAATTTTTTGACCTGCGCGTGCTTGGCCGGAAACGCGCACGGTCCCCAGGACGGCCCGCGGTACAAGCAGCTCATGCCTTCCACAACATGTGAAAAATCTTGCAACAGAAGCATTGAAACGCTATTTAGTAGGCACCAAAATAAATTTTAAAGTGTCCAGAACAGGACCCATGTCGTGGCAATCTCCTAATTTCGAACGTGACCGAACGACGGACACGAGAACCCAAAAGAGCAGCGGGACGCGCCGGTGTGTCAATAGCAGTGATGGCACGGCGAGCTCTGACACATCGGTGCGTCGTTAGCAGTGAAAGGGTTAATAATTGAGCATATATCTTGAAAAGAGTGAGGGTTAAATGCTTCATGTGGATGACGATTTGAGAAACTCTTTATTCATCACAAAAAGACCCTATCTATTCCATCAGTAAAGACAGTGTATGTGTATTGATATTGTATTAATATCAACAGTGTATTGACAAAGACTTCTATTAAATTTGTGTGGATGATATAATATCGATGTAGATAATATCTTATCAATTAAACCTATTGGGTGCATGGGTACATCAGAAACCACAGTACCTATCAGGTTGTTGTCACTTTGCCCTCCACGTCTATTTGTCATGGTCAGTAATGCAAATAAACAATAGTTTGAGGGTTAAGTAGGAATGAAGAACTTTGGACAAGGAAGGCATGGGAATTTCATTGTACTCGTGTAGCCATTCAGCATTTTTCAACATGCAGCATGTCTTCTCTGATGCTCATAGTATTCTAAATAAGTTCGTGACAGTTTACAGTGTCCACCACAATTTGATGGTATTGTTCAGATTTATTAAACATTTGAAATAACACGTTAATATTGAGTATTGCTTTAACATAACATACATGTTTTAAAAATAGTCAACCTTGTAGTTTCCTTGAAATAAGTTACATAGGTGCATGCGATTAAAATAATAACTCCAGAATAATAATGGGAAAGGAAGCAAGGAAAGCTGTTGACAGCATGGTATGGAATGACATTATCCAACTAATAAAGAAAAGAATATTCCATAGCATACTAGAAAATGTTTTTTTATGGAGGAGGAATGTGGCCATAAAAAAGGAGAGAGAAAATAAGAACTGTAGATGATTGATTGATTGTGGGCACATCAACTGCTAGCTCTCACCATATAAACAGCAAATATGAAGAAAATGTTGAACAGTTTCCAATCGAGATTTTTGAGTCTGATATAATGGAGATCAAATGTGGGGTTCATGTAGTGGAAAAGATCTAACTAATGTAAGATTTAATATTTTAACAGTTTTTATGTCTAACAAGTCAAGAGTTATATGCCTCACAAATCATAACATTATGATCTCACGTGACATGATTATTATCTCACATAACATGATTAAATTTCTTAACTACACAATCAATATAGAAGTTGAATCTCGGTTTGTGGTCAAATATCTCTCCCAGATTTCAAATTTCAGAAACTGCTTCTAGCGTGCCATCATTATTTTTATAATTAAATACAATTGGATATCTCTATTTTGAGTAGAACATAGATATACATTTTCCAACATTCAGTTTTAGTCTCTTCAACTGATACCACCTCGGCAAAGAATTGAGTCCCAATTATAGATCAGTACAGTCTTGTCAATGGCAAAAGAAACAACAAAAATTTCAATTTGGGAGTGTTTTTTTAAGGATCTTTAACAAAAATTATAAAAAGTAGTGTCCCTAAATGGGTTCCCTGAGGAACACCAGATGTAATGTAAATGTTGATATTTGTAATTCACCTTTCTTCCTGTTAAATACTTATGAATCCAATCCGAGATGGAACCATGGATGCCACATTTTTCCAAACTATGTAATAAGAGACGATGATTTATGATATCAAAGGCTTTTGAAAAATCAGTATAAATGACATTATCTTTTAAGGCATTTCAAAATTTTGAAGTAAATATTAGTCTGATGAATTTAAGGATCAAGAAAATGTTGATAGCTCAGGCAATAATTCTTATCAACATTCTCATGAAAATTATTTTCTAGTGAATTAGACAATTTTCAATTTAATTTTGTCTAAATAGTTAGAATTAGTTAAAAATTCTCAGCCTCTTCAAAATTATGGTGTTAATTTATATTTGGGTAAATACAGTTCTATTTGTAAATGATTTGAGAACCTTAGAATTCAGATGATGTTTAATAAAGAAGTTAATGCTGCCAGTAAGTTTTTCAATATGTGCTACCTTTTCATTTTAAATGGAAATTCTAGAATGCTAATTAAGCATTTTTCCCTCATCAGTAGACCTTACATTTGCTAAATTTCTTAAAGCGGTCTTTAATATAACTTATTATGACTTATGTAACCAGTCGTGGCAATAGCCATTTCTTTGTGGAAGCATCAATGAGAATTATAGGTTCTACTTGTGATACCATGAGGTATTCTTGGCATTATAAGGCTTTAATCGGTACTTTTAGTAGCTCACTGTACTGTATTAAGTTATTAAACCATTAAAATTGGTGTGTGATATGTGTTCTTAATTTAACAAAATTCAAAATTCTTAATAGTATGTGCGAGTGTGCATGCTTTTACACTGAATGACAAACGTCATGGGATACCCGTGCCTGCTTTTGCATGGAGAAGTGCAGCAGCTTGATGTGGTATGGACTCAACAAAGCCATTGGAAATGCAGAAATATAGAGCCTTGCTGCCTCTGTAGCCGTTCATTATTATGAAACTGTTACGACTGCAGGATTTTCTGCACTAACTGACCTCTCAATTATGTGCTGTTAACTTTGATGGGATTCATGTTGGGCAATATGTGTGACCAAATCATTTCCTTGAATTGTGCAAAATGTTTTTCGAATCTTTGCCAACCATTGTGGCACATTGTCATCCATAAAAATTCCATCTTTGTATGGAGATATGAAGTTCATGAATTGCTTGAAATGGTCTCCTAGTAGCTGAGCATAACCTTTTCCAGTCAATGATTGGTTTACTTGGACCAGAAGACTCGGTCCATTCCTTGTAAAAACAGCCCTCACCACTATGCCACCATTAGCTTATACGGTGCCTTATTGACAACTTGGATCTATGGCTTCATCTGGTCTACGGTGCACCCAAACCCTACCATCAGCTCTTACCAACTGAAATCTGAACTCATCTGACCAAGCCAGATTTCGAGGCGTCTAGGGACTAATGGAAATGGTCACAAACCCAGGAAAGGTGCTGCTGATAACGTTGTGCTGTTAGCAAAGGCACTAGAGTTGGTTTTCTGCTATCATAGATCATTAAAGCCAGATTTTGCCACACTATCCTAATGGATACATTTGTCATATATCCTACATTGATTTCTGCAGTTATTTTACACAGTGTTTCTTGTCTGTCTGACGTCTCTTTGCAAACAGTGCTGCTCTTAGTCATTAAGTGAAGGCCATCGGCCACTGCTTTGTCCATGGTTAGAGGTTATGCCTGAAATAGGTGTTCCGGCACACTCTTGACACTGGATCTCGGAAGATTGAAGTCCCTAACTATTTCCGAAATGGCATGACCCTTGTGTCTACCTCCAACTCCATTTCACCTTTAAAGTCTTTAAGTTAATTCCCATTGTGCAGCCATAATCACGTCAGAAACCTTTTCATATGAATCACATAAGTGCAAATGAAAGCTCAGCCAGGGCTATTCCCTTTTATATTGTTTGTACACAATACTGTTGCCATATGTATATTTGCATATTGCTATCCCATCACATTTGTCGACTCAGTGTTTGCATCTGTAGCTTGATGCAAGAAGGGCCAATGTTAATATTCCAAGTTTTACAGAATGGATTGTTTTCTTACACCATCGAAATGACAACAATTGTAGGCCAATGTAAATAGATGTGAAATTAGAAGACAGGACTGACTTCTGATTTTGGTTTTTCTTGCACTGAAAGAAAGGGCACACGTTGGCCCTATATACCAAAAAATCATTAGGCTTCTTGCATGTACATATATATTTGCCTGATTGTGCATCTTTTTCATTTTGTTAAATGTGAAATTTTGTAGGTCAAAAAGCCCACCTGTGGTTGTTGGCCCTCCCTTGCATGAAAGTACATCTCGACTAGGTCCATACAGTGGACCTTCAGAAGGACCTCCTGGACGGTTCCCAGGACCTGACACTTACACATCTCCGGAACCTATAATAGAGATACAGCATTCAGGAAGAAGTATTAGTGGACTTAGTGAAAGGTAGGAATTGTTAAATAGCTGTTATTTTCCGTAAATTGGTAGGGCAAGGAAAATTATCAAGTTCTGTGATCTTATCTGGCTATGATTGATAAATTTTTGTAATTTAGATTATTTTGACAAAGTGCCACTGTAAAAATGAATTTTATTGAAATATTTTTAAAAAAATGTGCACATGAGCTAGAAGTGAAAACAATTAAGGTGAGCTGGTCAATGAAATTGTTCATTGAAGTATCAAGATGAAATTTTGTAATTTAGATTTGCTGAAGCTAGTCGGGGTAGTTATGAGGAAGAACATCCAGATCGCCCTGTATTTCGTGGGCCAGATCGGTCTACAGGAGAGTTGGAGAAGATTCCTGTAGATGGTCATAGTGATCGTCCCTTTTTCCGTGGACCAGATGGGGCTGGCTTTGATATTAATGAACTGAAGAAGATAACTATGAGCATTAAACAGACATGTTCAACTAACCCTGCAAGAGTCACTAGAAATATAATAAGACCAGAGGATGTTGTATTAGTTCGCCGAATTGGTAAGTGATAGATATTTAATTTCTCTTAATTTGATGTTATTCGAGTTCAAAAAGTAGTGCAACAGCAAATTAGTGGTGCGTCAAGCAGAGATTTTGATGTTAAATTTTGAAACTTTTACAAGTGAATAAAATCATTAGTGAAGGATGATTTCCTTCATTGAAAAAAATTAAAATTTATGAGAAATTTTTTCACTAATTCTCGTGGTGTGGTATGAACCAAACTGAATGTGAACTTTTTTCCTTGCATTGTGAGATCGTTTCCTTCTAAGGATTATTTTAAGGATCTTTTAAAATTAATTATACAATTTTTGTTGACAATACTTCTGCCTTTAGATGAAATAAATATATTGTCAAATTTTGTGATTGAGGTCTTGCTCTGTTTCCTAGATTCTTGATGTGACTTATGTTCACATTTTAAGAATTGTTGTAATATCTATGTCTGTATGTTAATGGATTATATATAACTGATCAGATTCTCATCCAAGAGAACTTTCACTCTTAATTTGTTGTGAAAGTTTAAAAGCTTTCTGTAAAGTTTTTGCCATTTTAGCATGATATTGAATAAATAAAATTGAGAAAGAAAATAGGCTCTTCGTACTACTAAAAGTACGTTTTCTGATGAAATGCTATTCGGTTTCTATTCATACCAGCCATTGTTATTGCTTCTCTAGATTCACATTCCTTATAGCTTGTGGATATGTAATTCCTTGACAGAATTCTTTGAAATTGAGTTCCCTTGTCAATATTCAGTTTACAAAAATTAGTATAATAAATATAAATTAAAGTTTCTCATCCTTACGTAAAATTTATATTTTTCAATATTCATGTGTATTGTTTGTGCTAGGAAAAGGGAAACATTCATTAGGTTTATTTATATAATAATTTTTAATTTGTTACTTTCCAGCATAATTAATTTCTTTCTTTCTCTACCCCAGCACGAGAAGATTATTCATACTACCCTGAAGGTGAAAAATACATGGATAATATTATATTTCAATTGCAACATTTGTTTATGTGGTTTTCAATGACATGATATTAGGAAAAAAGTCACTAAAATTCTATATAAATGCTTTTCGGTGAAAAAAATGCAAAACAAAAGAATCTGTTAAGATAACATTATAGCATAATGAGATGCGAAAGAATGTGATAAGAGAAAGAAAAAATGAAGTTTTAATTAATAAAGTACAGCGTGTACTGTATGAAGAATTATTTCAAGTCCCAAACATGAAGAATTCTATTGAGATGTCTCTTTGATTTGATAGTACCTATAGAAGAATGCACCTTAAGGTAGTCGGATGCTAAGAAATATGCCTAGTTTTTTAATCATTTTGTGTAAATTTGAGGCTCTTGAGTTGGGTGAAAGTCCAAATTTTTATGGACAGTTATAAACAGAATAGTACTAAAGTATCTGTGAATGACCTTGTTAAATGAATGCTGGAAAAGAATTCTAAAAAATAAATGGAAAAATGAAACAAAATGCAAGAAACATGGAAAAAATTCTATAGGAAAGAAAATATGCTGAAAGTACAGTCTTAAAATTGTTTAATATTTCAATCAACATATGATGTGAAAATTTACAGTAATTAAATATTTGAATCATTTGCTTTTTATCTTTACATTTCTGCTTTATTGGAGAAAAGTAATAGTAAAATATATATCCCCAAAATTCCATTCTTGATATAAAGATTTTGAAAATATCGATAATACATTCACTTGAGAAGTTACTATGTTGTGCAGTTTTATCATCTGTTTCAATGCGAAAAATATCTTACATATGAAAAAAAGAGTAGAAAAAAAATATTATCATTACCTATGTAAATTATATATTCTAAACAAAAATTTAAACCTATGAAATGGAAATGAAGAAATTATAAAACTTCAGAAAGCAATGTATTAACAATAACTGGACTACTGAAAATGTTGAAGGAAAAGCATGGTACCATTGTTTAATAGTACTTCAAATTTGTTCACAGCGGTAACTAGAGAGTTAAGCAGATATAAAGTGAAGTAATAATGATTGTTGACAGCATGAAAGTGAAAGTCTAAGAGAGAAAATAATTACAGATAAATTGTGGAATTACCATCTCATCTTTCATTATTTTGAGACAATAACTGAAATGAATTACATTTTTCTGAATAATTCTAATACTGAGGAAAGTGATAAAAAGTAATTCACCATGGCGATAAAAATAAGCGTATGAAGAAGTAACCAATGTGTTTGAAAGAACTGGAAACAAACTAAATAAATTTTGATTCAAATATAAATACATTTTTTAAAGAATAAATTATTTAATTGATACTGCAAAGAGAGAATTTTAAAGAAAATGCAAAGAACATACAAATTTATTCAAATAGTCCTGCTACAACACTTCAGAAGCATTTATAAGTGAATTTATTTATTGAGTAATTAAATGTGGTTGTGTATGTTTTAGTGTAATTTACTTATATTTGTAGTATATTAATTGTAATAACCTTTCTTTGTTTAGGAGGGTAAGTACTGTGCTTTTGATGTCATTACAAACTCTTCATAATCTGTCTCATGGTGTGTCAACGAGTGACAACGATGATGTTTTTCATGAGAGGCACTTGGTAATTTCAAAATTCTCTTTCAGTTCTTTGTATGGACCAATTTCCACACAGGTTAACAAATGGTAAATGCGGCGCAGAGCGATGGTATGCAGTCCTGAATCGTCGTGCAGGGAGCCAGCGAGGCTAATGCAATGGTTGGCTAATGCGGAGAGTTGGTAGGTGGCGTGGGGATAACAAAATACAAATGCAACAAGAATGCACAAACACAAAAAAAAATGCATCAACTGACCGTGACTTTTCTACGCTGCTTTTATACTATCCATGACGACGCGTCCGTGGTATAACAAAGTACGCTTCAGGACTTCACTGTTTAAACAATTTATGATCTGTTCGCTTCATGACTTACGTGTGCTGCATGTCCTTTTTTTCTTGCAATTTTTGCATTTAAATGAATCGAGTATTCAGTGTACGAGTATACATCAAGAGAAGAAAAATCTACTGAATTTATTTAGTCTCTGCATCAATGGATCTATGGATCAATGTCAACTTTCTACAAGCTCTTTGTGATTAAAATGGATGTAACATTCGAGTATGAGTTACGTTAATATATGCATATTTAATGAAGAATGTGATGTTGATTTGATTTTGAATTCGAGCTACTCCATGTTGTTATCTTAAAATTCACAGAATTGTACTAATTTGACTTCAAGGCAAAAGAATCATAATATAGTGAATGAAGTGTTACGATGAAGAAGTTTTTAAGCATACTACAATTGAATATGGATAATCTATAGAATACCCTTCTGGAAAACATCAGTTTGTACATCACTACCAGGAAATTGCAACATATTGCCATTCGATAATGAAGTCAAGCTTCCTTTATGAAGAAGCCATTGAAGTAATCTGTAGCATGTGATGTTAAGAGCAATTAGTTTTAGAATTTTACATTTTCTTTAGTGTTCTGGAATATTAAATACAATACATATATTCAAAGAAAGTGAACATATGTAAACTGGGTTGCAAGAAACCAAGAAGATTGCCTGATTGTTCCAGTTAGTTTAGTGTGAGTTCTTTGTTCATTCATTCATGGAAGGAATATAAACACTTCAACTCAGAATTATGTTTGAAATGATAGCTTGCTGGTTAAAAGGCACTTCTCAGGATAAATTGAATACAGAGAAATGCTGATATTTGAAGTTTATAATAAGTAGCCATTGAGATACGACTAGACCCTCCACATTATTATTCCAAAAGAGAATAATTGATGGTATTGAAGAGTCACTTCTGGTATTCATATTTCTGGTTAAGTTTTCTCTTTTGTTTACGAAAATTGGAATGAATGAACATTTTTTCTACATAGTAAATGAAAAGAAACTAAATATCATTATTATGCAGGATTTCATGTTAGGAGGAGCTTACTTCAGGATGATGGGTTATGAATTATATTTCAAGAGGAGAGGAAGACTGAGAGGGGGAAGAAGAAGAAAAAAAAATCTAGATCTACTAAGAAGAATTTTGATGAAAAATAATATGCAGCTTATGACCAGTGAATACTTTTTTTGTTGCTGTCAAATCTAATTTTGAGTACTCAAAAGGAATATACGATCCATTTTATTAGCTATGAAGAAAACAAATGTTTGCTACTTGCAGAGAGTTATTGACCTTTGTCTAACAAAGTGGATATTTTCAAGATAGTTGCTTCTGAATGTTTACCTTCAGGAAATAGGTTGATGTCGTATAAATGTCAAGGAACATGAAACTCTTCGATTGCATTCGACTTCGATTTACAAGCAACAAAACAAATCCAGTGTTTCAGTTAAATTGAATAGAAGTGCAAAGATATCTTACAAGAAGAAAAGTATGATCAAGAGGTGATGAAATATTCAAACTTCCTCATCAAAAAAACAGTATGCAGTCAAGTAGAAGAGTATGGAAAAGGATAGTTAAAAATATAAGCACAACACAATCATCAGTGTGGAAATCGATTTGCAACTTTTTGAGAGATAAATCATTAAAAAAGTGGTGATATTTAGCTAATTCAACCTGTAGAAATAGAAATTTCAACTTGAAGATACAGAGAAAAAAACTGTAGCATCAGGAACCTTATGCAAGGAAAAGTAACTCACGACAGTAATCTATTGAATGTTTAATATTATTGTATCATTTCTCTCTTATTACTCAATACCCAAAGTGCACTGATATCAGGATTTATTAGTGATGCTGCTGCCTGTACAAAGAATTATTATTTGTAAGAGCTGTGCAATAATAAATAGGAAATGTTTCAGAGAATTCTGGTTATGATGAAAACCAGTAGTGATTGTCTCGAATATCAAGTTAAAGAACCAGAAAACTATTTAAAAATGCCCTCTGTTCTGCTTTAGGGGAGAATGGCATATCTGTTACTCAAAGATGGGAAGAGAGGAAACAACATATAAGACGCAAGTAATAAAGAGGAAGAAAAGAAGTAGACCTACGAAAATAAATAAACCTAATGAGTGAAATGAGAATATTGTATGAAAAGATAAGATTGATCGCTAAATAAGTGGTGGACGTTAAAACTATTTTATTAAACTTATGTTGATGAGTTAATTCTACTGGCATTTTTCTTAGAAGTTTCATTCATAATTATCATTTTGCGAATATACCTGGAGAAATATAAAATACCTGGAGAAGATTTTGTTATGCACTTTTTGCAAGAGATGAAAGCTTACGCATTCAGAAAATGGTAATCAGCAGCCACAGCAGCGCGTCTTTTATATTCGCTGACAATTCAAAGATGGTGACTAAAGAAATAATTGGAAAAACACAATAATTTTTTTCATTATGAGAAGAAAAGAATCAGCAAACCGGAATGTTTGTGTTATTGAAATAATGAATGTTCACTTGGTGGTGGTGAGAGCATATTGTTTATTTAATGTGAAATACTACTGTTGCAGTGACAAGTATTCATTATAAATGAAAAGTATGGAATATTGAGAATTGTGTGTGTGACCTGAAAATATCCGAGAAGTCAATCAAGTTTATACAAGGTTCAGCTTTGACCAGTTATTAAGATATGAAGAAAGTTAAGTCTTGTGAATGTTGCAGTCAATTTCCAGGATGAGATACAGCATGTTCTGAAAATTGGAAACGTTTATGAAATTCAGTAGAAATTTATTTCCTATTGTGTTAATTTCATTGCTCTCATATTGAAGTAACTTATAATTGAATCAAATTTCAGATTTTGTTAGGGATTGGAGAAGATCAATTGAGGTGTTGATAAATTATAATTATATTTATAAAAGAAGACATTCTTGTTTGTACGTTCTTTCAATTAAATTGGAACTGCGTAGCTGGTCTATTCAAGATTAATATTACTGATCCTTTGTGAAAGGAGAAGCACTGCAAGTGTTCCTGAATTAATTTCATTGTACTAAATCATGGCTCAAGAATTGTATTGCCATATTGATAAAACTTAAGAAAGTACTTGTGATAACATGGGGAAAAAATTAACTGCTAGGCAACGGTTATTTATTGAATTGAACTATTTGGAACACATGAGACTCTATAGACTATACACCCGGGATTTATAGATTGTAATTGCTGTGCAGAGGTTGTTCATAAACGTTCTAAATTTCTTTTGAAATAATTGAATAAATCTGATTCCGCTGCTGTCCTGTTTGAAGAAAATATGGAACTGTCATCTCATCCTGTTTCATCTTGTGATATGATTTTGGCATTAGTGTGGAGCTGACTGGAGTACAGAAGGCATAAACGTTCTCTTTTGCTGTTTTGTCTTCATACTGGTTCATGCCTTTTAAATTCAGCAGGGATCATCGAGAGTACATCTTTGAGTTTTGCTTAAAAGAAACGGTTGAGGCTGACAATCGAATGTAATGATCTACGTATTGGCTTTTCCTGCAGAAACTTCACTTGATGGAGAATACACTTCAGATGAACGTTCTCATCGTGTATCCCGTGATGGCTATGGACACGAAAATAGATCTCCATCTCCAAAATCAAGACGCCGCCTCTCACCATGGGAGCAAGATCCTATGAGTTTAAATCATCGCAGGATCAAAAGTTTGTACCTCTTCAGTTCAATTTTCAAGATTAAAGGGAAAAGAGCTAATAACTGTCGGCAACTGTCTTTCATTTGTATACGTGTTAAGAAGTGTTAATTTTGGTACTTGTGCAAGTTTCAAAATTTTTTTTTATTACATTTCCTTTGTTTAAAAGAATGACAGATATTGGCCATTATATCCTTTAATCTTAAAGGAGAGTAATTATTGTCAGTCTGAATGGTTTTTCTGAAATGAACCGATTTCTGTAAGCATTGATGTTGTTGGGTATACAAAACTTACACATGCTCTATTATTCCTTGGAAAGAGAAAGTCAAATTTGAAGAGCTAAACTTAGTGAAGGAATTGAGATAATTATTTGTATTGGATGAACGAAATGATATTTAGCATAACTTTTTAATATTGTGGATAAGCAGTTTATTAGCATCAAGGATTGAGGATACTAAAAAATGAAACCTCAAATGTAACTGAATTGTGTAACATCGAATGTAACCTGAATATGCCAGGACAAGTTTCATTGCAATTTTCGTGAATTCTTCTGTAACATATGATTTTTTTTTTCTATTTATTTATTTTTTTGGATTTTTTTACTGTTCAACAACTTGGAAGTTCAAGATGCATTGACATCTAATACAAGATGAGTGGTCAACAAGAGATTGAAGAATGACTCTTGGTTCGTTGCATTCGTCTGCTTGTCATCAGTCTTTCATCAGTTCTGAATATTGCAAGTACTTCTGAGCACAAGATTCTATATCTAATAATCAAAAAAGCAAGACATACAATTCTTTGTTCATGCCTATTATATCTATACTCTCCTTACTTCACATGATACCATTATCTGTTGTAAAATTTGGAAATGTAAAAAAGCTGAGATTTTGTTTTGAAGAATGAAGAAAGAACTGCACTGATTTTACTTTCTCCTATTTTGAATTTCAATCAAGATATCAGCTATTAGAAATAGCTCAATATATTGCCTCATGAATTGAAAAGGACGTGATTTAAATTTCAAGAATTGCAGGTTTGACTTCAGCACCTGTCCTTTTAGTCTCAAATGCTAATGTCCAGCCCAGATTGAACATCAAAAATTTCAGAAAGAAATGAATATTTTTAACAGACAACATGAAAATAAATGAATAAATGTAAAAAAAATTACTACAGAATAATGTTAAAATTAAAGATGTCAGAAGAATTACTATTATGAATGGGACATGAATAAAGCATCTGTGTATTTCTTTTGTTTATTCAGTCGTTGATGATTATTCATATTTAAATAAAACTATTGTGAGAAAGTTATGAACATTATACTTTGTAAAGAAAGACGATATGTGAAAATTGCATTAAATGGAGACAAGTCAATGAATGATATGAGAATTGCATTTTAAAGAATACAGGGGCACAGCTGTTATAAAGAATTCATAAAATATGAAGGCTCGAGTAATACCATACGCCTTACCAAATACCATACACTTCATGAAAATCGTTGATTAAAAAGCCTTTCTTTCCTCATAATTTTTGTTATCTGAAGGCATCCACCACTTAACTTCATGTATTGGAGCTGCAGATTTGAAGTTCATCAAGAAAGAAGACACAAGAAAATGTATTCAACCAAATGAGATCAACTTAACTAATTGTTCATTGATTTTTGAAATTTATGCCTGATTCTGAATCAATATATACACAATTATTCCAAGTGGCTCAGTGTAAAATGAAGGTTTCTTTGAATATAAAAAGGCAGCAAAAATAATGGCAATAAAAATAATAAATCACAAATTTTAAATCCTTCAAAGTCTTAACATCCAGGAGTACAGGTCATTGTATAAGAAGTGCATTTCATCAGGTAGGTCAGTCAAGAGCAGAGATTTAGTAGTTCAGTTATGCATTAAATATCAGCCCCCGACATTAATGTTGTTCTGTGTACAAAAGTTGTTTCTAATAGTTGTTTCAAGCTTTCAGCATTATCAGCACAAGTAATTCGTCAGAAGTGCAGTACTTGTATTTGAAATGTCTTGTGTGTAGAGCAAGAGAGATGGTGGAGGAATTTCTTTCTTGGTGATTGCTTTCTTGCTGTCAGTTCTTTGTAGGTGCTCAGCGCTTCTGAAGAAAGTAGTATTGATTTCTTCCTTGCTTCAAATTGTATCACGAAAATAATGATTCATCTTACACACTATTTGCTGATCAGAATTACCAGCACTAGTGGATGAAAGGAGCTCTGGGAAAATATGAAAAGAAAGTTCCAATGTTTTGTCTTCAGTTGTTATTCATTTGGTGATGTGTATTGTGAAGAGTGGCTGCTGTTCAGTTTGGGGGCACCAGGAGTTCTGCTGTTGAATATCCTCCTCTACTGAAATGACTACTATAACTTCAAACAGGCAGGAGCGTATAATCACTAGCATATATCAAGGCTTGTTTGGTAATTACTTCTTATAGTAGATAGTTGGGCATAGAGAATTATCCAGAGATTATATGAAACAGCATTTTTCGCAGAGTTGGAGTGTATTGAAAACAGTTCCTGTTATTGTTTTCCTTTTTCAAGTTGAAGGTAATTTGAAAAATAAGGGCATTTTGAGGAAAAGACATTAGTATTAAAAATGAAGATTTGACTTGCAGTCTGAATTCTCTTGTGATGTGCATAACTTGTATTCTTCAAAGCATTGTTTTTAAAATTGAAACATTGCTGTTTATTTTCTTCATCAGTTTCTTTGCTTATTCAAGTTATTTTCGGAGCAAGGAAGTATGATCAAATGTAGCTCTCTGGAAATAAAAAGGAGATATTGTGGAATGAATGCTTTCGCATTATGTGAGTCCTTGGGCTACACTTGTTAATGCAGTTGAACAAAGCGAAGAAAAGAGCATTGTGACTCCTGCACAGAGTATAAAAGGTGTAATAATTTAGTGCAGAATGACATCATTAACTGCATGGAAGTTCCTTTGAAACATCATCACCCTGGGATTCTCAGATGTAATATTCATTTTGAAGACTTCATGGTAGTTGGAAAACAAGATTTCCAAATGACACAACATATAAAAGCACCGAAGTGTTTAAAGGGGTAGAAGGGAAATAAATTGCCCTTACTTTTTGAAGTACCAGTGTGTTTTATGACCACTATGTTGTGGGCACATTTAGGTACTGTGAATAATGTGTTGATTTGAACGAACATCGAAATTTACAGAGTGGTTACAAAAGGATTGGAAAACAAACTGCCAGGCTAAATTTGCATGAATTATAACATACTCCTTGTACCCAAATGTCCTTATGTAAAGAAAATTTATTTATTTTTCTTCCATAAACGTTCTTTGTTGGATTTCATTAAACCTGCATGAAAATTCCAAAATTCTACGTTTATCTCATTGCATGGAATGCAATGTGATGAATTCATATAGTTTGTACCCAAACGTCAATAACTCAATTATAGACTCAACAAGGAAAATTTGTTAGAAGATTTTATTGAGTTCGTGATAAAATTAAGGAATCTGGTATGACATGTTTCCTTATCAAATGTCAGAAAAGTGTGTGTTCATCTTTGGCCTTTCAGTAAAACCTCTTTATCAATTAAACTGCAGTATTACAAAGGATGTATAAAATCAAGAGAAATAAGAGACTGTTATTAGGGCTGGCAGACACAATATTCTTTTTCTGTAAGAGTTTTACAAATTTTGTGTTACTGATATTTTTTTCTGCTGTTTCTTTTGCAGTGTTATTAATTTAGGAACTTAAACTATGTTGTACTCAAATCAATTGCTCTTCATAAAGGTTTTCTGTGGCAAATATAGAAACCATTAATGATGAGTGTTTATTTTACTGTGTGAAGGGGTTTTAATTTAGTATGCGGTGTGGTTTTTTTGCTTATAACACGAAGCAAGTGCAGCAATTAATTAAAGCATTCTGGTGAAGTGAAATACAAATTGCAAACAAATCTTTATGAGTTCCCATTTATGTTGGACATTTTTTTAGGAAAGGATTTGTTATAAAGCATTCTAATAGTACAACAATTCTAATGATCCACACAAAAGGTGAAATTATATTATTGTAAAATATTTAAGATCATAATTTTGAGATAAATTGTTTTTTTCGTTTCCATTCATCAAGTTTAAGTAGTTTGTTTCCTTATAAACATGTTTAACCCTCCAGCAAGTGTGTAGTACTGTGTGGTTAGTTTTTGTACAATTGTAGGATTTGCATTTCAGTTGGTGTTTCTTATGTATATTTGCAGTTAGCTATATTTGCTGGCAAGGTTTCATCATCCATTGTTGTATCAAATTGGTGATCAATTAAAAAAGGACATTATATATAAAATTATATACGACCAGCTGAACTCATAGGATTACATTACACTAAAGGCAGAGCTCTAGAAAAGTTGCTTCACCTCTTCCTTTTTTGAAAATGTTGTAAGGAAAATTGAAAACCTCTGAAATGTTTCATATTCAGAACTTATAAAATGAAGCAAGTTACAAGATCTGGAACAATATAATCACTATTCATTGGAAACCCTGAGTTAAACATGTTTCTGAAAACATAATAGAAATGTTGTGAATTTACCAAGATCTACATACGTATATGTAGGGAACTTTCGTAGGATATCCTGCCATCCAACTTCACTTAAAAACTTAATGCATCTTATGTAATTAATTCACTGAACATTTCTTTTAGAAAGCAACACATCTGTGAAACAATGGATGGACATTGCTTTTGTGTACAGACTCTAATCTTTGAACTTTAAAAACTCACTCTCTTCGCTTTGCCAACCATTACCTCATAATACAAGGGTATCCGTGTATTGTATATCCTCACTCACATGCTTGCTTGTGCTAATGAAATGTCAACTGCTTTTCATAGATTATTTGCAAAACAAAACATCCAAGACTAACATCAGTTGTGTTGTTGGTCTTCAATGTGACATAGTGATCAAATGATAACAAAAATACATTCATTTTATTAATTTTATTTATGGAATATCCCTTTAATACGGTAAATACAGTATAGTACTTTATACTGTCGTTATAATACAAGTGAGTAATAACTTGTTATTACTCACATGTTTTTTCATTAATTAAACTATTTATGAAATGAAAATAACAAATGTAAAGAAAAGAATAGTAGTAGGCAAATAACTGCATATTAGTGATCAAATACAATAATATTTACAAATTTTCTAAACCATGAAGTAGAAGGGGCGAAAAATAAATTTTAAAATTAACCATTGTATATTCACGACTGTAGTTCAATATTAAAAGTTGAAGTCATGGGATTTAGTCTGTAATAAAAACATTAAGTCTGTCGACATTTTGGAATATTTTATTCCATCATCAGAGTTTACTTCTCAAAATATGTAGAATAATTCACATCTTCTTAGAGATATGGGTGACACAACTTCCAAGCTCATACACATAATATGCCAAAGCACACATTTGCACTGCATCAGAATGTCTTGATGACTTGGCCTGCGAAGGATCTGTCTGGGATAGTGTCTCATCCTGTGACTACTCCTTGTGTATGTGGTCATTAAATAATTAAAATTATTAACAGAAAACATTTTATTTCAGCAAATATCTCAGTTAGACCTGATGTGTGCTTCTCTTACAACATCATCTCTGTTAAGCTGCCATATTTACAAACGGACAGTTTTCACTGGAACCATTAATGACTGCTTAAGACTGGCTTCACTGTGTATCAGTCATTTCAAAGTGGAGAAAAATCTCACTTAATTGTCTTAGGTTATTATCCCACTTGTAATATGAATTCACACCTTTCATTACTGCAAAAATGAATATTTGAAGGGAGTGGCACTTAACTTGCACATGTCTGTATGTGCAAGGGTCAAGAACACTTGCACAAGCCTGCCAGGGGATTAATTGAAAGCTTCGGAAATTCGAATGTTGTTTCTGAGTTGTATGGTTTGTCATATCTTCATTGCAGTAATCTTTTCAAATTATAAGAAATCATGAAATACACTGTAATAATTCCTAGGCAGTGGTAGTTGGTCAGGGGATGGAAGAAGAAATATCTTTGCTATTTTGTATTTATTTATTTATTTTTAAAACAGAAGTATGATAATTAATATTTGCTTTGATGTTTGAGGGAAGTTTGGTATTGATAGCTATGAGGAGAATAATTCAATTGAGTAATTTTTTCACATAGTATTTACATACATATTTCATAGCACAAGAAGACAACATTTTTAATGGTGCAATACAGCCCAGAAGGAGGAGGAGTGCCTCCCTTTAATTGCCATCTAGAGATGTCTCCTTCAAGATTAGATACACAAGGCATTGGGCGTGCCCACATGCGTCTCTCTGACAAGGACCAGGTGGACTGAGGGTGGTGCACTGCATGATCCTACGCTGTAGACTAAGCCCGGATGAAAGGGCAAACCAAACCAATAAATGTGTGTCTCTTATCTCATTGCTAGTTGATGCATGTAATCTTCATTTTTGGAGCTAGCAATCTTGATGTTTATTATGATTTTAACATAAATTAATGTACTGTAGGAAAAGATAAAATGTGGATGTATAATTGAATATTTGAGATCTGCTTTGAGAGAACAAATATTACAAAACACTTGCTGTGTAAAGTCTTCAAAGACTGCAAAATTCATCAAGGATGAAGATGCTCTACAGACTATGTAGATAATGAATCGCAGTTTCTTCAAGCTGGAATGCCTCAGATATTATCATAATATGATCCTGAGAGAAGGTGTCCGGTATATTCTTCAAATCATTTTTGTCCTAAAACTGGCAAATCTGTCTGTAATGAGTTTCCTTCAAATATATGTTTGGTTTTGGATTTCTATAGTATAATTTGACTGGTTTCTTAATTGTGTTCTTATTTCATGATCTTTTCAACCAATTGCTTCAAATGTTTTGACACTTAACTATTTTATTGGATGGGAAACTATTCTTGTAGATGTTTTGTTGTTATTCAGTCATAACTGTGTCCTGGAGCCTTATGTTTTATTTCATCCTTAATAATGTAACATAACATATTTGTGTGTGTCATTTCTGATTCAAATATTTGGATTTTAATTGCACTAAAAACTGTCCAAAATTGCTCAAAAATTAAAAAAAGAAATAATAAAATATTTTAAAATTACAGTAAAAATGACAATAAAATAAAAATATCATCTTGAATTGAAGGATAATGGGCCTGAGGCCTGTTTAATTTCAAATTCCTCTTAACATAACAAGATTTTTCTGTTAATTTTGTCCACTGTAATTAAACGAAATTATCTTCTTCTTTCATCGAAGAATAAAGTTTACTGCTACTTCATTTTATTAATAATTTTACATTTAGCTGGAGTGTCAGGAGACAACACGTCCTAGGCACAGGTGCCAATGTTTCAACTTCCATTCTGCAACCTTCCTCAGGGCGAATTGCTAACTTGCCATTTAAGTGAGGTATTGCTATAACCTCATACTTTTCATTAAAGTGCATATTACCAGTACAAGTGCCGATGGATATCAAGATAATCAACAACAGTATTTTGGATTTGTGGTAATGCTAATGCATTTAAATACAAATTATTTCTCACAAACCAGTACCTGGTCTATAAATCAAACATCCCCGTGAAGACATGAGGAATTGATGAGAAATTGATGAATTTTAATGGTTTGAAGGGTCCCTATACACAGATACTGAAATTGAATCATTTGTTTAATTTTTTTGTTTGATGTATTTTTCACATTCACTTTTCCACAGTTACGAGATCATATGGATATTTGATACAAATGGAGGAACAAGAGTCTTGGTTATTTCTTAGCATCTTTAGGTTGATTTGTTATCATTTTATGCTTCCGTTATATTGATTTTGGAAAATTGAACATTACATCTTGCCTGTTTCATTGCACTATGTAGGTATATTTTCATAATGTTGAATTGCATTTGAATTCTACAAAGCATTCATCTGAAGAACAAAGTTATCATCAGCTTTTAGGTGCTGCTACACCAGAACTTTTCTCAGACTTGTTTATTGATCAAACAAAACTCTTAAGGATGTATTACTATAGGCATATTATTTTCGCTATGGTGGTAGCCTTGCCAACTTCGTAAATGTGCAATCTTGGTCATCAGCAGTGGATTTATTGGGTGATCCTTGAACACCCCATCGTATCATCCTTCAGAGGGGAGATAAACAGGCACTCCTGATGTCTAATACATGTGAAAGATCATACCAGTGACCGTTAGCAAACTTTCAAGCCAATCCACTCACCTGTAAAATGAATATTATAGACTAGTCTGACTTGCAGGTCTGATCAGAGTATCAGCACTTAAAATAGACATTGAAATCAGTCATTTCATTACAAGAATGGAGAACATAGGCCTAATTCAAATATTACAATTCCCAGGTATGTTTGCTGCTTAAAATGGTTCCCACCACAAAAGTAATTCAGGAAAGCACTCTACAGTTAATTTGAATGTTGTGAATTAGGAGAAATCATCTGAATTCAAGTTTCCAACACCAGCATTGGAAAATGCTGCCTAAAAATATAGAGTAATTACAAGATGAAGCTTTGTAATAACAAAAAGAAAGCGTATGAAAGATATATGAATGTTGAAATATTTAATTACTTTCATTGAGAAAATATTCTTCTCTGTCATAAGAATAAGATTTGAAACTGAACTTGGTCAACATTTGGCTGTGGTATTTTCTAGTTATCTCGAGTGTCTATTGCCATTTTCTAGTGAAATCCCATTTGAAGTATTTTGTATCATCTGGAAAAAGGAAAATGGAGTCATTAACTGTTTCCCTCGTGAGACTTTGTTTTCATTCATATTTTTTTCTTTTCTTCTAATTAAAACTGTAGATGCAATATTCTGTAGATGATTCTCTCATCAAAGTAACAAATTCACCACACAATTTTATCTGTTGTGTCCTCAATACATGCACACAGATCTGTAAATGAAGAAGACCCAATACGGAAAATATGTTTCAGTGAAAACTGTTTTTATTGTGAAGAAAACAAGTACCAAGATGACAGTAAATGGAATTACAATGAGACTTGAATTTGAAGTGCTGACAGTGAGAACTGCACTGGCATTTCCTGAATCTTGGAGAATCTAAATGGTCTTGTGGTATTTTTTGTCATTATTTAGTTGCAACTTATAAATATAAATTATTTTTGTGCGGTTTTTGTGTAATGTGGTTAAATAATGTGGTAAAAGATTCAGGTATGAATCTCAGGGAACTATTCAGAAACTGTTTGTAACCACTCTGTATTATGTTTTACGATCCTTATTCATTGGCACATCAATATAAATAACAGATAATTCTTTATGCCCAAACCTAGTTACTGTAAGATATAAAGTATATGAATTAATTTGAATTGCATCAAGAATCCATCATCATAAAAATGGACATTCTGAAATCATTCAGCATATTCGGCTGGGAAAAAAAATAATATGAAATGCTTCTTGAGAAGAAAAAATATAAATTTTTGTATGGTCTAAAAATGAGTGAATTCTAAATTGTGTTTGAATAACACAATTTTAATATGAAGCTGAGAAATTGGTTTGGACTTATTCTGTTTCAACTGTGGAATGTGTTTGTTTGGTAGTAGAATGGCTTTGATGTTTTTGGCTATGCAAATGCATGCTGTATCAGGAAATGTGGTCAGTGAAGAGTTAAGATATTATTGGTGGTGCATGTTTTCAATTGCCCCTTAAAAATATTAATTAATATGAGAAATGGGGTTTGTGCCATCTTTTATTTAATCAAGAAAAGTAGATGCACTTATGATGTGATGTCTTCAGTGGTAAAGAATGAAGTGCATTTACATTTTCTTTCTGCTTTCTTTGTGATGGAAAGGGTTTGAATGTAGATAATGCTCTAAAAGAATGAGTCAGATATGACACAGATGCAGTATGAAAGTCAAAACTACATTCCACAGGGATAAAATTGTCTGCATGTATCTGTGGATATACCATCCACTGTGGGTAAGTATTTATTAAAACTCTTTCTATCCACATATTTATTTATTGTAGTTACTTTTCAAGTAATATGTGCATGCCCTAGAAAGAAGTAAAATTTTGTTGAACTGTGGTGATAACTGATCAATTTTTTTATTCTAAAGGACTATCTTTGCAATTTGAAGTATTATATAAAACCTTACCGACTTCAAAGAAAACAAAGTAAATATGAGAGAAATATCTTCAGAGTATTTTGGAAATAGGAGTTCATATGTCATTATTAAATTCAGTGGTTTATTATTAAATATACTTTGTAAGAATCAGTTAATGTTTTTAAATGTGTAATTTACCTTAAAATTCTTTATAAACCCTGGTTTAAGGAACATGAATAATTTTGCATATCTTTTCTTTATGACTCAATTTAAGAGGGTGTTTTGCAACTTGTTAATTATGTTATGCCTTATTTCATAAGTATGTGTTTTGAAAACAATCAGTTTTTCAAATTTGTATGAATGCAATAAAGCAACATTATCAACAAGTTGCAGATGCTATTTTTTTGTATAACAATATTGTAAGTTTATCACAAAACCAAAATTAATTTTGGTAACGAAATTTCAAAAGCAGTTTGCAGTTGGCAACATAAAATATTGGTATTATGACTTCATGGAGGGAGCAGGGTCAGTGAGGATGATCGCTTAGGTTAAGCTGTGCCAAAAAATGCCATATTGTAAATGATTTCCTGCAGTAGAAACAGTTGTTTATAAAGCTGTTGTATAAAAAAGAACATACATGTTATTCATGTTTCTAGAAGTATTGATGCTGTAAATGGCATTAAATGCTTTTTGGAGGGGCCGGTGTCAAAGCTTCAGTTTTGTTATTATAAAACAGTACAAAGTAATAGTTAACAATATACGTAATTCGGTAATCCTTGATGATTATGATGAGTTCAATAGTGCATGAATGATGGGCTTTTTTTATTTGTTCACTACTATTGATGGAACTTTTGTATGCTTCAGTCACATTGGGTCTGAGTATTTTTTAAATTATTTTCTGCTTGGGAATTGCATGTTTGGGGAACTCTTATAATCATGTATTGTACTAGGGATAATTCTCCTGAAAATCCATTGTATGATTACAAGCATGTAAAGAAAGTGTGGTTATGTAATTTGTTGAAGATTTTTCCTGTGTGTCTACTGGGTACCTGTACTTCTGACATTTACTTAAATGTGTGTGCTGAAAGTAGGAACTTTTATCTTATAACAGTCTGACCTTAAGATTTCAGATAAGTCTCCAAATTGGGTAAGTTGTTTGGTATAATTAGTTGGCAACACAGAACAACACTTAATAAGTACAACAAACTTTTCTGGATGTCATGGGCATTTCCTTTTTATCAAGTAATTGGTGATCTATGAGTTTTTGTTTACTTGTAGTTATTTCTGATTTATATGTAATTATAGAATAATTCATTGACTTAAAAATTTCACTTGTCAAGAGAAGTGTTCTAATGAAAGAAATAGATTTTCCAAATGAAACCTCTATTAAACACTATGCCATTGGAATTATTGGGTAATATACTCTGCTCACAGATATTTCCTTTTACATCATACCTTGCCTGCAGTGTACATATTTCTCCTCGGTGACAACATTTTTCATTTCATTTCTTCAAACATGACATTTACTGTTACGTTAACATCCCTTTGGGGCTGCATTTTGATTGCACAATTGTACAGTTCTTGAACACTTGTCATGTAGAGCTTAAAGGGATCCTTCTTTCACTTTATTTACTGACCTTTTTGTAGTTGTTGCTTCACATCTTTTATTTAATATTGGGTGCTTCTTTCAATTTAGTTCCAAATTGTAATTTTTCTATATTCTCTCAATTTTGGATTTCTTAAAAAGCAAATATTTATATTTAAAGTCCTGGCATGTCTTCTTGAAGGGGAAAAAATGGACTTACATTACATTCAATTCATTTACTTATAATTTTAAAATTCACTTATAGATTAATCTTGGTTGTTTGACTTCACTAATTGAAACTTACTTGTGTTAGATGAGGGTAAACGCCCTATATTGAACGGGAAGAAATAATTCAAGGGAATCAAAGAAGTAAGTATGATCCTGGACCATCCTCGCATCGCCTTGAAGAACATCAACGTATTGTTGCAGTTATTTCTAATCCTCCACACACTCAAACATCAGGTAGAGTATCTTTTTGTACACTGATGCATGTGTAGGTGTTCATTAATGTGTATTAATGATTTTAAGAAAATTTCGAGTCAGAATTTGGTAGGGTAATGTAGTAGCATATAGAAAATGACTTTAATTTTTAAATGTTTCATACAGGTGGCCCCAGGTATGAATCACCTGGTCGAGCATAGTTCATCCCATGCTCCCACTACATATTATGGAGGGGATCGAGAGCATCGGGGCTCATCAAGAGATTATGTTCGTTCAAGAGATTATGAAAGAAGCCATGGTCCTGGATCAAGTTTTGAGCCGAGGGATAAAGTAGAGATGATCATTTTGAAAGGTAAGATTCATTTTTCTATTTCTGTATTTAATTGTAGAAATTATTAATTTATTTTATTGAGAATTTAAACTAGTGATATCAGTAAAATTACAAAATAATCTTTAGTAGACAAAAGTTTCTCTAAATATTAGGAACAATGTTGTGTCCATGTTTCCTTCTGAACACCAGTTGATAAAAACAATGAATAATCTTTTTTTGTTGGCATTTGAGTGAAGACGGAAAACAAATATTTCTAAAATAACTTTATTACATTGATTTTTTTGGGAAAATTGTCTACTAAAGATGATAGTTATTTTGTAGTAATGAATTTATGCAAATCTTTTTAAGGGTTAATAAGAAATGCCCAGATGTAATTTTAGTGTAATATTGCGTGTCTTTGCAAATGCTGTTTAAAAGACTGTTCAGAGTTCAGCTTGCAAATTACCACCAATCAGTGATCTACTTTAATTCAACACATCACTTCTCTTCGCATCCTTCGTCTCCTGTGATTATCCTCTGCTTGTGACAACCTCAGTGTTTGGCTGCTACGACCACAACTCACCGTTATATACTACTAGCATGGATTCACCGTGTTATGCTAGTGTTTGTCAACACGTGTTACCATAATGGGATTTTGCAGCATTAAATTTGTGTTTCTACGGACCTCATATATTCCACTTCACCTTCAAGTCTGCATTTTTAACTACTGATCCTTCGAGTCAACATGTTTAACTACTGAACGTTTATATCTATGTGTAACTGCTGAAAGTTTAAATCTACTGTAACTATAGAACTTTGAAAGCTACTTGTTACGTCTGAACAATAGCTGTGTAGTGTGTCACGCAATTGTGCATAAATGCCGAGCCTTCAAATCAGCATGTTTAGTCAACCATCAACTCGACATTTTCACCACAGGTTCTCCGTTTCCCTGTGGTACAACTGGTTCTTCAGCCTCATGTTTACAACACAGGTTTTTAGACCACACTGCTATCCAAAATTAATTTTAAAACTAGATTTCCGTGATCCTCTCAATAAGGACAGTATTGCTTCAATTATGTTTAGGTGTAGGTTTTGAGGAGTAATTAACATTGATTATTGTAGTAAGATTTATTTCAGAATGTCTGAAACTTGTATCTCTGCTCTTATAATGATAACATTTATAAATAACTATCTACTTTTTCGGAAATCCTTCTTTTACTGTTGAAATATATAGTAGCAAATTTTTTTAACAATTTGTAACAATTTATTCTTAATGATACATTATATTCTAGGCAAGATTATGTAACCAAATGTAATGGCCTGCCTGGAAAATTGTAAATCATACAAAACATTAATCTTATAAGAAATTGTGTATCCTTAAACTAGTTTAAAGAAGTATTTGTGGTTTTTATGTTATAGTTCTTTATTATGTAAGAGCTGGTTACATTATTAATATGAACTTTATTGGGACTCCATTGCAGAACTTGTGTTGACAAGTGGACCAAAAGAAGATAAGGCGTGTGAATATTTGCTGTGTTCAGAAGTGTGTAAATAATATCAGCGTGTGCAAGGGCCAATGGTGAGGTGGCTCTGTATGTGTAAGACTGCTCACGGAAAGGGTGTTTGGGAGCAGTCTGCAGCGATAAGTCTAGATTTCAATTTTATATTCTTCTTCCTTCCCTGATGCTTTAGGTTTCTTTAAAATTCAATTTCTTCAGTATTTGTTTTCAATTTATTGTTCAGGTTCATGTTTTAATTTCAGATAGACTTGCACCCTGGAAATATTGTAAAAACACAGTGGTTCTCAAAGTGACCTTCAAATAATCCTTGAGAAATGCAAAATCTTCAGTAACCATATGAGAGTCATAATAAATTTTAATGTGAAGATCAAACATAATGATGGTACAGTTGCAAAAATTGAATTTTGTGTGCATGTATATGCCTAAAATGGTATCGAAGGCTTCCGCGACCAGAGTCATGATCTAGGCTGTCAGGGCTGTATTGCCCTGAAGAGGACCGCGACATGTCGGTCGAAACGTCGGCACCTCAGCCTTCGACGCGGCGTCACCCGATAGCCTAGATCATGTATATGCCTGTTTTAACCCCTGAACCTCATCAGTTCTGTTAAGGAGCTCATTTCAAAGAACACTATTCGGGTGGTTATTTACAATGATCTCCGCATTGCTGGGCCAGTATCCCCTAACGTGGCTCATAGGCCCTCTCCCTCACCGTTTTGTTCTCCTCCTGTGCCTTTCAAGCAGAGAGGGGAAACACAGTTGCACTCAGGTAGTGACTGGTGTGGTCGGGAGGAGGCCTGTCAGCACTAGCCCTTTATTGTTACTGGTTGGTTGACAGGCACTTATGTTCATGTGTACTTCTTACAAACTGTGCGTGCTCCTATGTCGTACCACACAGGCCAGAAAAGACGGAATGAGGTTAGTGAGACCATGCATGGGAGATGGGAGTGCTGACAATGATGCAGAATTCGACCACTATGCCCAAGTGGGATTTCAACCTGCAGCTCTTCTGTCTGATAGCCAGTGCGCTGCAAATGTCGTTTTCTCAAAAAAAATGGTTACCTAGTGTAGATTTGGTTACTCAGAGAGTTAATTTTGAACCAACATTTTCTCTAGGGGTTTTCAAAATGGATAAAAAGGAGGAAAGAACTTGAGAATCACTGCTGTGTTTAAAATTGTTCCTCTGTTATTGCGTGTATTGAGTAATATGAGAGGGTTTCATAAAGTTCCCAGAATATTGGTTTAGCATGCTAACGTGATAACCTATGGCAATGCCTCCATTTGATCTGTGTTCCGTTGCCTCAGAACAAACTTTGCACGGATGTGTGTCTTAAATCTTTATGTAAAATGGTATTAATTGATCCTTCTGAGATAGCAACTTCAAGCACCAATTCCACAATTGTCATTCATCGATCACCTTGAATCAATTGTTTCACTTTTGCATTTCGCGCTTCAAGTCCAGTCTAGTCTCGTGCAGCATTCGATATCCTCTAGCCTTATTTACCCTTAAACCGCACGGTTTACCAGTTGTAAACTGCATTTGTGTTTAGTGCATTATCATCGTAAACTTACTGCAGATCCAATAATGTTTCCCAAATTAATATTCCCAATTTTTCCACGAACTTTGTATTCACATGCAGATCAAACTGTGACATGGCATTGACAGACCCCACTCGCCTCCACTTCTCAAAGAGCAGTGACATCACTGTGCACTGAAAAAATAACCAGCCCTCACACAAGCATGTGGAAGCTATCATATTGCTAGTTCAGTGAAGGGAAGGCAATTCTGGGAACTTTTGAATGCCTTACTTATAACAATTTCAATACAAGATTGCAACGAACCAGAAGCTTGTTGGGTAAAGAGGGATAATTAATAGATATTATTATTATTAGTATTATTATTATTATTATTGTCGTTGTCAACTTTTAAGAGTACATACATAAATTAATGTTATGGCATGGAAGTTCCTACAGTAAAACCCCCTTTTTTACACTTTTCAGGTAACCAATGGAAAAAAGTGTAAAACACAGAAAAGTTTTAAAATGTTACGCTAGGAGAGTATTTACATTATTTAGTTCAGTGGTGGCTCTGTTTTTCTTTCTTGCCCACATCGTAACAAAGGAAAGTATTGTACTCGTGCGCCGGAAAACGGCAAATTTTCGTCAGAGGAACTCTTTATTGACGAGCCCTGGGAACGAAAAAGTGGATAAATCATGTTCCTGTGTATAGGAAATTCCTAACTGTATAGTATATTACTACCTCTGCGACTTTGCTATATACATATGTATTAATTTACAACATATTGGAGCTGTCTGTATTTTTCCGATGTCAGTACCATTTTTTTTCTGTCGAAAAATTGCTGTTTTTTGCCGCAGCATTTCATAACTTTCTCTACACTATGTATTGTTCTCCTTATAATACACACATATAGGAGAAAGTAAAAAATAAAGAGAAGAAAATTATGTAAATGACGGGAAGCACTCTTCATTTCATGGACTAAATTGCTGGAAGATAATGCATTGTATATACGGGAGGGACCAATGAAAAATTACATAAAAGGCGGGAAAATATAAAATAAGGGAACATAAAAACGGGGTTTTACTGTAGTTGAAGTGCTTGATGGCGGCTCCACGCATTCGCTATTCAGCAAACTACTAGCGACCCCTTAGCGTATCCTGAGTAGTGTGCATGAGTTGCTTGCTATTTGCTGAGTGATGAACATATGGTGCTAGCCCTATCCACCATGTGTTGGTCTTTTGGACATACAAGCAAACATTTGCCGAACACATCAGCTGGTCGGGATTGGGCAAGCAGTAGCTTGCTGCTTGGTGAATGCCGAATGTGTGGAGCCACCTTAAGATGTGTTTTCGTCAAAGTGTGGGTGTACACAGAATGAGAAAGTGACAAATAAACATTATGATGATTTTAATGGTAAAATTAGCTAATTGATATATGAAGCATATAAAGATGAGTGTGTTGTTTAACACTACATTATCTGAATGGTCTACGTGTAAAAAGTGTTGTGGAGATTACATATAGAAAACTACATAGATGTAAAATTATAGTCTATGGCACAACTCTGTCAAAGAGTGTGGGAAAAAAAAATCAATGTTGAGATTTTGAGGGAAATACATCTGAGATTCTAATACAAGAAATATATTTTTTGCAAAACATTCTTGAACAACAGCTCCTGAACTGTTTTCAGTGTTTTCACAAAAATATTCTTCAATCAATTTTGTGATTTGATTTTAAAATGGGTATTATAGGTTTAGTATTGTTCACAAATATTCTTGGAAGAAGACAGTTGAAGAAACTCATTTCCAGCATGGAAAATATCAAAATATGTCTTTCCATCAACACTTTGAGATTGGTTTTTCAAGCGATTTCAATACTTTGTCCGTACAACATATGAGAGAAAAGAAAACGAGTGTTTGATCTAATGTCACTTTCTCATTGTTGTTTTATAGTTTATATTTCGTAAGGAAATGTATATCCATTGTTATTTGTATTCCTATCCCAACTGATTGCTGTGTGATCCTGTTTTCCAATCCTTCACGGAGAAGATAACAATGTGCCAAACATTTAATACTTAAAATAAAACTTTCCCAGCCTCTCCAGCTTTCCATGAGAAATGTTTTGTGTAAAGAACTGTGTTTTACACAGAATGGTGTAACACATATGTTTATAGGAGAGAAGACTTACGTCACGATCTTGAATCTCGACGCCGTGATGAGCCAAGATATATATCTCATGGAGAAGGGATGCGATCTTATGATAAAGGGCGTGATTACCGAGAAAGTGAAAGGTGAAGTATTTTTTCACAAGAAAAATTGTTAATTGTTTAAAATGAATTCTTAAAAATGTAAAGTTGTTTGTGCAGGGGTTCAGACCTGCGCATGCGAATCCATGACAAAAGGTCGGACAGACATGAAGACCATGATATGGGTCGTCACCATTCTATGGAACGTCATGAAGTGGAAAGAGAAAGGGACAGGGACCGGGAGAGGGAGAGGAGACCAATGATGCAGCCGTCTCCTCCTGGTGATAGGAGGCGTGGTGGGTTCACGCAAATCTTGATTTTTATGTATTTATTTTCTTTTCCTTTTTCCTTCCCAAAGAGACTGATGAATGAAGACAATGTATCTATGAAAACGATAAGTATGCTATTTTTCTGTGCCTTAATGGGACCAATTTGCCATACTTTATTGTGCTTACTGTGCATACTAATTTTTCACTGCAAATCTATTATCTGTAGCTAAATAATTTTAAGAAAAGTAGTTCATACATTAACTGGACTCTTCTGCATCTGAAAAACAGAAAATACATTCTCTGTTTCTTTCTTTCCTTTTCTTTTCTTTTCTTTTCTTTCTTTTTTCTTTCCTTTTCTTTCTTTTCTTCTTTTCTTTCTTTCTTTTCTTTTCTTTCTTTCTTTCTTTTCTTTCCTTCTTTCTTTCTTTTCTTTCCTTTTCTTTCCTTCTTTTCTTTCTTTCTTTTCTTTCCTTCTTTTCTTTCTTTTCTTTCTTTCTTTACTTTCTTTTCTTTCTTTTCTTTCTTTCTTTACTTTCTTTTCTTTCCTTCTTTTCTTTTCTTTCTTTCTTTTCTTTCCTTCTTTTCTTTCTTTCTTCCCTCAATGTTTTCTCCTTTTTTTCCTTTCTTTCTATCTGTCTCTCTTATATTTGAACTACCATGCCTATAATATGCACATTTCCAGCAATTTGTAAACACTATTGCATATGTGAATGTAAGCATTTCAAGTGACTTTAAATGTAGTTTTTGATAAAATTCAAACATTTTCTGTGAAAAAGATCTTCAAATTTCGCATTTATAGTATTTCTTAAATGCCATCTGCTTAAACACTGCTCCAAATATTTCAATGAAAATTTCCTTATAGGATGACTCTTCTATAATATTCTTAAAGTTATTTTTCAGTTCTACTGTTAAGAACATTTCAAATTAATGTATTAGATGAATGTAAAAAATGAATTATGAACATTTCAAAAAAATGACTTAGATGGCAGCTAGCACTTTGTGGCAATTCCAAAAATTTGCTCAGATCAAAGAAATTAGAAAACTAACTAGTACAAGAAAGTCTGTGCCATTTGTATTACTGCTAGTTTCAAAATCTTTCGTTCATGTTCTTTGTCTTGTTTTGTTATCTTGAAGTCATTTATGTGGAATTATTTGTGTTATGAATAAGTTATTTGTTGAACAATATATAAAAATTCGGAAAGGGGATGAATGAAGCGAATCATTCTTTCAAAGGGGGTTGATGCAAGAAGAGGATTTGGAACCCCTGTACTAGAGTAATGAAGCTGAGCCTCCAAATCTTGGGAAGAATTCCTTCAGCATGTGATTTAACAAAAACTCGAGGAAATCAGGGTTATATTAGCAATACAAAGACTGGAATGCCATTAGGACCAGTACCCTTATTAATATTAAGTTTATTTATTGCTTCATAAACTGAGTAATTTTTGAATTGGAGAATCATCATAATTATTTACAAACGATGCATTTACATTATCTCTTGTATATACCAACTGAAAATAATCAGCAGATAAATCTACAACTTCTAAATATGCTTAAATAATCTCAAGAAAGGAAATTCTCACTTTTGAATAAGATTTGATCTTGGAGTTGGTTTTCTCTGCAACTAAGAGTGTTCCTTCTTTCAAAATGGGGTTACTGCCTCTTAATCACCCATAACACTTGATTCCCGTATACAGTGGTTCATATTTCTTACCAATATGCAATTCATGTACTTTGTAGGTCCAATGGAGTACCGGCACATGGGAGATGGGGATCGTAAAATGAGGGGAGACATGCATATGGGACCTGGATCCCATGGACCTGGTGGCCGCCGCTATGAAGGATCCGATCGCTTCCATCAGGAACCTGAGTTTGGTCCTAGGCCGGATCGTTTCCATGGTTCAAAACCATGGGATATGAATCCTGAATATGTGCCTAAGGGGCGAGCTTATTTTGAAGTACGTACTAATATTTTTGTTTTGTTTGTTGAATGTTGTTTATTAGTATCTAAAATTCATAGTACAACCCAACCAAGTGTAGTGTAGGACTGGCGATGGGGACAGCACTGTACTTTGATTTACTTTGGAGAGAAAGAAACAGAGCTATTGGCATACTCGGTGCAACTGAAAACTGAAGCACTGGCATAGACCAAGGTCCTAAGATGTGTACACGGCCCTCTTGTAACATCATCTTAGGTTCAGCAATACCCGTAAAAGTCTATTTAAAACCACGGGAAAGTGCTGACGTGTTCGATAGTTATATTAATAAATATTTATAACCAAATAAAGAATGGAAGTATTTTGAGTCCCTAAAAGTAATCACATATTCCAGTCTTCCCACACTACCAATTCTACACGAGTACATTACATTTTTCGTTTTAATGAAAAACATTCAGGAATTTTTTGTTTAACTCCAGATTCCCATAAAATACAACGTGATGGAGATGTGTTTCAAATCCTTAATGAGTGATTAAATTATGAGCTTTCTATGTGGTAAAGGTAATGTTTCTGTAGAAAATTATCTGAAAAAACTAATTAGGCTTATTAATTAGCTTTATGTACTTTGATATGCACAAATGCTTCATTACTTTGGAACAGAGCATGAATGCACCAGACTATACCACCCTGACAGTAAAGTGCAACACAACTGTCTCCGTTAATAGTTCTCAGATGCCGTTCCCTCTTCAGTCCTACACCTTGCTTAGTTGAGTTATATTTATACTCCTTGAGTTCCTACATACAATGTGTTTATTCTTAAACAGGTATTAGGATAATCAGTTGGTTTTTTGTTTTTTCAGCATGATAACAGAGATGAAATGCGCATGCCAACGCGTGGACGTGGGAATATGGGAATGAGGGGCCAATTTCGTGGGAGAGGGATGATGCGTGGAAGGATCTTCCGTGGGGTGGGTCAGTCGCGAGGCTATATGGGAGGGCGTGGAACTGGCCGTCGAGGTGGATACTTACCACGTAAGTATGAGTTATAGGCCAACTTGTAATGAAAACTAGATCAGATTTGTATTAAATGCATGAAAAACATCATGTAGCTGTTAAACCTGACTGTTTGAATAGAGCATGTGTGATCTGTGTATGTATTTTGTTTTTTTGTTTTTTAATGTAAGGAGACTTCTCAGTGCCTAAACTTAAATAAAGTAAACTGGTTCACGATCTTAACTTGTGCACTTCTAATTGTCACGAGTTTCGATGAAGTTTTGTTGTTGGAATTAATGAATATAGTTTGGAAATAAACAAATGAACAAGATGTAATTCAATTATATAATAATGTAAACCTTTATTATAATTGTTGTAATGAGGTTTTAAATTGCATGGTTTTATTCTTGTTAAAATTTTAATTGAAATTTAATTTTGGTTAAATATTTTGTTGGGTTTTAGTGATATTATAAACAGTTTTGTGCACAAGTCAGCTTAGAATTCTTGTACAGCATGTGCCGCCCATGCACAAGAAAAGTGATGCATTTTGAAAATTAATTTTGCAGAACAATTTTTCTTGAGAGGTGCTGTTTATTTCTCAAACACTTTGTTGTACCCTCTGTACTGAGTATGTTGTAGACTATATAACATTTTTTGTTAGTAAACGTTCTATTTTCAGAATAAATTTTTTCACTGAACTGAATAATGTCAATTTTTGGGATGTTGTGCTCTCACTATGCATATTTGTTGATTTTCTGATGTTGGAGAATTTGTATGTTAAAAGTTTAAATTTCTTGAATGGGCTTTCCAATTCCATTGCTTACTGAGTAGGTGTAGTTTTCTTGTTATTTTTGATCCTTACACCCTGATGTTTTGTTTTCAACAGCCCCTTTCAAGAAATGTAATGTTGCAATATTTCCTTTTATATTACGTAGCTTGAAAGTATTGTAATTTACGCAAATCTAAATTATACCTTAAAATTTAATTTATCCAGTGTTTTCTTTGAAAATTACTACTTTTAAATCAGAGAAAACCTTTCAAAAGAAGGTAAGAAGAAAAGCAAATACTTTTTGTATGTTGGATTCATTTTTTGTTTTACTGCTTGAACCCCCACAGGCCTTGCATATTCAGGGCTGTACTGAACTAAGTTTCGACTGTGCACAAGACTTGCCTTAACGATAGGTTTTAGGTGTGTTGTGTATATGTGTGAATGTGAACATTAGGCTGGTTGTTTGTATATTACTTCAGTGTGTTCCATTTTGCAGGAGGATTTTTCAATATGTACTGATGATAGCAGGCCTTCTTACTTCACTTTGTTTCTATCTTTGAAAGACTGAGAGATTAGCTTCTTTTGTTTTCAGTGTTTTACAGTTTTCTTCTCATATAAGTTGTTGCAAAACATGAGATAGATTTTACCTTGATAAAACGAACATTGTGCAAAGAATATTTTTTTTAACTCCATGAGAGGAAGAAAGTATTAATGTACTTGACTACAGAGTATGTATAAATGTTTTATATGTAGTAGATGCTAGTTTCTGCTACAAGCAAGTATATATATATATAAGTAATAAGATTGTAGTTTAAACATACCAGAGCCGGTGTTTTTTTGTGTCTACAAGTACACAAAAATAAAACAGATGTAATATTTTGTAAGTATTTTAAGTATCATATTTCATTCAAGGGTTCATATTGATCTGTGAAAAAAGGCCACTACAAGTTGATTCAAACTTGCAGATAAGGTTAAGGGGGTTTGCATTAACATGCAGCTGCATCAGGGCTAATGGCGCTGGTGGGTCTGGTTGCAGGATATAAGCGGAGTTCACCTCACTGGGAGCATGATCTGTTTGACAACACGTCGCCCAGTCATGGCAACAATGAGTTTAGCAAGTGACTTCAAGAACTCGGCAAACAAGTGAAACTGAATTAGAAATAAAAATGTTACCATTTTGTGGCCATATTTTTAATGGAGAGATTGTTATTACTTTTATTACCCAAAGGTCAATTATTTCAACAAATGTGTTTAGCATTGGAACAGTTTATTTTCGTATTAATTTCATCGATTCCTGTACTGATGATTGGAGTAATGGGCATTGTAAATAGATTTAGGCAGCTGTCGTCAAGTGTGCTGTTTCTTGTAAGTGTTTACTGTCTGTGCTGTAACTTATGTTGCGTTATGTTTGGGTTAAAAATTGTCAAGCAGATTCTGCTCCAAACACGGTGGACTGACTGCCTTAAAGGCACTCAACTTGCAGTTCATTTTCCCTTTGATTTTATGATATTCATTCCCCCATACATTACTGCTCAGCTCTGCGGTTCTGGGGTTGTGTAGTAAAACTGTAATTTTTGTATGTTAATGTTATCTGTTGAATAACTCTGGCAGGTAATTGATTTGACTGATGTACACATGATTACTTCCAGTGACACATGCATTCATGTAAATGTTTAGTAAATAAGTCTTGCCAGGTGTGTTCACAGTATTACAAAATAATTACTACAATAGCATGTCAGAATTATATTTTGATTTCCTTTCAATTTTGCTTTTTTCTTAAGATTTCTCCTTTGTGTGTGAATAAACTCCAAACCCTCATGGGATTTGAAGGAAAAATTATGTCAGCAGTATGCGTTTCTGTCAATGTGCTTCAAACATTGTGGCTTTGTGTATTTTTTATTGATGTAATGTTTAAATGGTTGGAATGGAGATCATATCTGACAGTATTTTAATGTATCGTTGATGTATCACTTGTTCTCATATGTTATGGCAAACTATGAATACACGTCTCCAATTAATGTTTCTTCACATTGTTGTTATGGCATTGTGTTCTGTCAAGAAAATATACTGCTGAATGTATTTAAAAAAAAACAACAACTAAAAATCCAGAGTTCAATATTGATGTGTTGACTATTTTATTGTACTTGTGTAAAGACATACTATAATCTGCAGTTAACTGTTTAAATGTCACAAATGTAATGTGTGCCATTGAAGTTTTGAATGCTCAATCAACTGATATGCAGTAACATTCAGTTTATTGAAAGGTATAAAAAATATATTTACTTCTATATTACTGCAATGTGCAGTATATTTTCAAAGAATTTATCTTTTGTTCTTGAATTACTTTTAATTTTAAGGTAAATTTATTGTATGTACTATGTGTTCCTTATGTGAAATACATGGAAATAAAATTTCTTTATATTTATTTTTGTGTTATATGATATTGAACATGTATTAATTGATATGAATAGTTAAAATTAGTAAATCGATAATGAAAGTATTGAACATCTGGCAATCCTACTCGCAATACCTACCCCGTCTCCTTTGCCAAGATTAGTTGAATTAAGAATAAATTATAGTAACGAACATTGTTGACAAAATCTGGTAATCAGAATTGTTCGCTCCCGTGTTAAAGAAACTATTTTTCATCGGAAAACGAACCACAAATTTGATGTAAAATACCTCTTGCGAAATTAACCAAACCCCCCATTCCTCTCGCAACTAGCGCAGTGGGGGCTCAAGAAAACATGCGCAATTAATAACATTTAGTGGGAGCATCAAAGATGGATTAAATAGTAGTACCTCAATGGAATTTAAGTTGAAGCCTCTATGCTTTGATAATTGAAGTTTACGAGATGCTGATGGTAGATTTCTCCCCCCCAACCCCGTCTGTCAGGCGCCCGTCCCGCACAGACACACTTGTCAATGGCTTAGTTGTTCCCACGAGAACGCATCTCCACTCACACAGACCACCGACGGACACCAATACTACGACAGTTTTCGCCGGCCCCGACAGTTTCCGCACTATAAACGACCACTCGCTTCAAACCAATCGTGGACGCCGGATCGCTGTTACCGGACACACTTCTCATGAGCTGCTGTGAATATTGAACTAATTGCGACGTTCTTATACGAGCAACCTCTACTTAACTAATTGTGACGTCTTACACGTGAAATATTCTATAAACTAGTTGTGAACGTGAGTAAATGGCGATCACTAGCATTGGGATGCATAACAATCCGAGCTTAGTAGAACTACACAGCTATTGACAACTACCAGAACTTCTAGACCTCTTAGTATCTGTGTAGAGCTGCCCACTCGTCTAGTGTCCACGTAGAACTGTTTACGCCTTCATCCAGAATTTGTTGCCGAATGCCACTGCTGGCATTCACGCTCCCGACCTGCCAGTAAAGCACGACTGCATAGATGAGTAAAAAAACTAGTGGTGCTACAGAATGGCACAGACTTTCCCGTATTAGTTTTCTATTTTCTTGGATCTTCGCTAGCTATTCGGAATTGCCACATACTCTTTCTTGCCAGCTACCATCTATCACCGCCAAAAGTACTTTTTTTGGGTCATTTTTTTAATTTTTCGGTTTCCTATTGGTAGAACGAAAATATTAATTTTAGAATATTAAAGAACACAAAAACCTAGCCGTAAATGGCAATTTTCTTTTAAAAATTATGTGCCGTTTAAGAGAAAATGGCGTTTTAGCACTACTAAAAATGCGAAATTTGAAGCTCATTTTCACAGAAAATGTTGAGTTTTCAAAATACTTTATTTGAAGCACTTACACTCACAAATATAATAATCTTTACAAATTGCGGATAATGTGCATATTAAAGATGTGAGAGATCTTTCAAAAATGTACATTTATATAATTTCTGAAGAAACAAAAAACTCAAAATAAACTTAACGTCATATTAAAGAGTGTAATTATCACTATCAGCAACAAAAGTTTCAAGAAAAAATTTGCAGCCATATATGAGAAAATGGCGTTTGAGCATTTCTGAAAATGCCGAAATTTGAGCTACTTTCCACAGAAAACGGTAGTGTTTTCGAGAAACTTTACTTGACATTATTTAAAGCATATATACTTGTAAATATAATAATGTAAAAAAATCGCCGATAATGTAAATATTAACGACGTGAGACAAGTAAAAAATTTACATTTTTGTAATTTTTGAAAAAACCAACCGATAGACCAACATGGCTTTTATGTCATCTGATAGAGTACATTTACCACTATCCCTACCAAAAGTTTAAAGAAAACATTTGGAGCCCTTTTTGAGAAAATCTGGTTTTTGTAATTTTTTAATGTTGCACATATTGCACGAAAACTACTAACATTTTGAGAAACATTCACATGACCTTCATGAAAGAACTCAATATGCAGAACAAATTTAATTTGAAGAAAAAACCTCTATCTTCAATTTTGTAGCTGCAGAAAGATGCCGAAAAAAATTCAAAATTTCGAAAATTTAGAGTTATCCATGAAAATCGGACTAATGCCATGTTAATAAGTGTATTTTCCTCTATTCATACAAGAAATTTAAAGAAAAAATTTGGAGCCGTTTTTGAGAAAATTTTGAAAATCCCCGGGGCGCTTCATATAAAGTACCCCCAAATTTTGAATTTTTTTACCCCTTTTTCAAAATCTCAAATCTTTGACTAGAATCAGATCGACCGGGGAATATCTATTTTGGAAGAAATCGTACGTATGGTTTAGGCGCTAGCAGTGTTCACAGACGGACTTTTCCTTTCAATTGGGTTTTCGGTATCATATCAAGGACCTAGAAAACAGGGTTTCTGGCTACACCACGTGTTAGGGGATTTTTTTTCTTAATTTAGCAATTGGTTTTATCCACTTATTCGTTTTTACGGCCCGGCAATTATTTTTTTTCCGCCGAAAATTGCCCATTTTATTCGCGCAGCATTACATAACTTTCCCTATACTACGTATATCACTCCGTGTATACGTACGTATACGGGAAAGTAAAAACTTTAACTGAACATCTGGCGAACGTTGAATAACTGAATTTCTCATAGCAATTTAATTTGGATTGCAAATTTCAAAACCCTAGAATTGTTCAGGTAATAATTGTACCAAAACCAAACAGAACTCTATCAACAATTTCATTGATGCAAATAAGATAACTAAATCTCAGCCATCTTTATTTGTTATTGATTCATATTTGTTATTGAAAAGATTTCAATCTATTTCTGAGCTACCAGTATCCATTCGCCTGCATTCAGGCCTGCTGGGCAGAATCAACTGCTCAGGGTAAAACAAGTCGGTTTTTATAAAGTCACTCCGGTACTCCAGGGGTTGCAACCAACTTCCTAAGGAGATCTAGGGACTATCGGTACCTTTACAATTCTTTGCGCAAAATGTGGGCTGTTCCAAAAAAGCAATTTCTTGCACTTTCCAGTCTCTTTAATTATCTAGGCGTTTACCCAAGTTCTTACATAAATTTTGCGGGACAAATCCCAGAACTCAAATGACTGTCGGGACGACCTGCCCCACGTTCGTCTGATCTCGAATTCTAACTCTTGTATTTAAGACGTTTTTATTCTTCGTTACGACATTTTGATCGCATGGCACAGCAACGTCTACAGGTACGATAGACATGTTTTTTTCTCCAAATCTCGGATAACAATATCCGGTTTATTTGCCGCTATCGTGCGAGCAGTTTGATTTTGTTGGCGTAGAGCCAGGGACGCTAAGAGCATCCCCACGTGAAATATTAATCAAAGAAGCCTAAATATTGTATTGATTATCTTCCAAGTGGATGAAACACGTTGAGCGAGACACGTTTTGTATTAATTTTAAAATGATTTCCTATGATTGAATTCCGCACGTTTATACAAGCTAGCCTCTGATTGCTTGGATGCTAAAATGCTTCTACCGTCTGCCGCGAGATTGCGACAAGCAATGACGCATGCGCAGACGGCGAGGTTTCTCCCCTCCCCTCTTCACCCCTGCCCATGGAATCTCGAGTCCTGAAAAGCTAGCATATGGCCAGCATACGGCTGAGAAAAGCTAGTTGTTCGTTTGTGCATGAGAGCGCAGCACACTTGAGGTTGTCAGAGAAATATTTTTCTTTCTCACTCGTGATTCTGGGCTTGGTCATGGGTACAAACAGTAGATGTAGTGCTTGCCTACTAATTCTCAATTAATATCTAAGAAGTTGAATTCGCACTTAAATATATGACATTTTATTTTGGTTCGAAATCTATCAATTCACAAGTGATCTCATTGTCAATCGCGCATGAAAACTAAAGCTGAGCTATTTCATAATTTGTTTTCAAGAAGTCTCCTGACATAAATCTGTTGAAGTAGTGTAACATCTGTATGAATAACATAGATCCTAGTCAACATTAAGAATCATGATGTCTTCAGTACGCGTTATTGTTGAGCATCCCCAAACGCGCGACTCACGCTTCGCCACTGGTTCGTACCACTTGGGGCATGTGTTTGGAACCTCGAAGACTGTCCAGATCTGCCAGTGGAGGTAGCTATACACCCGGTCGTGTCTTTTCAAGTGTTCGGTCTTTGGTAGAATTGGACAAGCTGAGACAATATGATCAATGGTATCTACTTGTTTCTGGCAAATGCAGCATTTATCATCATGGGAATTTTTGAGAACCACTTTATCATAATGTCCTGTTCTCAACACCTAATCATGGGCAGCTATTATAAGTTCTTTCGATTCTGGCTTCATTCTTCCCCTTTTAAGCCATATAAATGATTTGTCTCTATTGATCGGCCCCTTGTCCATTCTTTTTAAATATTGTTCATCGTGTGGTTTGTCTCTCCACGATTTTTTAAACATTTTTTGTGTCTCACATTTAATGTTAAGTAGCATCAGAAGTTCAGTGACTGTTATTTTGCGTGTCTTACATACTCTTCTTCGCAAAGCTTGCTACACTTACAGTGCCCTTGTTTCCCATTCTTCGGTCAGATTTCATGACATGCCTCGTTAGTGGATCATCTTGATGGCTGACTACATACTTCCCATCCCGATTATTGCATTGTGCCAAGAGGCTTCAATTTGTTTGAGGCCTCTTCCTCCTTTCTTACGTGACACAAAAAAGTCTATGTACCACATCAGCTCGAGGGTAGGTGACATGATGCAATTCAAAATTTAGAAGAAAAAAAGTCCTGTAACACGCAGTGTTTGCCAGGATTCATGTTTTGTGGGACCTTGTTACCAAAAAATCGAATGACGGCAAAACGCATTCATGATGCGGTATATTGGATGGCTATTAGTTCTGGATGTTCAATTTACATGTCAAATTATCCGTGCTTATCTGAATAATGTGCTGCAAGTAATGCGAGAAAATATGTACTGTTTTAGCACCACTACTTAGTTTGTCTCACAATTCTTGCTATGTATGTCCATTTTTTTGTGCTGAATAGTTTTCTAAGTTTATTAGAAGAGCGTATTATTTAATTCATAAATTGCTGCGACATAACTTTACGTGTTTTAATCTACCACCAGCATCTTGTAAACTTCAATTATTAAAACATAGTGGCTTCAACTAAAATTCCATTGAGGTACTACTATTTAATCCATCTTTGATGCTCCCACTAAATGTTATTAATTGCGCATGTTTTCTTGAGCCCCCACTGCGCTAGTTGCGAGAGGAATGGGGAGTTTGGTTAATTTCGCAAGAGGCATTTTACATCAAATTTGTAGTTCGTTTTCCGATGCAAAATGGTTTCTTTTACATGGGAGCGAACATTTCTGGTTATCAGATTTTGTCTACAACGTTCGTTGCTATCATTTATTCTTAATTCAACTAATCTTGGCAAAGGAGAGGGGGTCGGTATTGCGAGTACGATTGCCAGATGTTCACTATTTTAGTGAATTGTTCACTACTTTAATTATTGATTTACTAATTGGAAAATGAGAATAATGAACCTGTAAAAAGAGCTGTCGATTTGCCCTGTTGGGAATTCTAGCTATCGCGCAGGACCACGTAGTTGTTGTCATAGTTCCGGCCCCAAATCTACTGAAATTGTTTCAATATTGTGCAGCAGCTCCGAACTCCAATGCCAGCACCGAAAATATTTTCAGTGTTTTGAAAAGTGACTGCAACAGAAGGGAGGTTGAGTCAGTTCGAAGCGAGCTGTACACTTTTTTAACATTCCATGTAAGTGTACGGAAGTTAAATAATTATTCAAGAATATTTATAAAGTTATAAAAGCTACTCAATGAAGCAAAAATTATTGTCGAAAATTGTTAATCGATTGTGTTAAATATAAATCAAATCCAAAGAATGTTATCCAAAGGTAATTGTAGTAAAGCAGGTAATTGTGATGTTGAAATGTTTAATTATAAATTTTTGACTACTATAACATTATTCAATGATCGTATAATATTAAAGCAGATGATGGTCATATTAATATACGAAAACGTCATTGTTCAAAAGTATATCTGTCTTATCTTACTATTCATCTCCCCCCTCCCCGGTTCACGGCTTTCTGAAGACATATCTGGCAACCTTATAGTGCGATTTTTCTAACTCTGCCCCTCAAGTCCCTATGGCCACGATAGAATATCACACGGCATTTCGCGTCTTTCTCCGTTGTGCCGCTAGAAGTCGCATGATCGCAAGCGCTGCTTGATACGGTCGCGGTCGTGCGATACCTGGCGGCACGACCGAGAACGTCGCGAAATACCGTGACGTATTCCATCCTGAAGACGGGCCTTCAGGGGCAAAATTTAAAAAAATCGCAGTATGATGGTGGGGCTGAAGAAAGCGTGCGCATAAACAGGTCGCTCGCGGACCCTTCAATCTGCCTCGCACCGGAACACCACATGCTCGAGGCGGATAATCCCTGCTGGCTGGCCGGACGACGCGACGCGACGCGAAGATGGCACGTGTGCCGTAGCGGCTGGCCGGGGGGGAGGGGGGAAGGGGAGGGGAGGGGCACTCTCAGCACAGTTCTCAAGTGTCGGCCAAGAGCGACAGCACGAAAGCTACATACGCGTCTGCTAGTCCACGTGTCCTGACATTTCCACGTGTTGGCGTAAGATTTCGGACTTGCGAATGTGTTAACGAAATAAAAGGTTCGCGTGTGAATGTAGCAGGTGAAAGACGTTTCAGAATCGAGATGTATCGTGTGATACACTAAATGAGTGAAAAGGGAAACGTGTTAAACTTCTCGATTTTCCAAAATAGAGTGCATTTCTTCGTGCTGCACAGACGTTCCCTATCTTTGTCTTGTTCTTTTAATTTATTATTCATTATTTTCACTTCGGGTAATACTCTATTGACTTACTCCACCTTTTCAGTTTGCTTAAAATAAAAAAAAAGTTTATTATCCTTTTTTTTGTTAAATATATGTCGTCTGTAATTAAAATAATTTGAGGGTATTAATTTCACAACTAGTTGGGATTTAAGTTTTAACTTCAGTTCGTCGATATCAGATATTAGAATTTTTGGTGACAGAAATTGCAGCAATGGTGAGTGAAATTAATTAATAGGTTTATGTGCTTTTGTGTATAACACGAACTAAGTTTTTCACGAGCGAAACCTTACTCCACACAATTCCATACTTACTTTATACAATGTAGATGTAAGGGAGAAATGTTTAATGAAACTTTTAAATAGTTTGTCAATTTCGCTAACCGAGGGCATTGTAAATTTCATATAAATTTCCGAATAAGCGACGATGGAATTTATCTGGGAATTTCCAATGCACCAGGTGTATTTAATAAGACTATTCCACGAACGAAATACTGTCTAACAGAGTTCCAGAATGGGTCAAATATTAATTATATGAATGTGTAGATAGCGCTTTAAGCCATCTCCTGTAACTGATGTGCCACAGCTTGTGATGAACCAATAGAGGGAAGAAGAATGCACATTCGTAGAGATAAGCGATATTTCTTTTAGATTCCGCTGATTGGGCATACCAGATGTATTATTAAAGGCTATTGGTGTTAATTTCAATAGTGGAATAGGCGAGAGAATTTGCAGCTGTTTGGCCATGCTAATGAACGTATGAGGAGAGGAATGCCAGACTAGAAAAGTCCCAGTTACTGCAATTCCTACGTGTTCGGTCTTCTCAGTTTACTTAGTTTTACTTAGTTCGGTCTTCTCAGTTTACTCCCTTTAGGGAGATTTCAGATCTCACATTTCTTCCAGGAGTGTACGTTTGTCTTCTATCCCTCCCCTTTCAAGAAGGGAAGTAATATTTGCTTTATGGTGTCAGGCGACCCCAAAACGTGCATATTCGTTAAAATCTCGAAAACGATTTTCCGCGACATTGTGTAACCTTCACAAATAAATAAATAACTCCATACTAGCTCTCACTGCCTCCTTGTACCGGGATCACATGTGCGTGAGTTATCGGCGTACAGTTACAGGTGTTTCGATAAGTCAGTTCGTGTATTATTTGAGACAATAGGTCGCATCATCGAGGACGATTGAAGACTCCCGCCCGAAGTCATACCCAAATGTTTCAAGTCATCGTCACCATTTTTAATTTATTCAGCTTTCTTTACCAGCTATAGCTGACACATATTCACACATATTCACCCATATTCTCCTTAAAAAGTCCACTCCCACATACATTTCTCTCCCTTTATTTTTCAGCTTTCCTTCCTCGTTTACATAGCTCCTCGATCGCATCTGAATCTCATACATCTCCCCACCTCTCTCTATTAAACTAAATCATCATGTAACTTAGTACTCGCTCTTCACTAATCCTAGGCTAAGCTCCCGTCTCCTAATCCTACGTTATCCTCTTCCTTAGTATCTTACTTTCTCTATCCTCATTATATCTCCTTCTCCACTTCAATCAACACATAATATTTCTTTACTTTCTGTATCCTTTCCATTCATTACCCGTCCTCCAATTTCTCCCGCATCCATCAGTCTCATGTTCCCATGTCTCCTCAACGCCTTCATAAATCCTACATCTCCCCTCGTCTTTCTCCCCGTGTGCTGCTCTGGTTCCCACCTCTAAACCTCGGTCTCCTTTTTCTACTGTTTTCGTTTCCTACTCCTTTGCGGTATCTCAAAATACCGCATCCTTCTATTTCCTTACAAAAGAATTTGTACATCATTGTATCAAACGTAGTAAGTCTATGAAAATTTTGGTCTTTTTGATAAGTATGTAGCAGGGAAGAGGGAGGAGATCCCCAATCTTTATCTCATCTGCATGCTGTTGAGAGCCAGAACCGTATACGGAGGTTTCTTAATTTATTTGTGAAGTAAAACACTTTAGAAGAACTACAAAATGAGTGTTTGATAATAATCATGGGGTATAGAAAATGTACTTCTATTAATATTGAACATTCTGATTCTAATATCCCTTCCTGGATTTATATTTTACATAATTTGACAGTTATAAATACATATTAAAATCAAAATTGTCCATTTATTGATAACTTAAAATAATTGAGGTAGCGAATAGTTTTATATCTGACAACAAATCAGAAATCTGATGGCAAAAAGTTTCGAAGAAAAATAGTTTTAAAAGACACAATTTGTTTTTGTTTGGGATAACAACATTCTTTGGTGAATTCGAATCCTCTTTTCTGAAACCATTTATACTTAGAATTTGTAAAACAATACTGATCTCTGTTTCTAGAAAAATAAACTTCTCTTTACAATTGATATTAAACAAAGTGCGATAAATCGTACATTTTTCTTTTTTTAAGATGGTTGATTCATCAATGGATCAAAATGAAACACCTATTGGAATACTTGTAGATGTTTCAAAAGCATTTGACGTCATTGATCATAATATGTTTCTTTCAAAATTACCTTCGTATGGAATTGGAATTCGTGGCATTGCTCTAGACTGGTTATGTTCGTACCGTAAACAACAATATCAGAGTGAAACTATCATACTGGCATGAGAGAACATTATTTACTCACATTTCCAATTCATTTTCAATTGCACTTGATATGGCTGCGATGGATCGGCCCTGTCGATCTGGCTCGACTCGAATCTTTGCGATTTTGAAAAACATTCTTTAAAATTTTGAAGTAACTTACTTTATATGAAGCGCCTGCGTCATTTTCAAAATTTTCTCAAAAAAAATGCTCCAAATTTTTTCTTTAAATTTCTTGTAAGAATAGAGTGAAATGCACTTTTAAATGTGGCATAATTGCGATTTTCTCCGTTAACTCCGAATTTTCGATAATTGCAAAAGTTTCAGTTTTTTTTCGGCGTCTTCCCACAACTACAAAATTGAAGACGTATTTTTCCTTCAAACGAAATTTATTCTCCATAATTAGTTCTTTCATTAAGGTCATGCTCATTTCCAGCGATTTACTTACATTATTGCATTTGTGAGTGGAAGTGTTTCAAATGACTTCCAAAGAAGTTTTTCGAAACACTCAAAAGTTTTCTGTGAAAAAGAGCTTCAAATTTCACATTTACACTAACGCTCAAACGATTTTTTTTAACAACGGCTCCAAATTTTCCAACAAAAATTTCCATATAGGAGGAGGTTTTAGTCTTCTTTAATATTCGTGAAGAAACATTTCGATTCTACTACTAGGAAACCGAAAAATTGAGACAATTAAAAAAAAAAAGTAGTTTGAAGGTCGATAGATGGCTGCTGGCAAAAGGATAGGGCTTGACCGTAAAGTTAGCCGAGACCAAAGAAATTAGAAAGCTAACTGGTACGAGAAAGTCTGTGTCATTCTAAGCATCACTGAGGGGATAACTTTTATATTTCGTTTAGAAAATGTTATATTTCTGAACAAATGAAATTACAACATTTATGTTATCAATGAATATTAACAATGCATTTGAATTTTTGTTGTTGTTGTTCTGTGTTACAAAAGGGTTAAATACTTCAAAAATAATTACAAAAATGCTTTTTAGCGGGAGGGAGAAGTAAAAAGTTTTTTTTTAATTTTACATTTTTTTCTCAATCGAAATTGACGTGGTTTACGTTGTTTCGAAAGAACGTTGTGTACGTGTGTAACTGCATCCAATTCAGTGAATGTTTCTAAGAAAATGTATCTTTCGACAACAAAACGCATTGCAAGCTATTAATAAATATTTGGGTGAAAAAATACAGAAATATTGTATTATAACGAGCTCAGCATTTTAAGTACGAGATTTAACCAATCTATCGCCGCTGCTGGTTGACTTGATTTTGCCGCGGTCTTCGCGCGTGATGGCTGTCGACGGAGGGGTGATAAGAAGCTTTGTGCTGATTGGTCTTCTTCACAGTTCGGAAAATTCAGGTTGGAGGGGATACCCTTCATTTGCGGCAGTTCACAGCAGTTTCGTCGTTAAACGACACAGTCGAAGGTTTGTAACTTGGTGATGTTAATGTGAGGTGAACATGGAACAGGCTCAATGCCATAAAATCGTTTCGAACGTTTGAAATAATAAATATTGAAAATACGCCTATTAGTAATTCCGAAATAGACATTAAAGAAGTAGAAAAAATTATTTAGACCATCTAATGTTCATAACAAGGCATCTGAATCCGGGGAACACATCAGGTAAAATAATGTACTATCTTTTTATTTAAAACACTGAGGGCTTTTGTCTAGAAAGAAATATGAGTTTTATACCCAACCAAAGTTCGATATTTTTGTGTTAAATGAAAGGTAGTGTGTTCCAGATGTGTTATCACTTGCTATTATTAACAGGTTTTGTAGTATAAATACTATTTTTTGTTAAAAATGTAACATTAATAGAATGAAAGTTTATCTGTCATCATTTGTCCATTGTCGTTCGATTGCAAGACCGTAGCATAGCATAATGTATATAGGAGGGCTGTCCAACTTCCAAGGTTTCAAGGGCCACAACTAAAACCTTTAATATGACTGCGGGCCAAGTTTTCATTACTCGAGCGATCCACACCTGACCTTCCCAAGTTGCTGATGTCGGCGCTTTGCCTGGCTGCTCTGAAACATGGGTCAAAGGAACCATGCGTGGTATTAGGCCGTACCATGCATAACGCAATGAAACTCATTAGGATGATTTTGATTTTATTAATTTATTATAAAAAAATCAAATCTAAAGTTAACCTATTTTTACATTAAATGGGTGTTGACTCCGGCAAGGCGCGTGCGCTAGGCGCACAATGCTCTCGCCAGGCATGGATACACAGGTATTTCATTTTTGTTAATTACCTTTCCCGGACCGCAATAATTGTCACCGCGGGTTGCCAGTTGGACAACCCTCATATATAGTATTCAAACAGGTCTTGGATTACAGCGAGGAGTGTGAGCAAGTGTGAGGTTTTAGTTAGCTGAGCGAAGTTAGCGAGTTGAAATTTGGGGATTAAGTGTTTTTTAAATGCAAATATAGTGTTTGAGTATAATGCAATATAATATACTATAATCAACTATCGCTCCTCGAACGAAGTGTTTCCTCTTTTGCGATCCATCTTCTGTAGATAGGCTACTTCTGCTGTCAAAGCAGTTACTGAACATAAACTGTGGTATTTCGGTTCATGATTAGAGAATTTTCGCACTACCACCTCTTACATGGAAACCTCTTGAATATGGAAATTATTTCCAATTACGAGGAACTTGCCCGAATAGTAATGTGGAGTTTCATCCTCCCTTACCTTCCTCCTATCCTCCAAATACAACTGTAGTGTTTTTTACGAATTCTTTAAACTTTCAGTGCTCTAATTGGCACCAACATTTGGCATAAAGGTGTAAATACTTAAATCTAAAAAAAATGTGTATTACAGGTCAATATGCACTTGAAATTGGGTTAAGAATAGGAGAAGGGGCTTTGCGCGAATATTAATGTGACTGTACACAACTCGAACGTGGCAACTGCGATTGATAAAACACTTTCGAGGGAGACAGAAATACGACGCCGGCCGGCTTGCAAGTGCTCGCAAGGGTCGTTATTAGGGAAACCACCATTGTCCTCTCGGTATTGCTTTTCTTCTGATCTAAATTATTATTATTATTATTATTATTATTATTATTATTATTATTATTATTATTATTATTATGATTATTATTATTATTATTATTATTTCGTTGTATTTACTGAGTTTTCATATTATTGACTTTTTTTGGAATTTTACTTTTCTTATAGACAGATTTGTATACAATGTACTCTATCGTATTTGTTTAATCTTTTGTACTCTGTTGTATTAGTAGGCAACATTTCAATCAGAATCAGTGTGACAAATATTATTGAATTACCTGCCCCTTGGGGTCGTCTATAAATTACGTAACGCTAAAGGAAGGGGAGGGAATTTGAAACAGGGTTACGCTGCAATATACAAAGGTTAGCGGGTGTTAATTTTGTGCTATGTAATGCCATTCATTTTTTATTTTTTCAGTATTTAAATAAATAATTCCTTTTAATCAGTCTGATACTATGCCAACAAAACATTACATTTATTTAAAATATATTCTTTAAAAAAAGCATTATGAATAAATTATCGTAATAAACAGAAATATTTGTCACCAATGGCATTTTGTCTGAATCTGTTAGTTTAAGAAAGAAATAATTCAAAACTAATTTTTAGAGTATTCTGGAATACAGTAATCCCCCAACATTCGCGAGAGTTAGGTTCCCAAAGAACATCGCGATCTTTTAATAAATCTTTTAATGAAAAAAGGGTGCTTAGGTTTCTGGGTATCGAAAAGCTGTTTAAAAAAGAAAGAAAAAAAAATCTGACAAACAAATTGCAGTAGAACTAAGTAAGCGCTTCTACAAACAGAAGTCACAATTAACATCCCTATGATAACAAATAAAACAATATTTGAAAGATTTTAAATGTGTTTTAAATTTTAATTTTAATTTAATTTAATAATAATTTAAAAAGATTTTAAATTCAGTGTGATTGAAATGTTTTTTCTTTCTTTCTTTCTTTCTTTCTTTCTTTCTTTCTTTCTTCTTCTTCTTTTTTTTTTTTCTTCTTCTTCATCAGCGTCCTCGTTGTTCTAATATCCAAATATGGAAGAGTTATTGCTTCTATTTATCTTTTAAAATTGGAAGTTACTTCCATGTTCACTTCACATTCGAATGCCCTTTTCACCAGAGCGTGTTGACATTTTAGGACGCCATTATCAGTTTTTGACATTCAAGTTCCTTCAGGACGCAGCGCCAAATTTGTTTCTCAGATGAAGCTGATAAAGAAAATAAAATGTGCTCGCTTTCAAAAAATGTAGTAAGACCAAAAGACGCACTCGCGAATGTTACAACCGGTAGCATTTCTTTAATCGCGAATGTTCGGAACTCGCGAATAACGAATTCGCGGATGATGAGGGATTACTGTATAATTAAATTAATACAGGAAACCTCACCCATGCGTCATCCACGTTCGCATCTGTCCAGCGTGGCAGAAATTTTCTTGTCATTGCCATGTTCAAGGTATTGCGTTTTACATGGTAAAACTGGCGACGGGGGTCATAACAATGGATTTCCTATATCTCTCCACTCTTTTTATTCATTGTGTGTTAAACAAAACCAAGTTCAGCAGTAATCGAAAGTGAAGTCTGCTCGCGTTACAATGCTCAGTATTTTTACTTATAAAAATGGGTGGGTGAGATGGTCCACTCAAGCTGTACGTAATGGAGGTGGCATGAAGTTCGCGTTAAAGCAAGGAAGGGAGATCTAAAATACTCCAGAATTGCGATTTCCTTATTTATGTCCACTCCTTATATAAATTGAATGATATCAATACTAGGATAAGAGCTCAAATCTATAGCTGATTTATCCTTGAAAATAGCGAAAATTTAAGCGAAAATTTTGTTTACATTCCTTGCAAAAAACGCTCATTTCTTTCTGTATTCAAAATTCAATTAGTATATGGCTTAGGGTAGAGATCACTGACTTGTGAAAACGTGCACAAAATTCACTTCTCCCCGTAGCACGTCTCACAAAGTTTTTAACTGTCTTTTGATGTAAAATAAATAAAAATCTAATGAAAACAAACGAAATTAGGCTATTCAGAAACCCTAAACGGAATGTTAAAAACTTGGGCGTTTCAATACCAAAAATTTGAAGTCGTAACGAAGCTCCGTATTTAGTGACAGCCGATAATGTATCTCAAATCGATATATTTGAATCGGACAATTGCGAGGTATATTTGTGTTTTTTCGTTGCAGACGAACGCGTCGTTAACCTTCACGGACTTCGAAGAGGCGATCGCCTTCGACGCGGACGACCCCGACTTCGCCCCGGCCGCGTTCCCGCGCGCCCCGCGCCCGGCGCGGCCCCAGGCGGCGAGCGGCGCAGGTGAGTCGAGTGCTCGGAAGCCCCGCCAGAGCGCAGCGCAATGCGCGATTGGGAATATTCGATACGTTTCGAAGTGTGGTTAATTTTAAGTATAAACCGCGAAATTTAATAATAGTAATTTAAATGTTTTATGTGTATTACTTAGCAATGTAAACTATATGTTTAAGTAACTATATGTTTATAAAAAATTTCATTCATTCATATTCGATACGTAGGATGGATTTTCCATTGCTTGGAGCACCACCAAAATTATGAGTTCTGGAGTTTTTTTTTGAAAATGAGGAATTTTATGTTCATTCATGAAAATTCATGAACATATAGCCAATATGAAACAAAATGATTAGTCATCTTAAAGTTCCTGGAATTCATTTTGATTGAATTCATCCGTAGAATTTCAAGGCGTCAAATAGAATGAGAAATGGTTGTTTCTTGTGGATAAATAAATAATGTAAATGAGTTGAAATGTGAGCAAATAGTGTTGGCTTCGTATACAACTTAATTACTATAAATATTTTAATACTGAAATTCACGTTCTAGGGTGAGTTAAATATATCGCTCTGCAGTTTGTACAGCTTTATTCCAGAGAAAAATGCGCGCTTCCCATTGTATGTTGAAAACGAAGAAAAAACAGTTTTGTAGTATACAAGTTTTATAATAATTTTTCGACAAAGTTCATTAGAAAAAATTCAAATGATAGGAGGGGAAGTATTAGCGAAATACCACATTTGTGATATTCTTTACTGGCTCAGTTTAAATTCCAGAATTTGACCCCTTCCATCAAAACACTGAAACGAAGGTCTATACGAAATTTCAGCTCGATTAGAATTTTTCTTCGATAATTATTTATTTGATCTACTGGCCCAGAACGTGTCTCATTGAATCATGTATTGCGACATTCATAACTTCCTACATGCTGTAAGTATTCCACCCCTACGTTGTGATGGAATACTTACAGCAATGTTGCGTTGGTTCTTGCGTGGTCTACCACTCCACACAATTGCTTGTTCTATCAGGGGGCGTTAACCCTGGGATGGGCTTTTCGCTTTTATCCTCACCCCGTCCCCGGCGCGCAAGGACGTCGACAGGCTGCTTTGAAACAGCCCCCAAGCTGCTTTGCCCTCAAGGCAACCTCCCCATACAATGCCTGGGTCGGGCCCGCTCAGCCCGCTCAGCCTACCAGCTCAGAGCTCCTAGCTATCCAGGCTCTAGTACCCAGGGCTAGATTTAAGAGTATGCTGCCTGTAGGTTAAAGTCCATTTGCCGCCCCCTTTATTGTCCATAGTTGAATAATAGATTTGTTTTACACAACAAACGGTAGAGTTCATTCTTGTTTTCATCTTTAGATCTACATTAGAGCACAAAAGCTTTTACAAAGTCTTTCAAGATTCGTTGAAAAAATAAAATGGGTTTCGAAATTAATTAATTAGTTCTTGGAGATCGGAGATCACTTTTTTAAACATATTTTCATACTTAAATGCTATTGACTGTGTTTTGCGTAATTGAAGATCCGGGTTCAATTTGAATTAATTGTCAAACTGCCGCCGCTAAAACTTTGCCGCTCTAGGCTGCAGCCTACTCAGCCTATTTAGAAATTCGGCCCTGCTAGTACCGGAGTCTTGACAATGCACCTCTCCTCACATGTGCCGGGACAAGTCCCTTGTCTTTGCCCAGAGTGTCGGGCCACTGCCAAGGATGATGCCAAGAGCCCAGCAGGGGCCCACTCGAACTATGGTCCAGGCGGCTCGGAGCCCACATCTCGTCTCCTCACTGCCTTCACCTTGAGGCTATCGACGTGAGTGTCGCCGGAACCTAGGCAACCTGACGAGGGGGTCGTTGTCCCCGTCTGGACTTTTATATATTTATATATGGGATCCGGAGCATTCCGAAGGACGTCCTTCACCCGATCCTGCCCAAAACTCGACGCAGCAGGGGCCCGATTGGTGGGTTACCAAGAAGGCCAGGCAACTCGGAGCTTAGCATCGCCTAATAACTGCCTCGACCTTGAAGCTAACGGCCTGAGTGCTGCCGTGAAACTCAGGGTGCGGCTAATCGTCTACTCCACAACTCTCCACCGGAGATCGTAGACAGCGTATGCGACCACGAGCTCCTCCCCCCCCCTCATGCGGGGGATGTAGGAGGAAAGGAGGAGGGTGTAAAATTGGCCGCTTCAATCAACGCAGCCAACACTGAATCTCGAACAATATGACGAGAATGAGATTTATGACAGCCTCAGAGATTTGTGTATAACACCTCACAAAGAGAATTCGATTACATTCAGTTCAGGCATTTTGAACTTACACAACAGGCAAACTCACAGGTACAACAGCAACGGGGTATGACCTTACTACAGCTTAGATGATACGCTTGATCTGAACTGAAATATCCGTTTGGTAAGTTTTGAAGAACCTCTTACAATTGCCAAAATGCAAAAACGATAATGTTGGAAAATAATAGAATAAGATGATTTAGATAGCGAACTATTCAGTTGTACATTTTTTGGTATTTAAAAATAGGATTCTAAGGGAATTAATTGTTTGTGAAGGGAGTAAAACTATTTATAAATTTGCGTGACTCATCGAACTATTATTATACACTTCTACTACTATTATTATTCACCGAATCTGTTACAATCGAATTAAGGTGCCATTTTAGACATGTGACTGATATTGTATCTTGTTCTGCGGAGACGTGACGAAAAATTTATTTACCATAATAGAATCTTCAGTACTCTTTGAATCATCTTCGTGCTTCAAAGAAAGAAGAGTATGCCCCGATTATCCGTTATTAGTTTCCATCGAATTGGATCATTTCCTTCAAATAACATGGTTTTCAGTTTTTGGGTAGACATCATAAAGAAATATACCTGAACAATTTGTTGCAACTACAATGCAGATATTTCGAATTAAAACGCAAATATATGAATGCAGTGAGTTAATTTACTGATGGATGAGCGCCAACCATGCAGACGCATGCATGGTTGCTCAGCAACCATGTATGCTTAACCAACCATGCAGACGCATGCACATGTATGCCCTCGATCATGCTCAACCAACTGCGTTCCGAACGAATATTTATTTCGCTTTTAACTTAATTGTCTTATTTATTTCGCTTTAATATTTATTAACGCTTTTTTTGATAATGTTTGATCAATTGAAATGCCTCGTGTATTGTTGGGTCGAAAGGTTTAGGTTGTTTTCAAAAGAAGTCCTTCTCTAAAACACCATAATTAAGTCATAGTGGTCTCATGATACCACTATTATAATCATAGGTGCCCACGTACTACTACGTTGTTATTCTTACAGTTATGAACGTTGATTACAGAAACATTGTCGGATTCCTAGTATGTGTGACGTTGGTTGGTACAAGGCGTTGCATACATGCATGGCTAATTTCTTTAAAATAAATGGACTTAATATTGAAATTGTATCATTTCAATATTGTATTATCCTATGTATCTAGGATAATTGAAAGAAAGAGAAAGTGAAGTACAACAGCAACGATAAAAATTATTAAATAGTCGTGTCGATCTACAATGTTTGGAAAAATTTCACATCAAAATAGTAGAAAATTAAGTCGTTTGTGATATGTGTTAAGTGGATAATTTTGTTCTACAACCTGAAGATTACAGAATACTTAGATAATAACATGCTTCTTAAAGTAACATTGCAGATTACGTGAGTAATTTTATGCCAAAAAAAAACAAAAAACAAAAACAAACAAAACAAAAACACTAAAAGTCTAGTTTAATGTGTCACGAAAGAAACCCTTGAGAGCGTAAATAATAGTTGTGAATAAGTGGATTACAATTGGGAAAGGAAGGAAGCGGTAAGAACATTCTTTCAACAACATAGGAACATTCTAATTTGCACATTGCGTAAACATTACATAAACTTTAATTTACATAGTAGCTTTCGTAGATTGTGGGTGTATAATCTGTCTTATTCGGTGAAGTCGTGATGGTGTCGTACAGGATTTCAGTTCATCAGCTTACCAATACTAATGGTCTATTTTAGCATATGAAGGTAGGCAATATTATTTTCAGAGAGATTTTGAGTGAACAAAAAGTCGAAAATTGAATGCCCACATGAAAATCAGGGTATGGTGACGATTATGGTGTAAATTGTGATGGCAATGAAAATAGAGTTTGCGGTGGTGATTGTAGAGGGGCCTAGCTAAAATTACCTCGAGATTATCTCGGACAAACTAATAGACGTAGCTGACAGATGTACCGTGATAGGCAAAAATAATAGAATTGGTTTTAATACCATGTACTAAATAACAATTAGCGATTATAAAAAGGCAGTGATTTTGAAATCACACGCTGATATTCCAATTTTATTCACACAGATGACAGTGCAGATTGTGTTGGTGGTGATGGTAAAAGTAGTGATAGCAGGACTGGCGCGTCGTCCGATATCTCGTGGCATACTGTGCTGAGCGAGCGCTGGCTGCCTCCAAGGTTGCGAAGGGACTGGCACGTGGCAACTAACCAAGCGTACAGAGCGAGACGGAGTACATACGGAAGGACATAATTATGGAAATGACAAGTCTCAATGGATAAAACTAAGAACAATACGCTTGAATTCGCATAATAATTGTGATTAAAGGTAATTAAAATATGTTGATTTTATTCCAAAAACAAACTAATACAATTTAAGGGATAAATACTCATTAATAAACACGTTCAGATACAACACAGAAGGCCGTTCTAGTTATGTCTGGCCCGTGATTATTAATAGCAACTTTTGTACGTGCTTTAACTCTTCCCTTAAAAATATTAATTTATGAAAATATAAAATAATTTTTCAAATGCATTTAAAATAACGCATTGACAATATTATGAGGATTCAAAGTGGGAGACCTCTATTGTGGGTCGCCTATCGTCCACCCTGGTTCGTTCCTCGAAAGATAAAATTGGACCTTGTGATGGGTAAATTGTGTTCTCTGAAGATTTTCTCGGAATTCTCCCGCATTTCCTGTTTCTCATTCCTCTGTCATCCTTATCTTCGTGCTCATTACTTCCATCATCATTATCATCACCAGCATCGTCATCATTATCAACTTATCACCATTACATCCCATCACGAATCTCTCACTGTGAAAACGCGACGAAGGCAATGTTGAGATTTCTGGTTTCGAAACTGCAATCACAGTACCGATACCTCGACACTCACGCTGCACGATAAATATTTAAGAACACGAAAGTAACTACTCCCCCACGTCTCCAGAACAGTACTTACCACAAGCACATGTGAGTCTCGCCTCTCGCACAGCAGACTTATGATTGTAATTGACAGGTGTAATTTGACTCAAAACTCGTAGTAATTACTCGGTCCAAGTATTGCTTCAAAAATGGCATACCCCTACAATTTGTAAATTTGACAGACGTCTAATAGACCATGACCTTCGCTTGACACCTTGGCCTGGGCACATGATGATTAAATCAATATTCTTGAAAGAAATTCAACAGCGTTATTGGCATAATTATATCATTGAGTATGTCTTTTTACACAACTAATGACAATAAACAGAAAATTATATTCATTAATTTAAATAGTACTAGTGATACAAATATTCCAGCAATAAGACACTTCTTTAAGAGCAAATTTGTTTTTGGCTCGCTTCTTGCATTTGTTGGCAGTGTAAAATGAAGTTAGCATCTGAATACCTTATAAAGTTCAAAAGCGTTTAGTGAGGAATTTATTGCGCATCCATCCTCTCTTTGACGACTTGGACGAGATTTAGACGCACGCACGAACGCACTTACACGTTAGACGAGACCTCAACATACCTCGCCGTCAATTTCTTTTACAATTACTATTTAGAAACCCAATTTTTTATGTAGTCGAAAAGTTTCAACGCTGATAAAATTAAATGTATCGGAAAGATTCAATATTTGTTTACTCTCTGTTTTATATTGCTGCCATGTTCACATTGTCTACCAATGAGATAACATTTGCTTAAAGTTAAATTAAAACTCGTTGTAAAATAAATAAAATACTTTTGAACTCTACATAAACATCCTAAAATTTTCAAATTGTACTACTTCTAAGAAATATGATTTGAGATCTTTAGAGGTCACGACCCTACACGATTTCGACAAGATGTGGGCTTGACCAAATGTTCTTGTAATCTTTTTACCTTTCCGAGTCATAAGTACATCATTAAACTATCATTATAATTTTTAATCCGAAATTCTCGCAAAATAAAACGAGAAAAGTTGGCGATGTATTTTTGGGAGGCTGTTAATGGGGTCTCCAATCTTTTTCTATGCGCCACCAAATACGGTGTATTTCTAAATAACTATTGTTTTCTCTGTCCATTAGTTTTGAATGAACTGCAAATCAAAAAAGGCTTTTCTAATTCATTGTTTTTTTAATTTTTTTGTGATCTTTTTTAGATATACATTTTATTACTTTATCCTATCGTGATGACGTGAATAAATCTAACCAGATGAATCAAAATGGCTTTTATATGAGAAATACATTAATAACTATGAAAAAATTATAAGAGAGGAACAGTAAGTGAACAGTCATTTTATGATTCACTCAAAGTTGGAAAAAATTTGCTACAGATACTGAAATTTAGCTCTTACATTCCATTTAATTTGACAATGTACGCTAATCCATGTACCGTGTACCTTGTACCGTATCCGCTTACCATGTGTTGACTTGGTCCTCATTAATCAGCGATTCTTAGTGGGGTCCTGTACAGGTCGATGCGAAAGTTATTCGGATCTCAACAATTCATTATAGACACTTGGATTTGTGGAAGTTACAATAGCCCAAATAATCCCCAATGGACAAAAGAAACCTTAGTTAACCAGGTGGGAAGCGCTGCATACCGAAACTTTGCCTTCTTATTACTCAACATGCACTCATTTAAGAAAATAAAGAAATCTTTGTCTTCAGTATTGAGGGTAAAAAACATTTTAAAAAACTGAACTTAAACAATGTTCAAAAATTTCAGACCCTAGTATGTGAACGTGAACCACCGGTTCGTAAGAGCAGTTCTATGAACGTTCTGTCACAGAAGGTACCTACGTAGGAGCCATTCATTCTGTAATAAAGTGAGACTTATTTGAAATTCACCAGTGCTATTTCCTTTGAAATTTACTCGACTTTTGTTGAGAATTATTCAAATGTAATGAACTTAAATTTTTAAACCGCCTGAGATGGCTCAGGGATACTACTGTTGCCATTGCAATGTTTTTGACCAGGAGGTCCCAGGTTTCTACTCCTAACGATGGCGGATTTTACATATCTAGGTGGAATTCAGCCGCATTGTGGAGGAGAATTTTACTGACCGGCTGCTTTGATCGGTATTTTTCTGTGGTTTCTCCATAAATATAAGGCATATGTGCGAGCAGTAAAAAAAAACAACAAAACAAACAAACATTTTTCTCCTATAACATTGTCCCTTTCTCTCCCCTACACATTGGAGTAGCGTCTCGCTGGAGGAGAGATTTGCAGAGGGAAATGTAACCGACGTGTAGGTCGAGGTCGGATTTCGCTTCAAGCGAGGGAAGACCGCTGCCCCTGGCATTGGCTGAATTCAGACTGAATGACCCGAATTCAGAGATGCAGCGACCAGCAATAGAGCTAAGCAACGGTTCGACCAGCCGTCTGGCTCCAGTAGACTGCGTACGAAAAAGTGCGGAATTCCTCTCATGTCTGAAAGCTCTCCTTGTGTAGCCGGGGCGTAGGCCTAACGGCAATGTGTGGGTGCGGGGCGCTGCGGGGTGGTGCGAGGCGGGCGTCCTTGGGCGTCGCGACGCTGTGGGCGGCGGGGGCGCTGGCCGCGCGGCCACGAGCGCAAGGTCGTCGCGACGCCAGACGTCTCGCTCCCCCCCATAGGCTCGCTGTTCCGGCGCCCCGCCGCCGCCCGCGTCCGCGTCCGCTTCCAGCGCCGCCGCAGTGCGCCGCGCGACGCGTCTTCCGGGCGAACGAGCGCGCGGTGCGATTGGCTACCGGCTCGCACCGGTTCTCACGAGCCCGTTGGTATCAGTGGCGTAGCTATACTGCGATTTTTTAAACTTTGCCTCTGTAGAAGAATCAGCTGTTTTGCTGCCATCCAATCGGGAGCGAATTTTTTATACTGCGATTTTTTTAACTTTGCCTCTGACAAGAATTGGATGTTTTGCTGCCATCCAATTGGGAGCGTTCTTTTATACTGCGATTTTTTAAACTTTGCCTCTGACAGGAATCAGCTGTTTTGCTGCCATCCAATCGGGTGCGATTTTTTTATACTGCGATTTTTTTAACTTTGCCTCTGGCAAGAAACAGATGTTAAAATTATTCTAGTTCGCAAAGCAGGTTGGTAGAATTATTGTAGTTCGCAGAACCAGCTGTAAAAATTGTAGTTTGCAGAGTAGGTTGTTCAAATTCTTTTCACAGAACCGGTTTTTCAAATTATCATATAAGGCAGGACCGGTTCTTAAAATTATTGTAGTACGCAGAACCGGTTCTTAAAATTATTGTAGTTCACAGAACCGGTTCTTAAAATTATTATAGTTCGCAGAACCGGTTGTTAAAATTATTGTAATTCGCAGAACCGGTTGTTAAAATTATTGTAATTCGCAGAACCGGTTGTTAAAATTATTGTAATTCGCAGAACCGGTTGTTAAAATTATTGTAATTCGCAGAACCGGTTGTTAAAATTATTGTAATTCGCAGAACCGGTTGTTAAAATTATTGTAATTCGCAGAACCGGTTGTTAAAATTATTGTAATTCGCAGAACCGGTTGTTAAAATTATTGTAATTCGCAGAACCGGTTGTTAAAATTATTGTAATTCGCAGAACCGGTTGTTAAAATTATTGTAATTCGCAGAACCGGTTGTTAAAAATTATTGTAATTCGCAGAACCGGTTGTTAAAATTATTGTAATTCGCAGAACCGGTTGTTAAAATTATTATGGTATGGAGATCCTGTTCTTAAAATTATTTTCACAGAACCGTCTTAATGTCGTTAGGGTTGCTCCTCTTTTCCCTGAACTTGCCCAGTTTTACGTCAGTTTCTTTTGTTCGGGCTTGTTTTCGTTCACGTCTTCTATTGTCCTCTTTTTTTAAGCCTAAAATCATATATTTATTTCCCATAGGGCTTTCTATTATTTATTTATTTATTATTTATTTATTTATTTCTATTATGTATTTATTTCACACAGGGCATATCTTCATGTGAATAATGTGTGCTTCGACTATAAAACATTTTGATCAATTTTGTGATTTGAACGAATTTTTTATCAGTTAAATTGATTACGAAATTTCAGAAACTTTCCATTTTTCCTAATTTGGGTAGAATACTTCAAACAAAATGGCAATCCACATATTCAGAATTCGTTATTTTCACAGCACCTTTTTGAAATCCCATTGCAATCTTGCAAATAATGACAAGATATTGTAATATTGTATGTTGGAAGTAGAAATGGCAGGGATCCGCGATAGCCTTAATAGGAATGGGGAAATAATTGTTTCTTTGATGCAAGTGCAATGGACTAAGAAACAATCTCAGTAGAAACAGGTTCTTTTTAAAAGCACCGCCACTATAATCTTAACCATTATTCGTGTCATTTCCTTGGTTACTCGATTTATAAACAAGAGTAAATCAGGCAAAAAGTGAAAGAAAAATGTATTAAACAATTGGCAAGTTATGTGCAAGAAAAAAATTAAAATTATCGCCCAGATGTGTTACAATTTTGTATATAGATTAGTATATTTTTGTCTACATAAACTTTATTTTCACAGCGGCTGTGTGTCCTCTTTTTCTAGGCTGAGATCTGACAGCCTTAATAGTCGTTCCCTTGACTTACGTTTTTTCTAATGTTTTAAGGTTAGATTAGGTTACACAGTTTACCTCACTCTTTGTATCAACTGAGAATGATGTCGGCTGCTGATAACTCCGTATCTACTTCTCCACTTTAGATATAAAGGCACTTCTCTCGCCGTTAATATATTCATTTAAAATCATTCATTCATTCGATTTATTTCTTCATTTATTCCATTAAACCAAAATCGTTAAATTTCCAACAAGGTAATAATTGAAGAAGATATGCAGTACCTGAAGTCCGTCAAGGGCTAGACATTAAAGGACGAAATGAAAACTGAAGATATAAGAAAAGATTTGGGTACTGACAACATACTAAAGACACTAAATATTATTGAATCATGTGAAAGGACGAATCATGAGAGCTTGCTCAATAAGGCTTATTATTATAGTATAACAAACGGGAAAAGGGGCAGGAAGATCAAGGAAGGGATAGCATTCGATTCTGCTGCTGCTGATGTCGATGATGTATATTCCACGAATTCATCGTGATCCGCATGAAGCTGCAGATGAAGTCCAGAAACATCTCACAATTGCTTGACCCCAAGCACGCAAATAACGCGTAAAAAATAGCGTTGAAAAGCAACAACACGGTGTCAATTTTTCATGTGCAAAGCGTGTCCGGCCGCGTGCCTGACGGTTTCTGCCCACTGCTCTCTCCGCCGCCCACGAGGGAGCCCCAGACGTTCAGCGAGTCCCGTTCCTGGGGACTCCCGGGCGCGGCACGTGCTGCCTTTGTCCCGCCACAAACACACCCTCCTCTTTGTCCCGCGGGCAGACGCGGGAACATGCGGTCGCGACTGTCCCGCTGGCGGGCCCGCGATGGACTTCGTTTCTCTGGTAAGCCCGCGAACACGCGGTCGCCTTTGTCCTGCGTCCGACACCGTTGCCTTGGTCACGCGGGCAGAACTCCCGAGAAGAGAGCTTGGTCCCGCGAAATTTAAATCTTGTCGATATTTGCAACATTAAGTGGTATACTACTTTTTACATTGAGTGATGCACGGGAAGCGAGGTGAAATTATTGTTGAAGCATTATTGAGGAATTCCAACCTAACCCAAATTTTACCAATTAAATCTGTAGTGAGATATTCAATATAGTAACGCGCAGTTTGAACGTACGAGGTATGTCATTATTGTAACGATTCATTACACGTCAATAAGAAATTTTCCATACGAATCCTGAGGTTCGGGGTTTTTACTAAAATATCGATTCACCATGCCGGATAATATCGAAAACCAAAGGAACTTCCATAATCGGAAGTATTCCATTGTTCCTTGTGTTATGTAAGAGAATGCGGGTGTTGCGAATATACTAAAGTAGGTACTCGAACGAGCATCGAGTCATGTGCGTGAACCCCGAGTATCTTCGAACCTTCAAACGGATGTCGTTGTGGTTTGGAAAGTCCGAAGGCCACGAGTCCGCCCGCAGAAAAGGCCTTCAAGTCACTGCCGGTGCGTGCGAGACGGGAGAAGCGAGCTTCAGAGCTGTCAGGTACCCTCGCCTCCTTTGCCAACCCCGTCCTGCTCGCGCCATCCTCATTCTGCCATGAACTCCCACGGCTCTACCATAGATCTAAGGATGTATATACATCTTCACTCTATGGCTCTACCACCCTCACCCGTTCCCCCTCCACTGCTTCGATATCGTCGGTGCTGCCCTCGCTGCCCCCGCTGCTGTCCCCGTTGCCCCCGCCCCCGCTGCCGCCGCCCCCGCTGCTCCCGCCAACCGCTGCCCGCACCTCCGCTGCCCAGTCCTCACTGCCCTCGCCCCCGCTGCCCCCATCCCCGCCGCCCTGCACCAGCCTCCTCCCGCTGCCCCCGCCCCCCCGCTGCCCCCGCCCCCGCCCCCCGCTGCCCCCCGCCGTCTTCCCTCTTCCGCTGCCCTTGCATTGTCACTGCCGCTCTCCCCCGCCCCTTTCTCCCTCGCCCCCACCATCGCCACACCCCGCCGCCGCCACCGCCATTGCCTCCGCCAACGCCACCGCCTCCGCTTCCACCACCGCCTTTGCCCTTGCCTTTGACTCCGCCGCCGCCTCCGCCACCGCCTCCGCCACCGCCTCCGCCACCGCCTCCGTCTCCGTCTTCATCGCCTTCTCCTCCACCGTGGCGTCTCCGCCTCCTCCTCCTGGTTCACCGGAGCCCCCGGCTGCCGCCGCGCCGCGCCGCGACCGCTGACCGCGCCGGCACGCGGCTCCGGTGTCAGTGACTCGGCGCAGAACAAAGGGCCGGGCGAGGGTCGAACCCGCGCGCGCGCCTGGGCGGACGCCCGCGCCCGAGGCACCAGACCGCCTGCCCGCCCCGCCCGCCGCGCCGCGCTGGGAGAAGGCACAAGTTCCAGAGAAGATAGCGGCTCGGGTACGGGACAGGTTCACTTGCTCGTGTCCTCAACGCGCCTCTCTGAATCTGAATCAGTGAAATTGTAACTGATTCAATCAGTGAGAGCCGAAGTCAGTGATATCTTCAATCCAAATGGGTAGTTTCGCTGACAATCAGCGAATATGCGAACCTCTTCGTAATGACCGCCAGCATTTCACTGGTCGTCAGTGGTAAAAGTGCCCCGCCACCATCGCTCACTGATCGTTCGAAGTTCAGTCGCCATGTTCAATTAGTGTCACACATTTCACTGATTCAAACCGTGAAGTTTCACTGATTCAAAAAGTGGACCCATTTTTTACTGATTTGTTCAGATCAATTCACCGATTGTCAGTGGCAGGGTTATAACTGACACCATCTGTGAATAGTCACTGTCAATCAGTAATTTTTCACTGATTCAGATAGAGAGAGCACAGACGCTAGATTTACGTGCGCTACTTACGGCCGGTTTCACCAAATACTTTTTAGGTATGACTTAGTAAAGCCATACTTAATTTTAAGACACGGTTTAAGTCGTGCTTTGTTGTTCGTCGTTTCACCACCCTCTTTAAAGCAGTGCTTAGTAAAGTGTACCTTAAATGCATCTGAGAGTTCGTTGGCAATGCTGGACCCTGATGAACCAGCCAGTGACCATAATCAATCTTGTTTGTTTTGGTTTTGCTCCGTACTTCGGTGCAGAGAGGTTATCTTATTGATTTTTCGTTATGGGAAAAAGAGAAAGGATTGCGAAATTTTCATCGTCGGAGAAAGAAGTGCTCATCGAATGTGCGAGAAAGTACATTTATATTATAGAAAATAAAGTTACAAAGTGGAACAAGAAACCGACAAAAAATGAAGCGTGGGGATATCATTTAACACAATTTTATAGCAACGAAATACAAGAAATAACAAGCGTTAAACAAAGTTGTGGAGATGGTTAAGTTAAGGTAAAAAAGGAAATGCAATAAATTCTTGAAATCATTAAGTTTAGGTGCTTATCTTCTTCATTGTTAAGTTTAGGTGAAAGAGGAAAGCAATCCATTTTTGAAAAAAATATGCATTTTTTTAAACCAGAGGTCTGAAGATGGTTACATGATATTAGTCGAAACGGCATGCCAACTTGTAATGTAGATTAAATATTAAAGCATAGTTATATATAATTAAAATAAATCTGAGAGTCTTAAATTGAAGAGGAACTGTTTTTTATTAATAAGACTATAGACATTCATGAGAAGAAGGAAACTTTTTAATAAATGCAATAAAAATACCGAATGTAAAACTTCGAAGTTGAGAGTGGCTATGGAATCATGTACACATAACGTACAAAACACTAGCATAGACAAAACTGTTACTTCCAAGGCAGTTACGTACAAAATTATTGAAATGTTCATTTCGTTAATAATTAACTAAGAAGAAAACTTGAAAATTCCCATTGTTCTTAAATTAGCTCCAAAACTTGTAGTGTTGTCATCTTTGATAGGTGAAATCGGGTGCCAAAATCTTTCATCAAACTTCAAAATATTCGGACCTTTCCCGTATCCACCTCTACCTACAAGGTTTCTCAAGCTCTCGTGTTCACAATTGCCGCAGCAGCACTCACTATCAAAAGCAACACTCCACAATACGCTCACTATTTGAGCTGTTTTCACGGCGTGTCGTGCACGTCTTGTCGAAAAACAAACGAGAAAATGTAATGGTGAGTGCGTGTGCGAATTAAGTCACCACACGCAGGTAATCGTACATGCCATGGACACAGAATGTCAAAGAGCATGCTTTTAAACTCGCATACTTTTATCGTTCTTGTAATTTAACTTGCTTGCAACTTTAAACTCGCATTATTGATGTAAATAATACTTATTAAAGAAAGTGTTGAAGAGTACTTTTCTTGCATTTTGCCTTTATAAATGCATTGATACACTGATGCCAAAAATAATAGGGAGTATCGCAGTCCCAGAACAAGTTAGCCAAATGTTTGCGAAATGAATGCAAAATATTTCTACGTGTTACTCACCTACTGCTAATTTAGTTAAGCTCCCCAGAAGAAAAAAAAACTTAGAGAAATACTTAGAGATATGTGTATGTACATAAATGAAAGGGAATGTACGTATGTGTCGCTCGTACACGCGAAAACTACTCGAACGAGTTCGCTGAAATTATAACACTTTGTTCTATACTTCCGATTTAAAAAGTGGTTTGAATTAAATTAGACATTTGGGGAGGGGGTGCTGTTAATGACTCGCGCCTATGATGACTCAAGTACCCCTGTAAATTACCCCTGAACAGAACCGCTATGCAACCCGCCGCGCCGTCAAGTATTAAGCGCGTTTGTGGCTGCATTTTCTGCCCCTCCGATTGTGTAAAGCGGCCGGAATTGAATACCAGATATTACTAGCACGTTTTCTCGAACCAATAACTGTAATTTCTTCAAGACAGTCATAGCGAAAGCATCAACAAACTTGAAGGACGTTTTAACAATAGGATACTTGACAACCATGTTGAGGCCAGGTCATAGATCAAACTCATACTCACGAGAAAATATTTTTTCTATTAGAATTTTTGCAGAACTTAGCGTAAAACGTGATTAACAATCATATGACCTGTAGCGTATGAAGTGCTATAGGGAAACAAGGCGGAGTTCGCTAGTTTTAAAAACAGAAATAGATATGTGAGCGTTTTCTCTGGAAAAAATATTTCAAAAGAAATATATTTATTAATCGAAAAATAATACACGGGAATTTTATGTTATCTTATGTTTGATTGAAAGTCGTTTGTTCAGTGCATTCATTCAGAGCAATTAAAGTAATAAAAGAGCAACTCCGAACAGTACAATTGGATCGAACTATTCCTGTCATTTACGTAAATTTTCAATAATCCCCATGAATATTGATGGATCAGAAAGAAATAAAGTTTATATGCGTTGTTGTTAATGCGTATGATAAAAATAGCGACGAAGAAATTTCCGAAGCAAAAATATTTGAAGAAAATGACCATTTTCCCACACCTTACGCATGGACAGCGTAAAACGACAGGGAGACAATGAAATTTCTTAGACTTCTTTCCTTATAAAGCGTTTCTTACTTGTGACATAGTTTACTAACAAATAAATAAAATATACATTGATAATGAAATTATATATTTAATTGTATAATTAATAAATATAATTTATTTTATATTGGATTATTTATAGGGTTGCCAGATGGCATGGAGAGTCTCTTCCCGAAATGTGATATAACAGTTCTCCGCATTGTCGGGTAACAAAATAGACGAAATTATAGTTTGAACATTTTCACAAAAATAAAACGTTTTATTACTGCTTCAGGGCCCCTTTCAAACTTATATTTCCATATTATTTCCATATCTAAACTTGCCGACAGATTTTCATTTTTTCCCATTTCGGAATTATCTCGGAAAAATGCTTTCAATAGATGGCAACAGTTTCGCGCCAATTTCTGAAAGTTCTAAAATGTTGGCAGCGCCGACGCCGTTTGGGCGGGAAGAGCACTTCAGCCGGTGTGCGTTCGTGACGCTAGATGGTGCTGAGGAGGTAGAGCTGACTACCGCTCTCGGGCGTAACCCTGTCGTTCTGGAAACCTCCGGCGGTACATGAAGCGCTGTTACCGGAACGTCACGACTGGACACGATCATTGTCGACTCCACTCCCACTCCCACTCTCACAGCCGCCGCCGCCGCCGCTGCCACCGCCATCACCACTACCACCACCACCACCACCACCACCACCACCACAACGGACATTCCGAGCATTCCCCGCCGGCGCCGGTGTCTGGAATTGGCGCACCGCACAAAAAGGAGAAAAGCGAGTGCAGGCGGCGGCACGAGGAAGAGAGAGAGCGAGCGAGCAAGCAAGCGAAAGAGTTGCGGAGAGAGGGTAGGACACTGCCGTCGAAAGGGCGTGGGAGAGGGGAGGGGATGGCCGGTATGCGGTTGCGCTTCTCTACCGCGTTTTATTCCTGTCTGTCCAAACCGCCCTTCTCCAGGCTGCGCCATCCGTCCATCCGTTGCTGAAGACTCGTCGACATCGTCATAGAGTGAGACCGGAAAATATGTAGTATAAAACGTCAAAATATGTAATGAAAACAGTAAGAATATGTAATAAATATGTAAATCGGAATATAATATTAAAATTCACTAATAATAAAATACATTACGTAATACGAAATTAGATTTATAAAATCTGCTCACTTCACATCATACAACTTTCCCGTCAGTAGTAAAAGCTTCATCTATTGTAATCTAGGACCGTAGTTTAGCAGCCGGACTAATCGCAATAGAAGCCATCGCACAAACCGGCGAGATCTACGACCAGGAAACATACACTGTAGAATCTTCATCGAAGTGTTACTCGTCGGCGATCGCAAATTTTTCTCCGAAATTAAGGTTACAGATCACAAAACGCGGTGTCAATAATGCTTTTGACACCCAGATTTCCCCAAAAATGTAGGAAAAATGCTGATATTTTTTAAAAAATACATTTTTTTCTCAAAAATACATTTTTTCCACAAAAATATGGACTTAAATGGAAGAAAATTGATCAAATAAGAAGATATATTGTGAAAACAAAGAAATATGTAAAAAAATGTAATATAGTACTAAATATGTAAAAATATGTAACGAAAAAATTCGATATTGTATTAGGAGCGCTATGATTTGGCAAGATTACAATTTTGAGAACGGGAAGTAGAAAGACAAAAAATATGTAATTACATAAAAATCCGGTCTCTAGTCGTAGAGTAAAGATGTATAGATCCTTGGTCTATGACATCATAATGTTCGGGGCTGTGGGAACGTGATAGTTTTGCTCGGTCCGTTGCACCCGTTGGTGTCTGATTTCCTTGGATAAGCGTTCATGGTGACAGGCTTCTGAAAGCTTGTGCGCATCGCCCTGTTCAGAGTACAGCCCGCTACAGGGCAGTTGTAGTTGGTCCAGGGCAGCCACGTGTATTTCTTTGAAAGGCTGTATAACAATTAAGCATCGCCGAAAACCGCATTGTTCCGCAAATTGATTTCATTCGTCAGCCAGATGGACAGCCAGCTGGAAATCCATCGGAAGACTCAGTTCAGTGAGTGCGTCTACAAGGTGGGCATATTTTCCCAGGAGTGATCTAGTTCGTTCAGCTGTTCTCTTTAAAAATAAATGTAAACATTTAATAGAAATCTTTTAAAAGCATGTGATAAAATTAAAAGAATTTTCTGCTTGAGAAATTAAGTCATGGACGTCAAAGAAAAACGGACAGTAAACTAATATCAAAGAGAGGCATGCTATTCACTTTCAAAACGTTCTCAACTCAATTCCCAATAAACCAACTTTTAATTAAAGAATAATTAATGTAAATAATAATTCTGAAATAGACATTTTGAATGCAACTCTTCATGAATGTTAGCATCATAATTGTTTTCACATGAACGTACGGCATTTGACGTCAATGTCAAAACAATAGAACGTCCCAAGCGCAAGCGTGGCCACAAGTTTGCCAACATTAGGGAGTTCTTGCATGGCGATCCGTTACGTAACACCCCCCTATTTTCAAAACGTAAAAATCAATTACAAAGCAGTAACAATGAGTTGCATTAATTATGTGTTATGTATTAAAATTTATGAAAATTGAAGTCAGAATAAGTTGGCGATGCGAACTGCACCTGACAATAAAATTGTGGGCAATTTTTTAAGGAAGGACGCATTGGCGAAAAAATATCTGACAAGCCATGCACACACCGTCGTGAATGACGCATGGACACAGTCGAATGTGCCAATTTAATTGGATTCTAGAATATACTATAGATCGGTTTTAAATATTTTTTCGTAATCTGACAGATTGAATAGATATACAACTGATAAAAAATAATTCCACGCTTTAAACAATTTTTACATCACAATTTTATTTTATTGACAGTTTTTAAATGTATTTGCTATTACTTTAATGTTTTAGTATAAGCTTGAATAAAAGATATTTCAGTAAATGTTGAAAATTTTAAAAAATATCAGCATTACCAAACACTAAACAATGACCTCCTACTCCTTTGTATCGCAGCGTTGCGCTACCTCAAACCCCCTCCCCCCTCTTTATCGTTACGTAATTTATGAACGACCCCCTAATCACGTGACTGGATTGCGAGTGAGCTGACGCGCCCTCGCCCGAACAATTACGAGCAATGGATGGACCGTGGGGCTGGGGGAAGCCCAATCACACGGCCGCAAAGACAGGAACACGCGACCTGATACATCGGGCGGTTGGAAACGCGCTTCGGAAGGCCCCTTTGGGTAGTCGCGCCGGCACGGACCGGGAACACACATCCCGAGCAGGGGCGGACGAATGAATGTTTTAACCTGGCAACACCATATTTCGAAACAAATTGAGGCGCGAGGTCACTCAATTCCCCCGCAGTAAGAAGAACAAGAAAGCAGTAAATAATACACTTCGTTTTTTTTTCAATAAATATCTGCTTATTTTAAAGTTTATACTAAGAATTTAGAACTAACAAGTGATTTACTAATTTCTATAAATTTGTTTTTTAAATAACTTTTATGTATGTACCTTGTGTGTTTAATGAACATGTACTAGCTTCTCACATTGACCAGAATGGCGTTGTTTTCCTTTTTGTCATGTATACATAAGAAATAATTCTGTACAAAGACCACATTTTAAAATTCTAGAAATATAATAACATAATATTATGTAAATATTTACAATAAATATAGTACCACAATATAACAGATTATTACAATACAGTTATATTAGTCAATTTTAGAATATTTAACGTTTGTTTCATACAGGTATTCACATACACAAAAAAATAACAACGAAAATTGGTTTAATTTAAATATGCTATAGTCAATAAAACTGCATAAATAACACTGACCATGATGTGTGATTAGGAGTAAAACCGCTCACTGGGAAAAAGGATCGTCAACTGCGGAGAACCGCGTGGCAAGGAGGAACAGTGACGAAAGAAGTCGCTGGGGCTCCCAGAGACTCCACAGCGCGACACATTTGCTTTGCGACGAAATTTCACAGAATGGACCGGAAGGAGTTAAAAGATAAGCGGGCAAGATATAGAGCTTTATTCGAAAGGTATTGACAAATCATAAACATGTACTGTAGAGTCTCTATAATTCGGGTTTCGATAGTTCGAATTTCCCATAAATCCGAGTTCAATGCAACTGACCAAAAAAATAATAAAAAAATAACGTGCAAGAAACAATGTACTTAACAAACAATTGACAATTATTTTAAGATGTAATTAACTTATCTCTAGCAATTAATGTAATAATATTAGGCAAGTACATTTTGTATTGAAAAAGTACATACTTTGAAATTCAAAAAGTTGTGTTTATATGATCGAAACTCGAATTATATAATCATTTTCGATAATCGAGTTTTCATTAAATCGAGCTAGTCCTGGTCCCGTACGCCTCGATTTACCAAGTCTCTACTGCATAAAAGGGAAGTGGTCTCCTAAACATTGCTGGGGTGACACAAGCACCCGGCGTGCCCACTCCCTGGCTTAAGAAGCCATGCCCAAACACAGAACACGAAAGTCGTATTGAAACGTTCAACATTTGTACATCCACTAATGTGAAAAGAAACCATTTCTATTCAATTCTAAAAATTAATGTTAAAATACTCCAAATATTTATTAACTAATATATTTTTTTAATTTTCGGGGACCCTTATCGGGCTGGGCACGTACTATATGCAATTAATCCAACCATTGATCTCGAGCGTGTATGGGTCCCTGTACACGTAAAGTGAGATATTTGGTTCGGTATTAGGGAGTAGGGGCTTTTGACACGGCATAGTGTACGGCAATCAACTGTAATCTCCATCTTCTGGGCATGCGCAGATGCACAAGTAATACGAAACTCGGTCTGCGCATGTGCAGAATATCGATAGAGCTGACGGTTGCTGAAACATTTCACCGTGCGAAAACCCCTTATAAATGTAATGTTATAAATGTAAATGTAAGTATTCAGACCGTCAGGAATGTACAATGCATCCAGTTTTATTCAAAAGAAGTTCTTTGCATTCCGCAAATTCGCATCATATCAGTCTTCGAAGCCGTGCTATTGCCATCTCATGCTGATTCTACACGATTGTTGTTACTCGAAAAGTACACTAGTATTCATCAGAGTTTACCGTGGCTAACTTTGTTCAAAAACAATTATTGAAACTGTGTAGCTTACTGAAGATAGTATACCATTAAAAGGAAAATTGGAATTCGCAAAACTAAAATTTACAAGGAATTTAGTTCACGGGATTTAGTCGGAGTGAATAGAAACTATTAACTCCGAGTATGCCGACTTTTCGGAATCTCTGTTTCTATTCACTCCGACCACATCCCGTAAAGCTACATTCCTTATTACATCGTGAATTCTAGAATGGTTAATATTTACAAATATTTAATAATACATTTATTTTGTTTGTGATTTACTCATTTTTATTAAGAAGAAAAAATATCAAATACCGCCAACTTCCGGCTCAAGAAATGCTGAACCTACTTGCGGTAAACTCTTAATTTCTGATACTGTATAATGTTCGTGCCTCGTCAATTGAAGTAGCATCGTACGACGTCCTGGTTGACTGGTATAATGAGTTCATCCGCTGTGACACCAGACGTTCCCCTCTGTTTAGCTCGTAAACCCGGAGAGAGGTACGCCAAGTTACATTTAATGGTATATTTCGAAACACAAACACAGAAGGCTGTTGCTTATGTAGTGGTGGACATTTTTTAAATGCACCATCTGATGTATCAATCCAAAAATGTTTCTTAAGAGGAAAAATGAATCTGTGCCAAAAAGAACAGTCGTCCAAGTCACGGAAAGTGCCCTCGTTAAGATTGAAAAACCAAACGCAGAGCTTCTGAATGTCCCGAGTCACCTTTCAACATATTAGGGAAATCCGACGAAATGGGTGAAACCAGGTCCCGGTGAAGATTATGTTCGTACGTAGAGCTGATGGGTATAAGATTGGTTTTCCGAAGGGAGTTCGGGGTAACTGGCAGAGTGATCGCCATCTTAGAATGTGTGGTGGGATGGTGGGCTAGGGGATGATGTATCTCATACAAAAGAATTTCGCGTAAAAATAAGTAAATAAATAATATAAATATTTTTGTTGAGGTGAAGATGTCACATGTTAATCGCTTTGCGTAAAATGTTACAGGAAAAGGTCTCAAAGTCTCTTTGAATTGAGTTGATGCCTTATTTTACGTGGCGAGACTCTGCTCTTCCGTCTGACCACGCAAATTTTGCTACGCTCCTTTCACCAACTAGCGGAGAAAGAAGTATTACTTGGGCGACGAAACAGGCGACTTGAATTTAGATCAGAGGCTTCATTTAGGCTTGAGGATCTTGAATTTAGCTCAGAGGCTTCATTTAGGCTTGAGGATCTTTTACATGCAGTAAATCTTCTAACATGGGACAGCCGACTTTACTTCCCATCCGAAGGAAGGCGTTCGAAGGATTTTAATCTCCTTTAAAACCCACGGCTTTGATCAGGTTTGAACCCGCGAACTTGGGTATAACAGTCCGATATGCTGACCGTTACACCATCGCCGCCGCAAATGATCTCTTGAATTCTGATATCAAAAGATAACTTCACGAGCATCCCCCGATAGAAAGTTGGGGCGGAGGCGCTGGTCAGACTGTTGCCAAGATTTACTTGTAGTGCATGAGTAACATCAAAGTTGTTCACTCGAGAACCTTCTGATCTCGTTGATGACAATACGCTGATTTCACCAAAGCTCATACATGGAACTCTTAAAAATCTATGTACTATTGAACTAAACGTAGCCTTGTAGATCCCCCTTACGTATAATAGCTTTGATTAATATCGCTTCTAATCTTCATCGGTTCAGAAATTTCCAAGTGCGTTCCATTTCGTGTACATAATTTGGAAGTACAAATATTTAACCCTTTTTTATCAATTCGATTTTCTCATGGTCTTGAGAGAGTTGCCCGTGTTTATTGATGATTGATTGACTAGTGATTCCGGTCGCTCCAACTGCTAAGGTCATTAGTCCTGAAAGATTAGTGTATGTTTCTGCTCCGGGAGTGGCAGATCTTGCCCCGCTGGATGACGAGATCCGGCGCCGACCTATCCGTCGGATGGCAGGGTTTTTACTAATGAAATGAGGTATTCCCACCAGAGGGACACCGCCCCAGTCAGGACAAGCTCTAAGCTCCCGACCGGTCTCCCGGGATGTGTGGTAGTGTAGTGCATGTTAGTGTAACTGTGTGTAAAGGGAGAGGAGAAGACAAGGGAGACGAAGAAGAGATCGCGTGCGGTCCGTGGCCAGTTTGTTAGGGTACTGCTCCGGCATACCCCTTTGTTAGGGTACTAATCGAAAAAGAAACACAGAAAACTACCGATCAGAGCAACCGACTACTAGAATTCTCCTCCAAACAGCGACATTACTCGACCCAGCATCTGGCTAGCGTCGATAATCCTGCTACCGCTGGGACTCGAACCCCAGGACCTCCCGGTTGTAACGTTTTACATGCAGGGTTTTGGGTGAACACTTGATAATGATACTTTATACAAGACACAAATGCACTGCAATGTAACTGTATGTTTTATTAACGCTCACAATACCATGCTGACTGGTCATGCCTTGTGATACAGCGATGTGCTGTTCGATACATCGATACACGGTTATCGTTACACCGGTCAGAGGCACTGCAGTGAGTCAGGTGATGCCCTGAGCCACCTCCCCCGATCCTCTGTTCGTTGTAACCCGGATCTCCGTGCTTGTCAGAGATTTTCCCACGTCAATGGGGGATGGGCTGTTTGAGAGTAGGTTAGAAACCCATCGCTCGGCCCTGGGACTAAGAGTGGGAACACTAGCGGATCGCTTGCTGACTGACCAATTGTTTAGGCAGAGCACTGCTGCCCACATAACTGCAGGTTATGTCAATGCACTCATTTTGTTAGTGTGTTCGATTACAGACTTTTAACTCTTTTGTAAATGATTATCACTTCCAGTGGCATCACCCTCCAGGACATGCAAGTTTCCTGACCTGCCAAAAGTTCCCTTAGAGTACTCGTAATTCCTCTATACTGAGTGTTGCTCCGGCATTTCTCATGGCGTGAGCAGGCAAATCACCAATCAGATCGGTCGACCTGCGAACAGGATTAAAAATATTTACGGAATACAAGGAGTATTTTGGATTTTATGAAATTGTTTCTGTAACCTTTATTAGGCTGTGTATTAAAAGCGCTAAACAGTAACGAGGGAATTATCATGCAATAATGCGGAAGTTCAAGGCCATTTCAAGTGTTTGTGATGGATAGGGAATGAGGAGGAAAAACAGGAGGAAAATAGGCGTTTCCCTGCGCTTCCGTGTAGGAAAACAGGGAAACATCTGCTCCGCGTGGTGGGAAGGGCGATGAATGATGGAGGCGCTCGCTGGAAATCGATCGGTGTGTGACCCCAGGGAGGAAAAGACACCGGGACGAAGCAACGGGAAGGTACATTGATACTGCGATTTTTCTAAGAGCGACTCTCAAGGAAACTCAAATCCCATCTTCGCGATGGAATATGTCACGGCATTTCGCGTCTTTTCTCGGTCTTGCCGGTAGAAGTCGCATGATCGCAAGCACTGCTTCATACGGTCGCGATCGTGCGAAATCTAGCGGAGCGACTGAGAAAGACGCGAAATGCCGTGACAGTATTCCATCGCGAAGATGGGATTTGAGTTTCCTTGAGAGTCGCTCTTAGAAAAATCGCAGTATACAAGAAAGCGTCTTGATGCGGGATGCAATACTAATCGGAAGTTTGCGTCATTTATGAATTTGCCAGAAAGGACACATTTTCTTCTTCTGCTGCTGCTGCTGCTGCTGCTGCAAGCATTAGAACTTTCGTTCCGTTGCGTCTCGTATTGGTACATCCATTTTCTCTTCGGTCTTCCTATGTTTCGCTTTCCTCTTGGCTTATATTTCAGAATCTGTTTTGGTATTCGTGTGCCCCTCCATTCTATCATTGTGGTCTCTCCATGTTTCCCTGTATTCGTCAATTTTTCCATTTAAATTATAAATTCCTAGGTAGTTACGTATCTCTTCAAAGGACACATTTTTCTGTTACTAATTATTGTGACTATTTCGTTCGTGAAATTAACACCAATAGTGTTTAACTACTGTATACATACAAAATGCCCCAATCAGGGCGATGTATCTCAAAAAGTTAATCGCTTTTTCTATCCGATTTTTCTTACCGCTTCTCCCCACTGGGCAATCATAAACTGTGACTCATGTGTCATAGAAGACGGTGTACATTGATCGCTATATCGTTGTACAACAAACCGTGTATGTACTATCACATAACATCTTTGGTTTTAACTTAGCTTTCAGCTATTTTCAGTATGGAACTTATGGACGTAATTTCATTCTTGGAATAGTCCTATTAAATACCACTCATGCTTAGGAAATTCTCAGATAAATCCCCTCTTGCTTCCCGAGTCGGGGATTTATCGACAATTCCCAGAGCACCCATGGTAATACCTATGATAATAGCTATAATATGTTAATGAAACATCTTATGAATTATGATGGCAGCACTCTTAAGTATATTTCTACCAATTCACCAGTGTTGTTTGAAGAATGCTTCACTCCTCCACACGTAATTAATATTCACGCTGTGTTAATAATTGAATTTCCGAATGTCGTAGCGGTGACATGAAATTTTACTGGTTTACCACTGAGGGAGGCAGTCTGTTCTTTTCTCACAGTTACGTTACCTTTGAAGGCGAGGCGCATACTATTGTGATGAAACGCTTACACAGATCCAGCAGAGTCACTGCATTACGACAGTCAGTGCTTTCACGAGACAGAAAATTAGTGTCGGTTGTTATTGCAGTTGTTCGAAAGTTTAAAAGAGATTTCAAGTGCTAGTGAAAATGAAATTCGTTGTTTGTCTTTCGTAGTGTTGGGTATTATTTGCATATTCAATAAAATTAATTTCAATTTGTTGCACTTTTACACAAGTCTACAACTGGTGAGAATTTCGTTCGTTTGTAACGGATCCTGGCTTTGAATCTATGGCTGTTGACTGCACTTAATTACATCGGCCCAAAACATCGCGTAGACACGTCGTTGTTTGGGGCAGTTGGATGAAATCAGTTTCCCCGTCAATTGTTTTCGATTGATTTTTTTCCTGCTTCCGGGCGCGTCAATCGCTATGGTCCTTAGTCCCGTACGCGTAGCGCACGTTTTATCACGGGAAGTGCCGGTGTTCTTCAGCTGGGAGGTGAGATCCGGTGCCGACATACACGGCGAAGGAGGTGACGGAGGCGGCGAACCCTGATACATCACACACCGCCAGATACTCACACACGCCGGGACTGACATGTTGGCGGAAAGCGTCAATAATTATTGCCAACACAAAACAGAATGAAATAAGATATTGAATGATAACTATTTTATTAAGTAAGCAACGGATTATAATCCTTTTTTTAATGCATTTGGTCATGTACTTTAATCCATTTCATTTAATTTCATTTTGTGAATTAATTTTCACGTATTTGGATTACTTAGAATTGTTTTGTGATTTAATGTTTTAACAAAACACAATGAAATAAGATATTGAATGACCACTATTTTATTCTTTAAGTTAGCAACAATTAATATTACCCAAATTAATTAAGTCTTATTCTCGTTTGTGTCAACTAATAATATATAATATATAAGAAATTCTGTTTCTTTTCGAATACGTGAAATGAGATCAAACCATACGCCTTGACACGGATTTCAATACTAACTTCCGATATGAATTAAACAACAAACAAAAATGAAAGTGAATAACGTTGTCTGTATACCATTGATCACCTACAAGAATTAGGAACCGCTGAAGTATACACTAATCCTAAAAAAAAGAAAACGACAGTGAGCAAAAAATATATTGTATAATTTTCATGTGATGTGAGACTTGAATTTTAATAAATAAATTCATAGGTTTAAACTAATTTTTATAGTAAACAGTTGAAACTTGTAACTATTGTGCAATCCTACATTTTACTAATCTTTATTTGAATAATTAATTATTGATCAGTAATCAATATTTTACCTTCAGTTCAATACTATTACGGTTCAGTGACTATTAGAGTTAAGAATTCAACAACGCATGCAAATAGTTTCAAAAAATAAAAATAATCAAGAAGTATACTCTACTGTGACGATCGCTTACATTCAGCGCCTGTCGCTCTCCAGGCCCTCTGCAGTTGCGCCATAGGGTTTAATATAGTAATAAGGAAATGGTGTCTCTCGTGACAGATGCGATGAGCCAGAAGTACGCGTGCTATTGGACTGCAGCTACGAAATGTTCTTGACGTTGGGCCAAATGCGCAAGAGGAAAAGGAAAACTATTGTAAACCTCCAGAAATATTTCTTTTTCAATCTCCTTTTAAAAATCGGGAGCTAGTATTTAAGGTTTCCGATGCGCGTTAACTACTATGGTAATTAATGTAGTAGTTAAGTGTAGTGTGTTAAGAAGGCGGTATAAATGCCATCGTCTTACTTGACGTTCATTTGTTTCCCGACTTGTCAAAGTAGTCCCTTCTTAGAGTACTCATTCCGGGCACATTTTCTTGAACCCTCATATCCTCAAATGCGAGAGGATTGGCGTCTTGGTTATTTCAACGACACGACTGTTATATCAAATCTGTAGCTCGTTTTTTCGAAGCAAAATAGTTTCTATTAGACGTGAGTGAACATTTATAGTGATCATATTTTGTCAATATCCTTCTTTGCAATCGTTTATTCATAATTGAACTAATATTAGTAAAGAGGTGTTGGTAGGTACTCCAGGGCTCGCAATACTTTCAAGAGCCTCTCCAGTGGCAGAGAGCGAGCGGGGAGCGCCCCGGAGGAACCCGGATGCCCCGCGTGGAACGCAGCCCGCGACGCCACCACCACAAGGAAAGGGCACCAGCGCCCCGCTCGCCCAGCGCGGCTCGCGCCGTGGCCGGGGGCAAATTTAACTCTGTCTCCGCGCTACGACGCGCCGGCCGCGGGCCGCGGCTCTGTCGCCCAATGCCTTTCGTAACTACCCCGATGGGTAGTAGTACCCACAGCCAGTCACATAGGGTCGCCCACTTTCTTTCGTAACTACCCCCATGGGTAGTAGTACCCACAGCCAGTCATATAGGGTCGCCCACTGTCTTTCGTAACTACCCCCATGGGTAGTAGTACCCACAGCCAGTCATATAGTGTCGCCCAGTGCCTTTCGTAACTATCCCGATGGGTAGTAGTACCCATAGCCAGTCAATAGTACCCACAGCCAGTCATATCAATTAACTTCTATTTCTCCATACTACAAATTCCTATATTAAATGCACTCACCCTCATCCGAAATCCTACACAACCAACCCGTATCGAAAACAAAATTTTCTTTGCGTGTATTCCTGAAGAAATTCGCAGAAATTGACCATTAACAGAGGTGCCTAATTGGCTTCCTCTCCCAGGTAATAGATTAAGCTGAATTTGTAAGTTAGTAATAAGCAAGCAAAACATGTGAACATGTAGTATAACATTTTACTTACGCATGTATTAATGAACAAGAAAATAAATTATAAAGAGTACCTTTCGTGCCATGTCCCTTCCGAGTGCCTCTGATTGGTGCCCACACTGGCTCCAAGTGGGCACAATGATGTGCTGGCGAAAAGAGAAACTCTAAAAATAGGACGAAAATATCGTGCCAAATCGAATCAAACAAAAACCTGATTGCTATATTAATCCTCAAAATGTTGAAATCAGTTAGAACTGCCAAGAGAACCTAATTGGATTTCAAATAACTTCTAAAACTACGAGTAAATGCCTGCTAAACTGACTCATATGTGGTATTCCCATTATCTATGCAGCGACTCTGGCCGGGAAGTTCTAGGACTTCGTGTCTCAGGAATGTGACGAAACGTCTAGTGGCAACTGTTTTGCTTGGGTTTTCCCAGCAATATTAGACGAATGCCCGAGCGGTACCGTAACAAACGGGAACGGACCTGCACGTTATCTTTCCTGTCCGTAGATAATATGCAGGAATGAATAATACGTTAAGTGAATACAATTATGTAATTAAGTTAATCGATAGGTTAGTGTTAGAGCTTGACCTAGCTCTGGACTGTTCTCTGCTGAGAAGAGATACCTGGTAAGGGAAAGCCCGCAAGTCGACTTGTAGGTCTGCGACGGTCCCACGTTCCAACCGGGTAGGAACACCGCCACCTCCGGGCTATAACATGCACTACATATACAGGAACTACACATACAGGAATATACTCCAATCAACACCCGTATCAATGAATTACTCTCGCTGAGCATCGAAGGACCACAATTATAATAGCCTTCCACGGCGCATGCGCTATAATGTTGCAGGACAGCTGTGTCAGCTAGCGCTCGATATCTGCGTCTATTGATGCATTTCGAGGGCTTTGCAAAAGGCCCTTCACTTTGGCCACAATCTCGTGCCATCAGCTCACCAAAGCTTTACTTCCTCCGCGCTCGCACTTGCTTACCAACTTGTTGAAGGGCTTTCGTTCGGAGAGTCGATGGGGGAAGGCTTGGTACGCCTCAGATAAGCTTTCAATATTTTTACTGCACGGTATATGCAGGGTGGCCCATTTAACTTGACAAATCAAAATAACTCGGAAAATATGCAACATACAAAAAAGGGAAGGCAAAAAATAAATATCTTTAAGGGGGACATCTGTCAGACCTAAAATCAAACTTCCCCGCTCGCCCCTTGAGGGTGAGGCGGGAGCCAACTTTGAAATCTTTAATGGGAAACCCCTCTTTTTATTGCAGGGGGTGGGGGAGGGAGAGTTGATTTTAGATCAGGCAAATTTTCCCATTGGAGATATTAATTTTTTGTCTGGAACATGTCTGGATGGTCTCAATCAAAAAATGTTTTAGACCAAACTTAAGATTTTTTAGTGTAGAAGCCGAATCTGCAAAAAAAAGTAGGGGGTTCCCATTTAAGATTTTTAAGTTGGCTCCCACCTAACTCTCAAGGGGCGGGAAGGGAAGTTTGATTTTAGGTCTGGCAGATGACCCTCTTGGAGATATTAATTTTTTGCCTTTGACTTTGACTTTTTGCCTTTGAATAAAATGCCAGTGTTCGTGATTTACGATTATGTCTTAATCGAATATATAAATATGCTATTATATGATATGAAAAGCCATTCAATTGTCTTTACAATGTTTATCTGATTGTCAAGGGTAATCTGGACATTGGTTAAAACGATTTAGATTTGATTTGCACTGAAAGATGGAGTATACCTGAAGCAAATGTGACTTTAACAGTTATCGTTCTGTTGGTTCTGAAAATCAAAGCAATGGTCAATAGATTCAGATTAAGAGATGATAACGTGTTTTTCTTGCTTTGTAAATGGGTAATTTCGTTTATTTATTAGGCTAGTTCCAAGACGCCTTTTCATGGAATGTTGCTTACGGTCAATTTGTGACCAGGAATGGCCTCAATACTTGACTTCAGGCTTTTACCGTTACGGAAAAACACATTGTAATTGCAACTCGACATCCGGGTTTCCAACTGGAGCTGATGGAATGTTCATGCTATGGGGTCTAGCATCCGCCACGCTGTCACTACAGTAGGGGCTGTCAAAAACAAACAGAACGGAGGCTTGCATCTGACCCGGATGGCTGACAGTGCACGCTGAACGGTTGGGGGGGGGCGGGGCGGGGCGGGGCGGGGCGGGGAGGGCGGGGTGGGAATGCTGCAGTCTGAAACAGTCTCAAGAGTCTCTTCTTATAGTCGAGCCTGTCGTATTTTTAGCGCATGTGCTGTCTACAGCATCGTCACGCACCGCACTATGGGCGAAAGTCTTTCCTCTAGGATGGCTGCAATATATTCATGAATGGTTATTAAACAAACGTGATTAGCCAATTCAATAATCGGGAATATTCCAGTTATTCAATATATATTAACATCAAATATGTTTCGATACAAAAAGAAAAAATCCGGAAATTCAATAAAATATATTCCAAGTTTAAAAGCTAATATATTTGAATGTCAGATCACTCATTAACGTCTGTGTATTTTGAACGATTTTTCTGATCCTTCTGTTTCACTCCAGTCCCCAGATGGATTTCTCTTCCATGATGGAGAGATCGGCCATGGTATGAACCAACCAATGGTTTCTCGGGTTGAGCTCAAATTGAATTTGCCTCAATTTTTTTGTATTGGAGATCTCGAGCACCTTGTCTGGCTTTTGCTCGCACTGTTTCGGTTGCTTGCAAGTCTTACATTCTCTTCTTACCTACTGCGTGATGTTGCTACGAGCGCCTTTTGTCGATTGTCACTGGCATCGATTGTCACTGGTGGGATTCAATCCAATCGCTGTATTTGACGATCTAAAAGTCGATTTGGGGCTGTCGCCCTGCCCGCGTCTGCGAGGGGCGGAGGGCGGGAGGCGCGGTCGGGCGCGTGACTCATAGTCTTGCGACAGACGACGACGGCGTCGCGACGCCTTGGGGTGGAGGGGCGGGGCGGGGTAGGGGTGGGGGCGCATTCCCGAGGGGCGGAGGCCCGGCGGCTGAAATAAACACACGACGCGCGCGCCGCGACGCAGCGGAGTGCCACGCGCCACGCGGGCGCCTCGGGGGAAACGCGAGCGGACCTTGTTGTGTCTTCGAGTGGTGCGCCGAACTGGGGCAGCGAACTCCAGTCGAAGGAGCCACGAGTTCCGTAGTCCATGCAGGGGCGGATCCAGCCGATCATTTTGGAAGGGTCATCATTAAACTTTGTTAAATAATAAACATCACCCTCTCACCGTCTCTCCTTCCCTCCCTCACCTTCTCCCTGTCTGTCGGTCTCTGCCGCTCTCTGTCCTCCTCATTACATTATTGCAGATTCTGCACTCTCTGAGCAGTGAGGTATATCTGGAGCGTCGGACATCAAAAAGTTGAATGGTATAATATTTTTTTATCAAACAGAAAACTGATATGACGTGTGGGGAAAGAAATTTATCTGCGCAATTTCATGCCAGATTAAAAACAAAAAAACACGAATAAATGAATTAAAATATTTTTTAGAAAATAAAAATATATGGTTATAAAATCATTTCAACTGTAAATGAATACAAGCAAAAGGATTGCTCAACAAGTTTTCATCCTGTAGATACTGTGTTAGATAACGTTTCTTTGAGGCCTTGGCGCTCAAAATTTTAGTTTCTAAAATACAGAATTGATCGAAAATAGGCCCTATGGAATTTTTATAAGGGTACGTGAAGTCAGTTCCTTACATTCGGCATTCGCCGAGCAGCGAAGTACTGTTCGCCCAATCCCGAGCAGCTGATGTGTTCCGCGATTTCATTTGTCCAAAATGTTTGGTTCATTTTCCTTTCATTTGTCATTTGTTCACGCGAGGGCCAAATAGTTACGAGTGTGAGCTTAGATGTTGTTGGTAGATTCATCAAAAAGCTAAATTATTTTAGCATGTAAATTCTTCATGACTTCGAAGTTTTTAACTATTTTATAATTGTTTTAAGAAAAGTCACACTTTATGAAAAGGAAAAACGTTTTTCTTGAAACAAAACCATCCCTTACTCTCTCTTTATAGAGTGGTTTAACCGGCAGAAAGGTGTGTGCAAAATGTCAGAGGAAAAGAAGTGAAAAGGTGAATCTGAGAAAGTGATCAGACAGGGCTACGGAGTCGGCGTCGATTGTCAATTGATTCGATGTTGAATTACTCCACGTGGCGCCGCCTCTCTTACGCAAGTTCCTACCCCAATTCATGTTGCAGGACGTGCACAAAGGAATTCTCTGAACCTGGCAATTTTTTCTGCTTGATTCTAAAATCCTATACGATTGAGGTTAGTTCTCAAGAAATGAGGATAAAATTCACGATATCGTAATGGCGTACTGCCCGTAGCGTGACTGGCACTTTTCGCCACATTATTGGACTGCCTTGATAGAGTGTTGAAGCAGAAGTGGCCAAGAATGGCGCGCAAAAAGGTGCTCCTCCACCAGGACAACGCAACTGCTCACATATCAGTAGTTGCGATGGGAAAAGTGCACGAGATGGGCTTCGAAATTTTTCCCACCTACTTTATTCTCCAGATTTAGCACTAGTTGATTTTTTCTTATTCCCTAACTTCAAAATTTGGCTGTAGGGGAGGGGATTTCGTCAAATAAAGAGGTTATGTGTGTTGTAAATGAGTATTTCGAAGAATTGGACACCATATTTTTTTCTGGGGGAATAAAAAACTGGACTAACTCTGGCACAAATGCGTTGAGCTACATAAAAATTGTTGAAAAATATTTTTTTGTTTTGCAAAACAAAACAAGAAAAAAAACAACTTGTTCTGTTTTTTTACCAAACTTATCAATTCACCTCGTATGGAAAATGTTTCTTTTCTCTCGCAATTTCTTGCAGACCATGGCATTTTTTTAAAATTGTAAAGAACCTTCGCCCCTTGGGTGAGCCATGGACAGCGTGCTACAATTCCCGGGTTCGATTCCTGGTCGGTTCAAAACTTGAGCTGAGGTTCAAACCCGATCGAAGCCGTGGATTTTTATGGGCGAAAAAATCCTTCGTACGCCTTCCTTTCGAGGGGAAGTAAAGCCGGCTGTCCCATGTTAGTAGATTAACTGCATGTAAAAATCCTCATGCCTAAATGAAGCCTCTGAGCTAAATTAAAAAAAATACCGTTTCGTCGCCCAAGTAATATGACCTGAGGCTCACCTCATGGCCTGATTCTCGCCTCGTAATATAAGCATTCACTTCAATTCATTTCAAATCAATTCACTTCAATTCAATTCACTTCATTTCAGTTCAATTCACTTCATTTCAGTTCAATTCACTTCATTTCAGTTCAATTCACTTCATTTCAGTTCAATTCACTTCATTTCAGTTCAATTCACTTCATTTCAGTTCAATTCACTTCATTTCAGTTCAATTCACTTCATTTCAGTTCAATTCACTTCATTTCAGTTCAATTCACTTCATTTCAGTTCAATTCACTTCATTTCAGTTCAATTCACTTCATTTCAGTTCAATTCACTTCATTTCAGTTCAATTCACTTCATTTCAGTTCAATTCACTTCATTTCAGTTCAATTCACTTCATTTCAGTTCAATTCACTTCATTTCAGTTCAATTCACTTCATTTCAGTTCAATACACTTCATTTCAGTTCAATACACTTCATTTCAGTTCAATTCACTTCATTTCAGTTCAATACACTTCATTTCAGTTCAATTCACTTCATTCAGTTCAATTCACTTCATTTCAGTTCAATACACTTCATTTCAGTTCAATACACTTCATTTCAGTTTCAATACACTTCATTTCAGTTCAATACACTTCATTTCAGTTCAATACACTTCATTTCAGTTCAATACACTTCATTTCAGTTCAATACACTTCATTTCAGTTCAATACACTTCATTTCAGTTCAATACACTTCATTTCAGTTCAATACACTTCATTTCAGTTCAATACACTTCATTTCAGTTCAATACACTTCATTTCAGTTCAATACACTTCATTTCAGTTCAATACACTTCATTTCAGTTCAATACACTTCATTTCAGTTCAATACACTTCATTTCAGTTCAATACACTTCATTTCAGTTCAATACACTTCATTTCAGTTCAATACACTTCATTTCAGTTCAATACACTTCATTTCAGTTCAATACACTTCATTTCAGTTCAATACACTTCATTTCAGTCAATACACTTCATTTCAGTTCAATACACTTCATTTCAGTTCAATACACTTCATTTCAGTTCAATACACTTCATTTCAGTTCAATACACTTCATTTCAGTTCAATACACGTCATTTCAGTTCAATACACTTCATTTCAGTTCAATACACTTCATTTCAGTTCAATACACTTCATTTCAGTTCAATACACGTCATTTCAGTTCAATACACTTCATTTCAGTTCAATACACTTCATTTCAGTTCAATACACTTCATTTCAGTTCAATACACTTCATTTCAGTTCAGTTTACTTCAGTTCAGTTTACTTCAGTTCAGTTTACTTCAGTTCAGTTTACTTCAGTTCAGTTTACTTCAGTTCAGTTTACTTCAGTTCAGTTTACTTCAGTTCAGTTTACTTCAGTTCAGTTTACTTCAGTTGAGTTTACTTCAGTTCAGTTTACTTCAGTTCAGTTTACTTCAGTTCACTTTACTTCAGTTCACTTTACTTCAGTTCACTTTACTTCAGTTCACTTTACTTCAGTTCACTTTACTTCAGTTCAGTTTACTTCAGTTCAGTTTACTTCAGTTCAGTTTACTTCAGTTCAGTTTACTTCAGTTCAGTTTACTTCAGTTCAGTTTACTTCAGTTCAGTTTACTTCAGTTCAGTTTACTTCAGTTCAGTTTACTTCAGTTCAGTTTACTTCAGTTCAGTTTACTTCAGTTCACTTTACTTCAGTTCACTTTACTTCAGTTCACTTTACTTCAGTTCACTTTACTTCAGTTCACTTTACTTCAGTTCACTTTACTTCAGTTCACTTTACTTCAGTTCACTTTACTTCAGTTCAGTTTACTTCAGTTCAGTTTACTTCAGTTCAGTTTACTTCAGTTCAGTTTACTTCAGTTCAGTTTACTTCAGTTCAGTTTACTTCAGTTCACTTTACTTCAGTTCACTTTACTTCAGTTCACTTTACTTCAGTTCACTTTACTTCAGTTCACTTTACTTCAGTTCACTTTACTTCAGTTCACTTTACTTCAGTTCACTTTACTTCAGTTCACTTTACTTCAGTTCACTTTACTTCAGTTCACTTTACTTCAGTTCACTTTACTTCAGTTCACTTTACTTCAGTTCAGTTTACTTCAGTTCAGTTTACTTCAGTTCAGTTTACTTCAGTTCAGTTTACTTCAGTTCAGTTTACTTCAGTTCAGTTTACTTCAGTTCAGTTTACTTCAGTTCAGTTTACTTCAGTTCAGTTTACTTCAGTTCAGTTTACTTCAGTTCAGTTTACTTCAGTTCACTTTACTTCAGTTCACTTTACTTCAGTTCACTTTACTTCAGTTCACTTTACTTCAGTTCACTTTACTTCAGTTCACTTTACTTCAGTTCACTTTACTTCAGTTCACTTTACTTCAGTTCACTTTACTTCAGTTCACTTTACTTCAGTTCACTTTACTTCAGTTCACTTTACTTCAGTTCACTTTACTTCAGTTCACTTTACTTCAGTTCACTTTACTTCAGTTCACTTTACTTCAGTTCACTTTACTTCAGTTCACTTTACTTCAGTTCACTTTACTTCAGTTCACTTTACTTCAGTTCACTTTACTTCAGTTCACTTTACTTCAGTTCACTTTACTTCAGTTCACTTTACTTCAGTTCACTTTACTTCAGTTCACTTTACTTCAGTTCACTTTACTTCAGTTCACTTTACTTCAGTTCACTTTACTTCAGTTCACTTTACTTCAGTTCACTTTACTTCAGTTCACTTTACTTCAGTTCACTTTACTTCAGTTCACTTTACTTCAGTTCACTTTACTTCAGTTCAGTTTACTTCAGTTCAGTTTACTTCAGTTCAGTTTACTTCAGTTCAGTTTACTTCAGTTCAGTTTACTTCAGTTCAGTTTACTTCAGTTCAGTTTACTTCAGTTTAATTTAACTCTCTGCGCTTGGGGCCCTCTGAGCTAAATTCAAATTGTGTGTTTCGTTGCCCAAGTAACTCCTCTTCTTTCTCCATTATTTGGTGAATGGTGGGTAGAGAAATCCGCGTGGTCAGACGGAAGAGCAGGCCTCATCCCCTGAGCCTCGCCACATAAAACGAGGCATCAATTCATTGCAATTCCACCCTCTGCGCCTGCCCCGAGCGCGAATGCCGGCGGCTGCGGTCGCGCCGACCTGCGACCTTTGCCTGCCTGCCTGCCTGCCGGCGGGCGCGCGTGGGCGTGGGCGGGCGGCGGGCGCAGCGCCCGGCGGAAAGGTCAAGCGCAGCGCTCTCGCCGGCGCGGTCCAGCTCTCCAGCGGCCCTCTGGGGGTGGCGCCCCACGCCACGCCACTGACCTTTCCACGCGACCCACCCGAACCCCTGGTGGGACGACCGGGAGAGGGGACTCTGCGCCTCAACTGATGGCACTGCAGTGCCTCTGACCGGGAGCTCCTAGGTCCGAGTCCCGACGGTGGCAGGATGTTCCACATTATACTGCGATTTTCAGAAATCAGCTGTTCACGGTTTATCCAATAGGGAGCTTGCATGTCATTATAGTGACGTCACTGTCGCGAAATATAAGCTCCCGATTGAATGGCAGCGAAACAGCTGATTCTTGTCAGGGGCAAAGTTGCGAAAATCGCAGTACAGCGGGTCAACTAGTTAGAATGGTCGGAGATACATGGTGGGGAAAACCTCGCTATCCTACGGTAGGTCGGCGCCGGATCTCAGGATCGAGCGGGGAAGATCACCGCCACCTCCCGAGGAGAAAACATGCACTAAGCTTACAGGACTAATGCCCTTAGAAGTGGACGTGCCCGGAATCATTAACAGTCAATCAACCTGATGAAGGAAGGGAACGGGTAGAAAAGAGCGTTTTTCCTGCTGGTCACGCGAGGGGCCGTCCATAAATTACGTAACGCAAATTTCGAGTATTTTCAATACCCCCTCCCCCTTGTAACGCACTTCCCTATCTCTGTGTAACGCAGCTTAACGCTGCCTCAGACCCCCCTCCCTCCCCCTTTAGCGTTACGTAATTTATGGATGACCTCTTAAGCACGCAACGGTCCGCTGCCAATTTTGGATTCTTGGTACTCTCAGTGTCAGCATATTATTCTCAGGCTTCAATATTCGTTTGTTGTTATACTTCTACTCAGGGATCTCCAAACTTTTCTTGAGAATTGCCAAACTGCTGATCATGACCACACGGATGTGCCTGTGCGATTGACTAATGCACTTTCACATGAGTGCGAGGTGAAAAATGAAAAGCATTAGTACTCGTTGGACGCAATGAAAGTTATTTTTATATTATATTATATAATAATAATAAATAATATTTTTATGTGTTTCAATTTTCTAATTTATTAACTACCAAATGCAAAAAAATTTAAAGTGTAATTTTTAAAGAGAAATACAGCAGTTCCTTTTTGAGAAAGTTCGTTCGTATCATGAACTTCCTCAAAAACGCTTTCCATGGCCAAAATATGCTAATAGTCATGCGAAAAGTCAACACTTTTTGAATCCTTGTTTAAAAGTGAAAGTAGCTTCTCGCTGAAACCCAACTTCGTATGTTTTTGACACCCTAAGTAGTGGACGTGCTCTCCAAAAATGGTGTATCATTTTGTAGTTATTGCATGAACGTAAATCATGTTAAAGGACACGAAAGTCCCATTTAATGGCGTTTAGTATATCGTTTAGAAGTTATGCGCGGTAGAAATGTTGGAACATAAAATACACGCGCGCTTGCAGTTTTCCCATGTATCATAATCTGTGGAATTCGAATCTGCAAATATAGTCTCAAAAACTTTAACGTACAAGAGCATCAATGCACAATTCCGCCAGGTATAATAGTTTACGCGAAATAGATATTTTGATAATAAATGCCTGCTGGTACATTGCAGTAGAAGTTTAAGTCTCTTAACTACATGTACTTCGCAGCAACATCATCACCTTCTTGTGCCTAGATGGGGAAAGAGGTGTTTTCGGGCAGGCGCGACTTCAAATCAAAACAAGAAGACATGTTTTTGATAAACAGGCGAACAATAATTTTGCTTAATTCCTTATAAATAATCAATACACTAAAATAAAACGCCTTATAGCAATAGAACTAAAAATAGGTCGCTTTGAACCAGCTTACAAAGGACAGATGGAATGAAGAATCTCCGCGCAGGTAATGGACATCTTAAGTAATAACTCTCATACATGAGACTTCACGTACCTCCGACATGTTGCTCTTAAGAGTAACGTCCGGTTAGTAATAGTGATGGTACGAGAGTTACGAGTAACGAGTGCGGAGTCGACCTTGCATTACCTTTGGGGCGTATTCGCTAGAGGCTACAGTGCTGTGAATGTCACGAGGATAGAGCATTCCGTATTCATAACGCGATGTGTGATTAGGGATAATGGAGTCGGCCTGTTACTGTTGCCCTTCCATTGATTAGATTGACAGAATTATACGACCCATTTCACGCATACGTTAACATTTCACCATATATTATTGGGCATTCTTTCTGCAGCACTTTATGTGGGATTTACACGTGCTTGATTTCTTGACCTCCATTAATAATATTATGGAATGATTCTTAAGTGTAGGTCATTAAACAACACCATTTTTAACCTGCCAACGTTTCGGCTTTTATTCAGCCTTCATCAGGACATTTTCTCTGAATATTTCGTTCTAACCACGATTCTCCCCACATTTTCTTTCTACACTTCATAGTTTTCACCTCACACATTCCTTCAGCCGCACCATATTACCAACGCCACCTTCTAACTGTGTACACTCAAGAATCATTCCATAATAATTTTATGTGGGATGTTTCCTAAACGAGCAAGTACGAACATCACGAAAATCACTGGTTTAAGGGCAAGAATATTTTAATGTTACAGTAACTTGTTGAAACTTCTGCGTTTAAATTCCATCACGTTTTAATTTTGACTAGTTTTTCTAGAATTTATATTTGTCGCGTAAGGATTAATAGAATATAAATTCCGGTATTCAAATGACCACTTGTTATAATTCAAAATGTCGTGAAAAGTTTCTGATTGTTACGGGTGTTTATCTGAATTTCTGTAGATAGATTCCCAGATCGAATTTGCTAATATTTCGAGGAAAATAGATTCGTTGTTTTGAAGTTAAATATTGTGCTTAACACATTCAGAAATGAAAATTGCTGCAAAAGACATTTCTGTCGGTATAGTTAACTTTTACCGGTCGAGGTGTAGAGTACAGGTGGTGAACACAGACAAGAGGATACTCTTGACCCTGGCGTAAAAATGTTACAATAACTAAAACTAGATCAAATGCCACGAAAATCGATAATAATTGTGAGAAAATGCCCAATATTTCATCGGATGGCAGAAAATTCGAAATACTATTGTCAGTAACTATCTTTACTGCGATTTTACAATTTTACTGATTTTGGAATATATTAAAAAGAGGGGGTAAACACTCAACCGAGTAGATGACTCCTTCGGAGGCCTGGGTCGGATGCTTGCAATCTAAGAGCGCGCGCGCAGAACGGTCTAGCACTTCCCCCCTCACGCCGCCATCACCAACTTCGTCGATTCTTCTTTCTGGGTCAGCGTGAGCTCTTCCATGGACTAGGAGTTTCCGCTCGTGTTGCTGCTGCATGCAGCATCCGCTTCCGAGGATCTGCACTGCCCGCGCCGCCCCCGCGCCGCCGCCCCGGCGCCGCCGCCCCTGCGCCGCCGCCACCGGCGCCGCCCCGGCCGCCGCCCCCGGGCCGCCGCCCCAGCCGCCGCACCCCGCGCCCCCTTCCCTGCGCCCCCTTTCCCGCCGCCCCGCCCTCCCGCGCAGCCGCCGCCCCCCCGCGCCGCCGCCCCCGCGCGGCCGCCCCCGCGCCGCCGCACCGCCCCACTCGCATAGTGCGGTCGCTCGCCCCCAACGCTTATCGATCTGTATTCGCGCTTCCACGCCCCACGGCGCTGGTGCTCCACGTGGCCACAGCCCGCGCATGCTTCGCCCCGAAGCTTTGAAGTTGCGTCTTTATCGTCTTTTATTCTTCTTCCTCCAACTCCTTCCGCTCCTTTCCCACCTTATTGTTCTTCTCTTACTCCTCTCGTATCTCTCTTCTTCTCCTCCTCTCTCTAGTTTCCCATCTCCTTTTTTCCTCTTTTTCTCCTCCTCCGTCTCGTTTGCCGTTTTTCTTCTCTTCTTTCTCCCTCTATCTCTTATTATCCTCCTCCTCCTCCTCCTCCTTCTTCTTCTTCTTCCGGAAGACATTTAAACCCGATTTACCCAATTTTTTGGGTTAAGCGACTTCAGTGTTTTCGCGACCGCGCGCATGCGCACAGCGGATGAGCGGGGCGGCAGGGCAACTCTGCCCAAGCGCGCAGTCGCCAAAACGCCGCGGATACATGTTCGACGAAAGGAAGCTTAGGGTCTAACGGTACACATGGCAATTTTGGGTCTTCGTCCATTTTGTTCTTCTTTTATCAAGCTTTGTTGATCATTTTCATTCCATTCACTGTTTCTTCCTTCACTCCTGTGGCTCACGTCTCAGTCATTGAGCTGGTTACTTCTGTTTCCAGCTTTATATTCTTTCGTCTTTAACATTTTTTAGAAATCTTATTTCATAATTTTTTCTTATCTTACCCTATTATGGTCCTTTTCAAATACTTTTTCACCCGTGTGCCTAGCAGTTTCTCTTTAAATTTAGTCAGCATGCCCTTTTTCCATTCTCGGTTTTCAGCATTTACTGAATTTATACCATTTCACTTTCGTTTCTCTGCTCTTTTGCTTTTCACACTCCTTTCCCTTCATCTCGTATCTTTCTCTTTTTTTATCTGGTTCAACTTCCCAATTCCATAATATCTAATATTGTTGTTTTCTTGTGATTTGTATTTCCTTAGGATCATTTTCTTAATTAATTTAAATTTAATGTTTTTGTGAGTTGTATCAACTTTTACTAAACTTTTCCATTTGTTACGTTTTTATTATTATTTTAAAATTTTATCATCCCTAATCGCTAATTAGTGAAAATAAGGTATAAACTTACACTCCGGTCACCAGAAAATCATTTAATAATACTGAGTAATTGAATAATCAAATTTATAATTAAAATATGAAACTTATACGAAGTAAAATTTAAAAAAAAGATTTATCGTTTTCTTAATGTTTTAGAGGTAAATCATTCCATAACTTCAATAATTGAAATTCGTGCACCCGTGAAATTCACAAGATCTGAAATTTTGCGCAACCCTCAAATGCGATTCCTTCCGTGATGTGACACCAGTTCGGCACCGCATGCATCGTTGGGATTGTGTGGAACCCATTCTGTGTCTGCCTCCGCGTCCATCGTCGCTCCACACGTGGCCCGCACCGCGCGGTTCCATCCTGTGCCGTCGCTGTGGCGCTGCCCCGCCCCTCCCCCGGCTGTCCGCGTCGATCCGCGCCGTCCCGCGCAGCCCGTATCAGGCGCAGAAGCGGAACGGGGCCATATGGCCGCGGCAGCATCCCGCCGCACCGCGGCTACCGCTGCCCGCCGCCGCCGCCGCCGCCGCCGCCGCCGCCGCCGCCGCCGCCGCCGCCGCCGCCGCCGCCAGCCACGCCCTGTGCCAGGCGCCGCCGCCCGTGGCGCGTCCGGCTGGCGGGGCGTCCCGCACGCGTGACGTTCCCCCGGTGGGAGACCTCGCACATCCCCTTCGCTGTCCCCTTCCGCGTGCAACATCCCAACTTCCCCCGGCACTAACGTTCTCTTCATTCCACATTTATCTCACCTTCCCATTCATCCTCCTCGCTCGCAATTTCCCTCAATTGGTATCCTTCCCATTCCCACGTCCTCACTGTCCCCCTCTGCCTGTGGCGTTCCAGCGTCCCCCGAGGCCAACGTTCTCTTCATTCCTTGCCATCCTCCACATTCTCCTCACCTTCCAATTCATCTTCCTCGCTCGCTATTACTCGCTATTGGTATCCTCCCTATTCATACATCCACATATTGCCCTTCCGCTTGCAACGTTCCAAAGAACACCCGTCCGTAACGTTTACATCTTTTCTGTCCCACCGCGACATTCTTCTCACCTTCCCATTCATCCTCCTCGCTCGCTATTACTCACCATTGCGCTCCATTCCTCCCCATGGCTCGACCTTCTTTCCGCCGTCCATAGCGTGTCAGCCATCGAAACGCGCCTTACACACTCAACAGTGGAACATATCGTTGACCGCTCCATGCCCATCA